>JAFIDM010000001.1:48124615-48150052 GCA_023159025.1 Thereuonema tuberculata
TTTTTAGTTTAATAAAGGAGTTGTGATATTGTATGAAGATCTCAGATTTTGATTGATTTGAAATTTCAATTTTTGCATAAGACAGTAACTTCTTTCTATTTAATTTAATAAGCAATTACGAAAAAAAAAGAAGAGAAGAAATACCATTTCTCTCAAAGAAGTTAAAATAGGCCAACAGCAAATGAGACGGAGTAGATAATTAAATCATATTTATTGTTTGATACATCTTTTTTTAGTTTTATTTAAAAGTCCAACTTTCAGTTTAGTTTGCCTTTCAAAAGCCAGAATTGTAGGGTAGCCATGGTAAGTAAGTGAATTACGTAAGATAAAAAAAAATAAAAATAAATAAAAAAGGTACAAAAAAACTTATAATAAAGTGGAACTTGTAATAAACTTTACGTGCATCATAGAATGTTCGCTATTTTATCAAAAATCGGCTAATAAGTTTTTGATTGTTTGAACTATTTTTTCCTTTTTAACAGCTGAACGGTCGATTTATTATCAAAGCGCAACCAGATTCGTATTGTATGGCCGCAAATTACACAAGATGTCACTCTCAAAGTCTCCGAAATTACTCATGGATATTTCTGTATAAGTTTCTGTGCTGGTAATTTTAGATCTAGACTGCTAACTGATAATAGATTAGCTCAAGAATTGTCGAAAAACTAAGTTGTGCATTGCATCGCAGAAAAGGAAGTAGTAGTAATGCACAGTGACTTAATCAGAAGTGAAACCTCTAAAAGAGAAGATTCAACATTATTGGTAATAGATAAGTCTTGTTTTAAGATGCAGGGTGAGATTAGCAGTCTTGTACTTATCTTCCTACAGAAAACCCCTCTACTCTTTAAAAGCTGATTGTAACTCCAGGATTTGCCTACGATAATGCTAGTTCTGACAATGTGTGATGGCAACACAGCTACAAAGTACAGAAGCCAAACTGAGAGCTCAGACCACCTCATCAGCATGGCAACGATTCAAAAAACCGCAAGAACTGATTATTCGTGCAAAGAGACATAATGAATTGATCAATCTTAAACTGATTATCCATTCAGGACAAAGATAGTGCCTTGTATCTACAAGGAGACTAATTATCAAAGTCTCTTCCAATTAGGATACAAAGGATGAGGAGAAATTTATGGTCTTCAGCAAATAGAGATATAAAAGGAGACTCAATTAGAAAACCTAATGAGAAACTGATTTGAAATTCAAATATTTGTCAGTGGAAGAAGCAGAGAAAAAAAAGCGAGAAAGAAAGAAAGATGGTTCAAGCAGAGAACTCCAGCGCTAACTGAAAGTAGTGGATCTGTCTCCTGCGAGATGACAACAAACTATAAATTACTAAAGCTCTCTCCTTAACTACACTTGTAATAAATCAAGAGTGTACAACTTCCTAACAATCGTTCTCATTAGGGATGGTCCTTATTTTCTCAAGGACGTAACTTAAAAGACCTATAAACACTATTAGTTGAACAAGTAGAAAGCAAGACTAAAATTGGAACAAGTTTTCTTATAAAAAAAACAAATACTTTTCTCGAAATTCTAAATACTTTTCTCGAAACATCCAAGTTTTTTCAACTTTATTCAGTATAACAGTGAAGGCGAATTTTTAGATAATAACTTTGTAAAATCTAAGGTATCTCTAAATAGCTCCTGGAGGCTGACAGTGCTTGGGTTTGCGTTCAAATCTCGAATAAGGCTCCGATGTTTTCGCAGATATCAGAATCATATACCTCACAGAAGATTAACGATTTAATTCTCATTACTGAAATCTGTAGCTATTAGTTCTTTTTCCCCAGAGTTCCTACTGCATTCAGCATGGGGTTCATTGGCGCTTTCCGATCTCGGGGACTCGTTTTATTCTAGGGAATAGATACTGACGTGGTTTCCCGTTGCCTTCCTGAGGAAGCCGTTGTGGAATGGCTTCAGACCAAAAGAGATAGTGAAGAAGAGGCTGACAAACACAGGACAGGAAATTGAAATATCCAAGCCGCTGTCGGGATTCGAACCCGGGTTCCGACATATTTAGGCTATGCCGGAACGGTCGATTAGTTTTACACTATGAAATATGATAACAACAAAGAATTTCTAGAAGAAATTAAATCCCAATTTTACTTCTTTATTGTTATTTTTTTAAAGCACAGGTAAATTTTTATTGCAAATTATAAAATCTAAACAAAAATATAAAATTACGAAATGAAATGTAGCCTCTAATTGATTTTTTTTTCTAAAAATCAATTCAATCCAGATTTTTTTTTACTTAAATTATCTAAATCTATTTAATTTTAATTACATCAAACCATACAAACATTAGTGGGTTACTGAAACGACCAACATGAATTGTTTAATATCATTGCTAATATTCATTGTTTTCAATTTTTTTTTCTAATCTATTTTAGTTTATTGTTACTTTCACACCCATCGACAGGGAACAAAACGAAAACATTTCAAATATAAAAAAATTAAATCGTCCATTATCTCGTAAATATACTTGTCAAGTTTCTAGAAGATCCCTTTTTAGATGGTATTGGTGGGTGTCCACATAGGCTGATTAATTTTAGGAGCTTCATTTTCTTAGCAAAGTAGGCTAAAACAGATGAGGTTTTTTTTTTTATTAACAATACTGTTCAATAGTATTGCTTAAATAAATATATAGTATACTCTCGATATCTCGAACTTCGATATCTCGAAAAATTATTTTTCCCCTTGATATTACATATTCATCTAATGTTAATTTTAATTCTTATGTCGAAGAGTTTTAACTCAAAACCTTGTTATGTCGAATATTTTTCGAAGTAAAAAATAAATTTTTCTGGAAAAATCGCCGGAATTTTCAATTTAATGTAATTATATTCGACTACTTTTAAAAATTAAAATTATCATTGCTGTTTTTAGACTTATTGTCAACTATCGTTACATATTAATACTTATTCTCATCTATCAAGACTCTAATTTCTAGAATATTAATCCGTATCTTGTGTTTTTACGTGAATTTTTATGTTTTGGTTATGACCTTGTTATCTCGAAAACTCGCTATCTCGAATTTTTTTAGTCGAGATATCGAGAGTCAACTGTATATATATTTTTTTAATGCGTCGCAGTGAACTTCCTTTCCTAAGATTTTGATTGAATCCGCTATTGTTGGAAGTCTTTGCAATTCCCTTTTACCACAACATCATTCATAATTTATTTCGCAATAAATTAATCTCAAAAATAAACTTTCCTCGACCAGGTTATTAAATTACGTGCACGTGTATTTATGATGCTTAATAAAGAGAAAAACAAACAACATCTTCCTCTCTTTCTTCGTGTGTTGCCTCGTAAAAAAAAAATTAAAAACGAAAATTAAAAAAAATTAAATACAAAGCAAAACAAAGCAAGCCATGTTTTCTGGCATAAAAATTATAAAATAGAAAGATATTATTTTAACTATGTTTAATAATATTTATGATATAATGTAGATTCTTTTGGGTTTTTCTTTTTTAATTTGTATTTGATGTTTCAGCTGCTGAGAAAATACAGTGGTGAACCAAAAAAATTTTCCATTTTAAAAATGCGAAGAAATAGATGAAGGTGCTTTTTTTTTTATTTTCTTTTATTATAAGTTTCTTTAATATGTTATATGCGGATGATAAAAGTATTGTTACCCCTAAAATTGAGCACCAGTAATTTACAAATTACTACAAATTTCAAAAAAGAAAAAAAAAAAATGATGAATTTAAAACCAATAATGAAAAGATAAGTTAAACTGCTGAATAAACTAAAAAAAAAATTAATTAATTAATTTATTTAAAACTATTAAAAAATAAATTTATTTATTTATTTATTTAATAATAGATGGCTAACCGTGGCTTCGCTCTGGAAGCCTGGCATATATAACGGGAAAAAAAAAAACACATTGTATTTATTAAAAAAAAATACATCAAAAAGCTAAAATTTAAAACTTCAAACTAAAAATAAAAATAAATTAATATTTAAATTCTAAATAATACATGCAGTAGAATATTGAAATTCATTTGTAACTGTCGGAAATTTATTCAAAAAAACAAATTATATGAAGTAAACTAAAAGCTTAAAACTAAAACTAAAGTTAAATTCTGAAAAAAATACATGCATTGAGTATTGAAATCCATTTATAACAATCGTAAATTGTTGTCTACAACGCCCGTATTTAAAATTCCATTGTTGTATTATGGACAGCATCAATCATGGAACAATACTCCTTATATGTTATGGCCTTTCTTATGTCTCTTTCCAAATTTTTAAAAAACAAATAATTCTTATAAAATATACAGTTTTAATTGTTGAAAATATGATGTTGCACTTCTACATGGATTTATCTGAGAGCAGGCAAAATTTCATATTTCTAGCTACTGTAGATTTTGAATAAAATGGTTCACAAAATGTGATCGACTGGACATGAAGAGACTAAAAAAATGTTGATAGGAGTAAAATTGGAGTAATCAATTTTGACAATAGAGTTATTTATTTAGTTTAGATTGTGATGGACGTGAGTGGCAGGAAAGCACCATGACCTTAGATCTTCCTTCCTTTATCGAATTTAGCCAAACAGGGACCACGGAACTAGCTCAACCTGACAACGTCCCCATGCGATAATAGGGCGTGTCCGATCGTCAAAGTGCATTTGGATATCAAGTGTGTAGTAACTGGTGTTAAGTTTTGATTCAGTCGAGGCAATAATGGTTCTCAGCACCGAAGAAAAGGTATTTGTAGTCGAATATTACAACCGTTCATACAGTCTAGAACGAAGAGACGGGCTCAGCCTTGCATACATATGTGAAGGAGAGGTTTCAGCTTATGTTTCGGAAACAGCCCCAATTGACAGTATGATTCTTGGCATCATCCAAAATTCAGACGGACAGGTAGTATGCTGACACAGCGTAAAGGGTGCACGGGAACCATAACAACAAACGAGAATCTCGGCTGTCTCTTGGAATAGGTGCTTATTATCGTAGGTAGTTTCTTTATGAAAATTTTCCTGACCTTGCCATATCAAGGTAGAAAATTTGCAGGAACGGTATGAACTGAAGTCGCCGTAATGGCAAACAATTAGAACACACATTGTAAACGCCTTGGATGGATAATTCTAAGTTAGGGTATTCTTGTACTAAGCAACTAATATTTAAGTATGTTTACTGCTCCCACTCCCGGTTTCTGTCTTTCACTACTCTTTGTTTTGCTTCCTTACTTCTGAATGTGGGTGGCTTGACAGCCGAGCACGTCGACCTGAAAGATCTTTTGTGCTATCCCACGGAAAAAAGGACAGATGGAGAGAAAGACTGTTTGTTTTGCTTAATACTGTATTCTACCAACTGAATGACTGACAGACGAAGAGAATGATGGAATTAGAGCATGGAAAATGGGAGATCCGAGAAAATCTTTCCGGTAGGAACATTCTGTACCATTCGATATTCAGAAGTGGATGGCCAGTGTCTTAGCGACAATGCAAACCGAGCATTCCTATTTATTTCTTTAGTCACTAACAATACAAAAAAATCCATATTATTTTTTATCATATACTAGACTGTGTATGGGAAAAAATATAAAAGTTGAAACATGTATTCCTTAGGAGGAACTATAATAATCTAGATCTTTAAATAAGATTTTCTTTTAACATACTAATAATATTTTTATTACTTTTCGTATTGAAGTTTAGTGGGTTTTATTTTATTAACAAGTTTAAATATGCTTAATTCCAATTAAATCCGTTGAATAAAATCTACAACCATTAGTTCATACATGATTGGTTAGCTTTCTCCGGTTCATTAGCTAATAACAGATTAATAAATTAATCCGCAGATTGAACTAAAATGGCAACTAAGTTTAATTCAGTAATTTGAATTTTAAAATACTAAAGAGAACTTGTTGGGAAATGGTAATTTATTTCAAGTTAATAAAGGAAATCAATTCAAGGTTTTGTAGTAAATAGAAAAAAGCATTTACTCCGCAAAGTTTGCAGTGTCTCTGAGTAAGTGGCCATATTGGATGGAGAGTATCATTTGTCCTCAGCATAGTCGATTCAGTACCCATTTTTGTCCAGTTACCACTATTTTCTGTCCTGATCAATGATTACCCAAAACCGAAAATGGCCAGAACCAGAAGCAGGATTCATGCCCAAACCTCCAGGCCTGGGGGACTCCCACTCCGATTTGGGCTACGGAGAGCGTTACACATTAGTTACGGAAAATAATGGTCCCTCCTTTGGGGCCCTAAGTAGTGGAGGTATAATATAAAGTATTTACACTTCCTACATTCTTTATTGATGTTAATGTTCATTTTGACAAAAGTATCAACCAATCAATTTTTACTGGCGCCATTTTTCACCAATTTTTGTAGCAAGGGAGTACTTCGAAAAGACTATCTTTAATTAAACATATGTCCCAAAATTCCGATTTTTCAAATTAGGCGTATATTTTAAGATACAATGATAATTTGGATTAGAAACAAAAAAAAAAGCGAAATTAAAACTGAACTTAACTGAATTGATTTCACCAAGTGTATTTCATTTGATTTCAAAAGTAAATTCCTGCCTGAAACGCTTTACACTTTAACTTAAGTAAATTAAGATTATACAAAAAAATTTCTTCTTTCTCTTTCGAGTTCTCTTTTCTGGTAGAAAGACAAAGAGAAAACTATCCGATGTTGTAGTTGCCTAGGTAACGAAGCACCGCCGAGAAAGCAAACGGCCAAATTAGAGCCGGTAGCTGGTACAGAAGCTGTGCCTGTGAAGTGCACCTGGACAAGGAATGGGTGGGACACCCTTGTGTGTGGTCGCCGTTCGTAAACAAGTGCAATATGGTAATGCTTACTCGAGAATCTTAGGCCATACATCAAAGTCACTTTGATTAGGCTCCAGAAAATGAACTTCTTTTGTTGTGGGGTCACGTGAGCACAGCGATACCTTTATCGGACTGACTCAGATGTGAATAATCCTCAAGGATTAAGCTAAACTTGACTTCACAAATAATACAAGCAGAGTACAAAAGCGAAGCCAAGATCTTTAATCGTTTTATTAGATTTACTGTTCTGAGTCTAATGAAATGACGAATGAATTTCTAAATTCAAACTAACAACCTTGAACAAACTTAAGAAAAATTCGTTTTTGACTTAAGGGGCAGCTTTTTAATCAGCATTTCGAATTTCACCTTCCATTTATTTTATTTAAATTTAATTTAACCTACGAGAATGTAAACGTAGGAAACTTTTTCTTTAGCTGAAAACTTCAAACCCAATTTGACAAAGTAATTTATTTCAGAAATCAATTAAGTTTATGCAACTAAGACCCTTTTCAACCACGTTGTTTTATTATTATTTTTTTGTATTACTTTTTAATCTTTCAGCATTATTTAACTGGTTAACAATTACTTTTTTGTTGAATAATTAACTTTTTGCAATTAAGCACAATGAGTGATTCTTGACAAACCTTTCGGTAATACTGGAATCATCACAGTGCTTCGTGTAAAGATCAGGGTTGAGTAGATGCTGTTAATGGCTTTTAATATTTTATCAGTAAGACGGAATATCATGTGATGTATGATATAGTATGTTGGTGAATTATTAGATGCAAATCCTAATCCTTTATTTGTCAGATTTTTTAAAAAAAAATTAAACTAAGAGGAGAAAATGTAAAATGGCGATTCCTACATTTTCCTTAATTAAAGAATATAGAACAGACCAGGTGATAAAAACTAAACGTAACTTCATACAGGAATAAATAAATCTGATCAAAATTATATTTTGGAATATGTTTTTTATTCCACAACAGCTTTATATATGGTGTCCAAAAAAACGTATACACACTTTAAATGATTATAAATGTAGTGTTTATTAAGATAGATTTAAGTTTTATAATTCAAATTAAAGCAGAGAAATGTAGAAGTTTTTTGAGAAGTGTTGCAACTGATGGTCATTCTGGTCCAGGGTGTCCCCAAAACATGTATACACACTTTTACAGGCCATATCTCACTAATTTTCCTTCTTTTTCAGTTACAACTGATTTGAAATAATGGCTGAAATGAGACTAAGCTTTTACAAACGGAAATTTGTCGTAAAATACTACTGGTTGGAGAGAAAATCTGCTAAACGGATGGATTGGGCAAAAAGGTAACAATGAATATTCCCAGCGTTCACCCGCCCTTACACCACTGGATTTATTTATTTTTAATTGGGACACGCCAAAGAGAAAGTTTTTGGCTCAAAACGACAAACAAGTAATGAATTAAAAGCAATGAATTATTGACACAGAAAGCTCCTAAAATGCAATTGAAATGAATCCTGATATTTGCAATTCCGTTAGTTCAGCAGTGCCTGGACCAGAATGACATCAGTTCCAACACTTGCGATAATCCAAAAACATTAACTACGTTTCTCTGTTTTAATTGATTTATTAAACTTAAATTTATCTTCATGAACATCGAATTTATAAACATTTAAAGTGGTGTATTTATATATTTTTTTGGACCTACTATATATATAATAAACAGCTTTAATTTCAGGATTCTTTATATCTGTACTAGTGTTGAAAAAAAAAATTAGCAATCTTGTATTAAAAAAAAATGCTTCTTAGGGAAGTGTATATTTTGAAATTTCTCATTACGTTTCGTTTATTTCTCAGTGATATCTAATTTGTCATGTGAATTCTGTCCATGATAGAATCTTTAAAACGATGTATTAATATCACATTTCATTTAGGACTTACTGTCCACACCTCCTTAGACTGATATTCATATCTGTATCAATTACTTTAGTTTGTGTGTTTAAATTTGAAGCTTAGTATTAAACCATAGTAAGGCCTTAATCTCCGAGAACATGAGATTAATATTATATTAAGTTTGGAGGCTGTTTCGCAATGATTACTTTTTTTATTAACAATGGGCAAAAGAAAGCAATATGATTGTTTATAATTTTCAAAAGAAAAGAATTTAAAAAAGATATTAAAAAGCTTTTTAATAACGAGTTTTGAAGAATGTATTCTCTTTAGTTAAGGTAGCATACAAGTCTTGGAATATATATCTGAGGCCGCAATCTCACAATTCAGAATTGGATTGCAATTTACAAAAACACAATACAAAATTTATTTACCAGTAAATTAAATATGAACAAATTAATATGAGACCCATGTTCGTATTAATTAGACAATTTTAAAAGACATTACAATCGAGAGTCAATTATTAATTTAAGTAAATGAGGAAAACTGAATCCCAAAATTTAATTGTAAGCGGTTTAGTGAATTCTGCTATTGATCGTAGTTCATTCTAAATTAACAATATAAAGATAAATAAAAAATACGGTGGTTTCTTCAAAAGCATGAAATTTATTAAAGAATTTTCAACTTTCAATGATGGAACAATAAAAACACAAAAAGAAATGAATATGTTTACGAAAGCAGATGATATAGGGTTGATTAGGTTACAGGTGAACGATTTATAACCTTCACAACATTACGAAAATCTCAAGATTACGTTCGATCCTGTTCTATCTGTAGCACTTATTCCAAACTATTGCCGTGCATCTCAATTTCCATTCCAAAAGACTCCTTCTCAGAGAATTCCTATCAATCGCCTCCCGTTCTTCTCCACCGGCTTTCCGCAAACAGTACAACGAACGTGGTCGCCTACTTCCAAGGGTTCGTTTAAATTACTATCGCGGATGCGTTGGGGGTTGGACCGCGATATCAGAAAAAGGAATATTGATGTTTTTTGTTCAAGGGTTTATAAGTATAATCCACGGTCGACTCAGAGGTGTGACTAGAAGTTTTGCCTTGGTGCACCTATACTTAATTTATGCTAGTCCATATAAGAAAGAAATTTTTATGCCGTATAATTGATCACATCAAGTTTCTCTGATACTTTGATGTTCTTGGTCACCTTACGAATCTGAAATTTTCCCTTACAGCAGTATCCTGCGATGATCATGAAACCTCTCGGAAAACCCCTTGGCCTGTAATAAATTGCTCTGGGACTTGTTACAGTCGCTTAGATACACTATGCCTCGTCCAAAGTCGCAACAACTTTCCATTTATCGCTGGAAAAATAGTGCTCATATAATTTTCGGTAATTAATACGTCGCTCTGCAACATGCCTCGGCAACAGATTCTGCACACGGGATTTGTAACGTTTAACCAATTGCATTTTCTGGGGAATTACGTTGTGTACCGTTGACTGAGAGACTCCTGCTTGTCTTGCAACAAACCTCTGTGTTTTGGATTCTCTCCCGTGACGAAGCGCTTCACTTTAGTAACCACCTCCGATGTTTGACGAAGTGCGGATTTCTGCCTCGAGGATCCTGGTTCGTCCAATGTTGCCGGTATTTGGCTTTTTCTTTTTTTATTTAATCACCCCCTGCTGCTCACCCCTGTTGGGGAATAAAGTCAACGTCTCAAATAAATGATTCACACTGTCTAACTAAATGTGCTACCGTCTACATATTCGGGTGGCATTTCTGATATACGTTCCACTATGAATACGGTTTATTTTTGTATTCCTAACGTACCTTTAACATTTGTACACGGTTTTATAAATCACCCTATATATTTATTTATTTGTAGTCTATTCAATGTATTGTCTTATATGTTTAAATGTTGTCTCAGTTAGTTTGTTTTTGTATAAACTTGAGAAAACTTGAGCACCATAGAGTAAAATTGTAATCAAGTGTCTTCAAGTCTGGAAACTTGATTACAATTTTGCTGCACTGTGCTGCTAGATTCCACGTGGCTAAAATAGGCTATAAAAAAAAAAAGTGAAGATTAAAACAAAATAAAACAACTATCATTTCGACAAAATGTATAGTTTTGTCAAATTAATTTCGTTTTGTTCCCCCCCCCCCCCCCCCATTGACGGTGCAAAAATATCATACGAAGATAAAAGAATTTTACTAAGTTGTAATAGTATAACTTGTTTAGGCTAAAAGAAAATCGATCATTAGGACCGAATCAAAGCTAAAACATCTAGTAGTATAATAAGTTTCTACAAAATAAACAAAGCCACGAATAAATGAATATGAAATTCATTTTTCGCAGAATTTTATTTAAAGAAGCTAGTATCTTGCAGACTATTTTAATTTTGATAAACTTAAAAAAATTAAACAAAAATTATAAAGGTTAGGTCTAGGATTTAGATTGCCGGAAGTTAGGTCAGAATTGAAAGGACGAGAAGATACCACCTGTCCAGGTGATTTCGGATAAGCGAGAGAAGGAGAAGATGACTACGAGCCTGCGGTCAAATTCCCTCTCTGTCCTGAATAATTAAAACAGAGAAGATTTGACAACTTTTCAGTTGTAATGCGAAAAGAAGCAGCCAAATTAATGGGATTAACATTTTGATCCCACTGATTTAGAAGTTCCGCTGTTTCAGCTTCGGAGCTTGATGTCATTCCGACGTCAATACACCATGAAGTTTAGTGACGTAACAGTCCTACAACTCAGGAACATATTACGGCAGATTATCAAATGATAAACAAGTAGCTTTTTCTCTTTTTTTTTCTTTCTTATTCTTGCATTTTTTTTGGCAACGAAAAATGAACACGAAAGATAGAGTTACCTTGCCAATATGCTTTAGACTTTTTACTTATTAGTTGTATTTGTATTTAATTAATAATCTTCTTTAAAATAATCTAAATTTTAAGTAAATTTTAATAAACTTTAATAAAATTTAATAAATGTATAGTCCGAGTCCTTGTACCTTACCTGCCTTTGGTTAGGTAATGGACCCTTCTGGAAGAGTCCTTAAACCTTTGATGTATGTATGATATTGTTTGAATTATAAAGAGACTGCAAATACGTATTTTTGGAAAACGTGGTTGAGTAGCCATTGTCGTTGTCAATGCATTACATTTTATGTCATTAATACTTTTCCAAAAATTTTCCTTATTCAATCACGATAATAATTTCGCAGCAAAAAATGTTTATTCCTTCTTTGTTTGGTGATTAAAAAAACAAAAAGGGGCAGGTAGCACAGTAGCGGCGTTCACTCCTCCGTCTAAAGGGGTCACCTAATCAATTAACTAAGAAAAGAGAAAATGATTCCTTAATAAAAAATGTTAATAAATATATATATTATCAAATAGTGAGGTTTTTATTTTCTCTTATAACTTATTGCTGTGATTACTGACTTGCTGCTTTCCCGAAATAACAGCTATACTAAAGCTTTTATCAATGTGAAAACTAATCCTGGTATAGGTCATCTATTGCGGAGCTGAACCAACTGGAATAATCTGTAAATCGAAGCACATTTACGAAGAAAGATGTTAGCCTTCAGATTTCCTCTGAAGTCCTTATCTGGTTTTCACACCCTGTAAGCTCTTTGATGAATCTGCTGTATGTTGGAGCTGATAGCAAGCCATTAAAAGATTATCTTTATTGGATTTCAGGATGGTTTTTAGGCTCTCTTTGCGGGTGACTAAACGTGATATCTTTATGAAGCAAATTCAACCTTGGCCACGAAAGAGAAAAATAAAAAAATTCCTAGTTAACCTGTTTGAATATTTTTTTTTCTTAAAGAAATTCCCTAAACTTGCAGTGAATATTTTCTGATTTAACGCTAGGATCTTATCTACGAAGAAAACATCTGGAGTTTATAGAATCATTTTATTTTACTTCCTTTTCTCTTTTATAGTATTAAAGCGTAGAATATTGAATGAAATAAGAGGAGCTGGGCAATCTTAAAAAACTTTGTTTTGTTTGAAATTTATGCTTACAATTTTTCAAAGAATTAAAAAAAAAAAAATAGTAATTTTAAATTATGTTAATACTTATTCTTAAAAAGCTTGTATTTGTACGGTTCCAAAACTTTTATCTTATATTCATTATTTTATTTATTTAGTTCGTAGTCAAATCAGAAATTTTTCTGAAAATAACAGACTTAGGTTTTTTAAAAACTCATCTATAACTGAAACAAAAACTTTAATTTTATATTATATGAATATAAAATGAACAACTGCAGTTAAAAAACTAGCGCAATGCAAAGAAGCCAGCTTTATAATAATTTATTATAGATTCATGTCTAATACTGCTGTAGCCATTAAAAATTTATAGTTACTTGTGTAAAATAAACTTACAAATGTAAAACTTACATATGATAGAAAATGTAATGTAAAAGTTTTTATTTCATTTCTGATTTCACTGAAATTAACTCTGCAAAAAATAACTCTACAATGTGACTTGTTCTGATTCCCGTTTATGCTTTATGTAATGCTCAAGAATTTTCGGAAATTTTGTCTGACGAAGCGTAACAGCTGTCTGAAGATCCCAGAAATAAAAAATTGAAAAGTTCTACGACTTAGAATTGAAAAGTTTGATGTAGCGCAGCAGGTTCCCATCATTTGTTACATTGTATCTCTGTGAGAATTTCAAGAAACAAGATAGTCTAGCAAATTACAAAAATCTCTTGAAATTCAGTTTCGGAATAATCTAATATTTAAGAATTAATGACTTATCAGTCAAATCATCCTCGCTTTCAGATGCCTTATGTCGGATTCTCTTTTAATGAATTTCTTTATTTAACTGTATACTAATTATACAATTCACAAGATTACAAAAATATTTTTACAGAACTCACAAAATTTTATGAGATTAATATTTGATCTCTTAAGTAGTCGCTTCCTACTTCGGGCATCTTTTCAAATCTTTTGATCCTCTGAGGCTGGTAACAAGCTCTCACTGGAAGGATTTTAAACCTAACTTCAAAGTCGCCATCTGAGTCATCTACAGCGAAAAAAAAGAAAAAAAAACCCCAGCTCCCGAACTGCTTTTCTTAATAACACATACAAAGAAAAAGGAAAAAGAAAAAAAAAGGCAGCAGCATGGAAGGAGCAATGAGTAAGGGTTTCATGAGATATTCACTATGCCCTTTACCCAAATGCAGTTATTAAAGGAAGTAGTTAAAGTCTGCAGCCTTCAGGGCAGGTCGACTGAAAGATTCTAAGAGATGATTCACCTGGGCTTTAGGAGGAATAACCGACAGCCCAAGAAGCTCAGCAGGTGCTAAGATTACACGATAAAAAATCACAACTTCTTGTCTTTGTTTTATAATCATGAATTGTATTGCGATTCGTAAATGAATACATTTTATTTCATTAGATTTATAACCATGAATTAGAAGAAACATCTTTCATTTGTTCTATTAGTTGAGGAGGATGAAATTTGAGCCAATGATATTTGTACTTACGGCTAATAAGAGAAATTTACGAGATAAAATTCATTTAGTTTGATTACCGGTCATTATAGTTATTTGTTTATAACTATTATAAACAAATAAACCATCGATATATTATTTATTTATAGGATAACATTTCAAATAAGAATGCCTTTTTGAATCGAGCTGAGACTCTGGGACGGCCGTTTCGAGCTTGAGCTCTCCTCAGCCAGTGCAAGACTCAAAAGACGTACGTGGGGAAGAATTGGAAATTCGCGATGGAAACACTGACCCCTCAATAATTAAAAAACAAAAACAAAAAACAAACATTATAACAAACATTGTACAAACATTAAAACATTATATCAATATCAATATTTACTTACCAATATTTGTTTAAATAATTTTAATTATTAAATGTTTATTTAAAATAAACATCAATATTTTGATTAGTAGCATTTGCTTATTCTGATTGCTGATATTTATTTACAGAGCGTGTTGCTATTACGTAAATGAATTCTGATGTTTCGAGGCAATTGCATCTTTGAAATCGACCTAACATTACCGCTAAATGTGATTTTAATGAGGATTCATGTGAGATTACAATACTCTTGTGTATTTATGCTATTTTTTTTTTGTATCGTAATAGGTAATTGCAACTAACTCAACACGACTAACGGCAAAGGGCAACCTTGAGAATCTAAGACAGCATTTATTAGCTTCTTTAGCCGATTGGTCGTGCAAGATCGGAACTTTACCTTCGGCGCTCCCATCATCAGTCAACGTAGACACGGAAGGAACATATCAAAAAAGTATTAATTATTTTGTAAAAAAAAAAAGTACCGTTTGTCACTTCCACAGGATCCCCACAGTTTCCCCACAGGATCTAATTTTTCTAAACGTTTTGATATAATACTAATTAAAAAATAGTAGATGGAGTCTTAACATTAAATATAAAGTTAAAAAAAAAAAAAATTCATGAAAAGACCTGAAGAAACACGTCAGTGGCGTGAGAAACTGGCAGTGTTAATGAAATGTATTTGTTCTGTTGGGTGTGTAGGCTTTTTCTATCCAGCTAAAATAAATTCACTTTTTCAAAAGCTAATTGCGGAATGTTCCTAAGGAAACTGATTAAAAATAAGCAAATACTTTTAACCAGACTCACTTTGTAAAGTTAGAAAAAACCTTCTAAATTAACTTAACGCAAGCAAATTGCGATAAGATATCTAGAAAGCAACAGAAGAAGGAAAAATCTCAAGCATCATTTATTGTATTATTTAATGCAATCACTTCAATAATACATCATTCTTTAATTTAAGGGTTTCATCTTCAGTTTATTTATTTTAGATTTTAATATTTCTTTTCTGACTTTTATTTCTAACGACAACTTTGTAATTATTTTTCATAATTTTGAATTAGTGTACTTCAAAATATTAGGTCTACTCATTACACTTACACTTTCCCTTCTCAGAGATAAATTAGATAAAAGAAGGACATTTTAGCAGGTGACATGTTTTCCAAACATGGCTACGAAATTCATTGACCTTCCTCATTTCCGATCCCTGAAAATTTTGAGTGATCTATAAAAACAATTCTCAGTAACATAGTAATACTTTGATAACGGAAAATAAATAACTGCTTGTCTACGACAAATATGGCAGATTCCCGATCACAATTAGAAAATTTTAGTTATTTCCATAAAAAGTCGGTCTATATAATAACAACTGCATTATTTATCTTTACATACAAATTAAACATATGCTGATGAGATCAACTAGCACTTATTTAAGCGCATGTGCTAATTTCGTTGGAAATCCCGCAGAATGCTAAGTCTGGATCTAAGCAGAAGAAACGATTGTAAGAGGTCAAAGGTCAGTTGATGAATCACATTTAAGAAGCAACGGGGTTTCTTTACAGAAAAATTTGTTTCCCGGACATGATTTTTTTTTTCCACAGTTAAGTAACAGCGGTCAATGAAAAATAGTTTCCTGGACGATAAAAGTGATATCCAGTGGATCCCATATCTCAACAGGAAAGTAAAAAAGTCTCCTAACATGTAACTGGTTAAAAGTAACCAGTTTTTAATATTGCGGAATTAAAGAAACTCAAAAAAAGTTTTTAAATGATTAAAAGCGAAATCTGGCATTTGAGAAACAAAACAAAAAGCAAAAAAAATCTTGTTTATTTTTTAACTACAATTAGAATTTGATTTAAATTACTATTAACCATAAAAAAAAAGTATAATTCTTTAATGAAAAGCAAAATTACCCAGAACTACTTGGAATATTTCATCAAACTTTTTTAATGTAAAATACACGAATACTTTATTTCTGAGTACTTGCAGAGAGAGTACTTGCTGCAGCTTTATCTCCCATTGTCATTTTTCATAATTAACTTGAACTCTCTTATACTAACAATTACAAATAGTCTATTAGATCAGTTTTGTCTTAAGTTCTTCTTATCCGAAATTCTTCATAAAAAAAAAAAAAAAATATGTAAATATTTACAGATCAAGCAGTCCTATTGACCAAGCACTGACTCAAGGTCTCAAAATTGTTGGTTTCTTTACACAAAGAATCTCAAAATACGTATCTTGTGCTTAGGAACGCTGAAAATCCACAACTGATCCCGGCAATGTTGTAATTAATTGACATGTTTTGACTATTCGTAAAATATAGTTTTAATACTTTTTGATGTAGTTATGTTTTAAAGCTTTTATGTCTTTTGGTATTTTTAATTCTTTCAACACAGATATTAACTTTTTGAAACATTAATTTAACATAATTTTAAAAAGTTATCAACGACTTTTTAAATAGTAATTACCTAATAATAAGAGAGGCAGTGACATAAGACAGAAACATCTGAGTATTTGTGGCATAAATAAATAAATACTGTAAATAAATAAATAAATAAATAAATAAATAAATAAATAAATAAATAAATATCTTTTAAAGACCCGATGAGTCTATAAAGAATTTCAATTTTAAAAAAAAATATGTGGTGGGAAGGAACAGATGTTCCAGGTCCAGTAAGATATCGCAGAACAAGCATCACACAATCTATGGGTCAAACTCCCCAAGGCTCAGTTCAAATTCGAACGCCCTTATTTGGGTTTTGGGAATCAGCAATCTTTTCACCAAGTTGCATCGCAGAGTTTGTACCTGATTTTTTTTCGTTGATTCTTTAATTTGAATATCCTGGATCACATTGTGAAATGGTTCTCGAACTGAGATACTGAGAGACACATTTACATAACTAGTAGCATTGCATTATTACTACATATTTAAAAAGTTTATGTCTTTAATCTATTTATTTAAGATATTACATGTTATTATTCGTGACAAAAGCTTCTTTAAATAATAATAACTCTAATTATTAATACCAATCGTGAGCATCAATACCTTCTTGTTCATTCGACCATACATTACATATTTTTAGTATTTTAATCTAGTTTCAAGCTCTTGCAGACCTTATGTACTTACAGCATAAAGTACCATCTGTTTTGGCAGAAATATTGTTTTGTTTTTTTTTTGTTTTTTTTGGTAATAAACAACATTGAGGCTTAGTTTCATGTTGTTATCTTTCACATATGGATACAGTATTGGATGTACAGTATATAGACAGTGGTATCTTTCTCTGTTTTGATAATTACGTAAGGGATATAATGAGATCCCTTAAGTTTATTTTTTTACTTTTTGATTTGACGAAAAAAAAAATAAAATAACAAAACGCAACTTTTGTTGAATTATTTGATGTACAGTTCATCCTACTCTTAAAAAACTGAATTTTTGTTCTTTACATTTTTAAAATTTTTAGGTAAATGTTATTGCTTCAGTAAAATTTATACAAAATTGAAAAGCAAAAAACAACAACAATAACAACAACAACAACAATAATAATAATAATAATAAGCAATATGGAAAGATCTGTGAAGTATGCTATTTCATTTTTAGGATATTTCATAGGACGAGATGAAGTAACGGAAACAATCAAGCAATGTAATTGAACTTTTGGAAAGAAAAAATCCAGGTGGAAGAGAAAACGAGAGACCTTTCCAGCAAGAAATGGTTTCCAACTCTATCACCAATTAATAGAAAAGGGAAAGAAACCGTGAAAAGAATGGGAGAGATAAAACGCTCTTTTTAAGGGGCCATGCTCTGCTAGACTAAGCGCATGTCTGATAGATCAGTTTCAAAGAAAAGTGTAAGACAGTAAAAGATCAAACAGAAACGTCTAATACGATTGTTGTGAATTGTTATTGATCAATCTAGCGTTTACTTGGCAGTATCTCAACAGCCAATTACGTAGCCTGACACATAGAATTCCCGGAACTCAAACTCGCCTTACTTTTTCTTAAAAATTAGGGTTTCTTTTTGCTTTTGTTTCTTTATTTTTCTTTGTTTTACCCTAACTTTTCGCTTGCTGAAAATTGGTTAGACCTGCGTAGACTTATGTTAAATGCAGTAAATCAATTAATTCTAATGAAAATGCGCAAATTTAAATTGAATTATGAAATAAATTGATGCACATCAATAAAATTCGTCAGTGAGAATTAAATTGTTTTGGTTCTAAAGTTATCTTAGGGAATTTTTTTGCCATCTTCAGAAAGAGTATTTCAAATGGAGAAGTTTAACCAACACGTAAATATTCATTCCACGTTTCAAGGAGACCCATTCACTCATTTAAAAGTTTTGGGAGTTAAACAGGTATGTAATGATTAGGTAAGCGTAACTTTCTTAGCATATCTTTCTGACTAATAAACACTTCAATAAGTTCATCTTCAGGAGCCAAACGATACGGTGACAAGATAAACTATATAACGTTTTATTAGTTTATTTTTAAAGGCCTTGACATTTATTCTATTACAAAAATTATTATCAATATAATAACACTTTTTTTCGGTTTAGTTTGGTACGACTTTTTTTACCGAAATTTAGGCATTATTCTTCTTATTTTTGTTCTTCTTGTTTTCACATTCACTTAACCCTACATTTTAATAAACTTGCTTTGTTACTGACTTTCTTTTGGTGTTTTTGTTTTGATAGTTCACTAATAAGAACGAAAAAAATAAACTCTACATCACATTAAGGCAGCTGTTCTAGGTATTAACATTAAAATATGCTAGTTTCTAGACTACGTATTTTTTTCTGCATGGAAAAAGGGAATAGAGGGTAAAAAAAAAAAGAAGTTAATTGAAAGAGAAGGAGGTGGTGCACTTTACAAGCGCCGATAAGAGTGGGCTGTTAATTTATCTACTTCAATTGCCCCACAAAAGATACTTTAAACCCTTCTTGCAAATTTTGTCCACGCATTGACCCTCTTTCTTGGGCGGCTGATAAATATGTAACAACCATCTAACTCTTTAAGTCCTGAATAAAACCAATTCTTTGATGCCAAATAATTCTACTTCAATCTGGTTCTGCAAACTTAATTTTTATAGTTTCCATCCGCTAAAAGCAAGTACTCGACAATTTGTCTGTAGCAGTTTTCAAATTTTTAATCAGCATCTAATCAATTCATACACTTGGCTTCAAAATACAGTCAGGTTCAAACGATATTTTAGTAGATCCCAGTAGTAAGGAATACTAATAAATAAAATTCATTATTACAATAATCTAAAAGACAAAAAAGGTAAGCGATGTACTGGATTTGAAACGGACGGTGGGATTAATAATTCCACTCGTCTGCACAACAGGATAGTTCTGGACAAGATCTTGCAGCGGCTCTGGTGAATACAGAAACACTTACGATGTTTACTTAACAATGAATTTTGCTTAATGAAGAACATTAGGGCTCTATTAAAACTAAATTTTTCAAATAATAGGACAAAGAAAGTACATCATTTATTCTTACAGTTATACTGGGAAAGTAGTGGTTTTTTTTTTAATTATTAAAAAATTAACAGTGAAATAGAAGTCATGTAATAAAACATAAGAAAATTACTAGTAACTTCATTATCCCGGCATTACCTGTTTTAAGGTCAGATGTTAGCGAGAAAACAAAAAAAAAACCTTGTTCATACTGTTTATTTAACATTCTTAAAAAAATACAAATTATTCATCTTTAAAAACGTAAAACATCCACTGAAAGTTAACTTTGTCACTTACTGAATGACTGACTCAGGTTCAAACTAACAAAAAGTAATTTAATTTTTATGAAATTTTAAAAATTGTAATGCTTAACCCATATCTTTAAAGTCAGTGTTTAATTTTAAATATTTCAAAACAGAAATTTTTGCAGAAGCGGGCAAAAATCTCTTTGCAATGTATTTTTCACTGTAAAGTGTATATCATATCATTTCATTTTAGATTGTACAATTATAAAAATTAATTGAAGGAAAAAATAATAACTTAATAAAAATTCATCATTTTTAAAATATCGGTATTCCTCTTTCGAGGAACAAATTTTTATCAATTATATTAAATTTAGAAATACCAGGGGAGAGTGCTCTTGGTCCCGTAGTATTCGAGGGCGCCCAGGATAGAAGATGTTATTATTATCACTTAAGTCTTGAAAGTTTCCTTTAAAAGATCAAAAACAACTGTAAAATACTGAGTTATGTGTTTTTCCTTCGTTATTTTCTTTCATTTATAAAATGTTTTTATGTTTCAAATTATGTAGACACAAACAATGAAAATCAGTGAAATTTCGAGATTGAATTGGGGGACAAAAATATTACATAGAAAATATCTTGACACATTCAAAAGAAAAATCCTCAAATAATGCCTATGTATTCTTCTTGTTACCGTGGCACTGGACCTTCTAGAAGTCCATCCATTGTTCCATTGTGCCAAGACAAAACGACTCAGGAAATAAATCAATTCTAGTCCATCTTTTTTTTTTGGGTGCATCTGAAAGCATTTCCTTGTTCTTCATAAAGTAAGAGTGAGAAAGTCTTCGTATATCTCCTCCCAAGAATAAAGTCAAATAAAATGAGATTACTGAAGAATTGATTGGCAATCGAAAGCCTCTTCCTGCTTCTCTAAAAAGGTATTGCGTTAGATTATTACCTCTTATTCATCTATCATACAATATATAGAGGTAATAATCATTATATATCTTTATTTATAAGCCTTATATGAAAATTGACTTTCAAACTGTGGCGACGCATCTACAAAGAATTCATATACATGCAGGGCTTTTTTTTGGCTCAAGTTCTGTATCCCATGTGTTTGCATTCAAATGAATGAATTAGGAGCAGCCAATAAAATGTTCTAGATAATCACCTTGAGCTGCCTAGGATAATTAGCTGTTATTTTATTGTGATTATAATGCTTTCTCGGCGATGCACATCTGTGTTTTTTTTTGCTTTAATTCTTCATACTTACTTGTTCAATTTGCATTAAAATCAAGAAAGAGTTCACACTAACTAACATCTATCTAATATTTCAGTTTCAGTTTTTTAAGCTAAGTAGCTCTGGAGTTTTGAGTCAGTGTGTAGTGATGTCTTTTTGTTTTTTACTTTTGCTATTAAATGACTTGTGGACCCGGTAGCCGAGTGGGTAAGGGCGC
This sequence comes from Thereuonema tuberculata, assembly GCA_023159025.1. Taxonomy (NCBI): domain Eukaryota; kingdom Metazoa; phylum Arthropoda; class Chilopoda; order Scutigeromorpha; family Scutigeridae; genus Thereuonema; species Thereuonema tuberculata. Next base: position 48,146,275 of record JAFIDM010000001.1, read on the forward strand.
TTGGTTGCGTCTCAGAGATAGTGGATTCGATCTAAAAATCCTGGGGATTTTTCCACGCTCCATTCTTCTCCAAAGGGGTCCTAGGATTTACATAGCCCTCTACAGAATGGGTATAGCCTTTCTCGGGGGTTAAAGGCTGACGAACATCGGGTTGACCACACATCTAAACTTACACGAAACGCCGGGAGCCTTACCTCCCGCAACCCCAAGGGCCACATAGGCCTCTAGTGGGACACTTTAACTTAATTCAATGAATTAAAATCATTAGGACCATTGCATATCCGAAAACTATTAATAGCCTCACGTTTCTGATACTTTAAATTCTCATAAGAGATAGATGAATACGGTAGGCATCTACAATGCTTATGTCGACTAAAAATTGCAATCATTTGGGGGAGGTTCTGTTTTCTTAACGATGCTCACTAAGAGAAGTTATAAAACTTTGTGCTAATTTTTTAACTTTGTTACCAGAACATTGTACACTGTCCACGATGTTTACCCTAAGGCAATCCTTGTAAATAGCATGTAAAATAGATATCGACCATCAGATGGATTTGTTAGCTTTTCTTTCGTTCGGAAGAAACAGATGACCAATTGGACTTAAGTTTCATCAAAGATCGAAGATAGTTCAAAGAAGTAGTTTTATTACAAGGAGACTTTATATAATTTTCTTGGAAAAGAACTAGATTCAAGCCTGATGTTACTTAAAGTTTATAATTACATATAACACTTCGTATTGATACGTCACTTATTACAAAATTAATTAGTTTTTAATATATTTAAGAATTTCATAGCCTATTTCACAGAATAACAATAATGAATAACAACGGTAAAAATGCTTTTTGGAAGAAAGTAAGGATCAAACAACATATATAAAGGCTTCGTTTAGATGTGAAAATACAAGCTTATATTGGTAGAGTTCACTGATGTTTGCTTCTACAGTTAATAGAATGCAAATTTGGTCTCCGCGTTAATTAAGGCAAAATATGCTTTTGGAAAACAAAGCAAAATATTTCATTATAAGACATAGATTGCCTTTTTTTTGAAATTATCAGAAACATATATAATTTCGATGTAAAATTCTATTAAAGAGAGTAAGAGTTTCATCTTTATCCATGCGGAAATTTCAATTTGCCTTGCAGAAAACATTGTATACTGTCCACGATGCTTACCTTAAGGCAATGTTTGTAAAGAGCATGTAAAATAGATATCTTTATCTCGACGTCGACCATTAGAGCGATGGGTATCACTATACTTAGTCCATAGATGATCATCATAGTGATAAATAGTTCTGGAAATTTCATCTGGTTCATAAATTGTCCAGCCGATAAGCTGTGTTCAAAAATCAACCCAAAAGTTTTGCACTGAGTTGGTTACTTCTCTCCATTGTAGTTCTCCGTGTGACAAACGATTATGTAGACCATGAACTGACTACGAATTTGAAATACTGATGCTTTGTATTATTATCTAACAGCTATCCGGACAAATTACACCATCATTGAAGCTTGTTTTACTGTTACGCCATAATTTGTCATGGTATTTTACAGATGCTACCACCTCAATGGTATTGTTCTTATACATTTTTCTATCTTATTTGTCTAGCTTTCAGGTCGACGTGCTCGGCAGTCATGCCACCTACTTTCACTTAATCTAATCTAATTTTATTTGTCTTTTCGTGCTAATTTGTACGACCCTTCAATTTGTTTTGCATCTATCCTTATCACTACTTTCTTCAATTGACAAGTATTATTTTGATAAAATATCTGAAGTGTAATTGAATACTATAATAAAATCTGATGGAAGATAAAGGACAAACGAATAGAATATTACATATTTTTAAGAAAACATTATATGTTTGTACAAAAAAAATCTAAATTCAACTGATATTACGTAAATTATAACTAACTATCGTTAGTTAAAACTTAAAGTATCCGGCGTAAATTATAACTTAAATTATAACTTAAAAGTATCCAGCGTTATCCAGGGAGGGCGTGGGAAGTCCTCGTTCTCTCCTTCTCTACAACCTTATCACACCAAACCATCCCCAATTGTTTCCAGAACAATATTTTTGTAGTTCTCATTGTCTCCGACGAGATCATTAAGTGGCGCTATTTCAAAGATTTTACCCGTTTTCACTATCTTGGGGGGTGGTTAACCGAGTACCACGGTAGCAGCCTATATTTTCCGCAGGGCAAAAGAGAGTATCTACGCAAGATTTGGTTTTATAACCTCAGTCAAACGGTGTAAAATTGTATAGAGAACATAAAAACTTACAAACTTTGATTTTTATATACTGTATATGTACAGATTATGTTATAGAAATTGTAAAAAGTTGATAAAAAATCAAATTAAATAAAAATTCATATTCATGTAGTTTATCTTCACAGATTTTAGCTTCAACAAAACATAACAATAATTCCAATAAATAAATAAATATTAACCTAAATAAATGTTAATATTTACTTGGTGAATATGATTATTCTTACGTTATTGTAGAACAGATGAGCTTTAATACAATTACAGGTAGATGATTCTCGGATCACTGAATACCAGAACGTAATTAAGGGAAGGGGAGAATTACGATTGAATTGCAGTGAATTTAACGAGATGCTGAGGAAAAAAAAAAAAGATTTTTCTCCCTTTCGAATCTCCTCGGTCCCATTAAAATCCGAATTGTCTGCGTGAAGAGAAAGCATTACAGTCTGCAATCAATTACATTGACGATTTTAATGGTTTATTTGAAAATTAAAGCAGAGATTCAAATTTACCAGCAACGGAATTCAAAGTTTACATAATTTGAGGCAATTTCCAGGATTTAAGTCTCAAACTTGAGGATGTTGAAGTAATATTCTCCATCTCAAATATTTTCATTTGGTAAAATCAATGAAGTTCTTTTTTTTACACGTATTTATGATTTTGTTTTCTGGGAAGATGCTACCTTAATTTCTTACCTATCTGAGAATGAATTACTATATAAACTTTTTTCAGTGTTTAATAAATTTTGGATAAAAAAAGTTTACCAAGCTCGGAAACTCTCCCAAAAAATGAGCCACTAACTATATTAACTCAGCTGTTAAAGAAATAAATTTGCTGGTTAGATACTACTTTGGTATTTTATTCTTTTCATAAGTTACAGATCTGTTAAAAGACCTACTGGAAATTTATAGTTCGTCTGCTCTAATTTATGTTTTGACTACCGAAAGTTATAGAAATGGGTTCCTTTATTGGACTGTCCAATCAATTATCCAAGTTCGTATTTAATAAGCGAAATTAAATTAAGACTAAATTGGAAATAACTTTTTTTTTAATTTGTTATTTTCATTCAGTGCCATCAGAAAAAGAAGCAATAATTTTACATCAAATTACGTTTCTCCAGTAAAAACGATTCTCACGGAACTTGTGATCACGAAAACTGACTTAGTAAATATTTAAAAACTCGCTAGTGAAATTGAAAATAAAAGTTAAGATTTTATTACATAATTAGAGAACAGAAACGCACATAATTAAATGTTTAGTTATGTGCGTCTGTTTCCTTTTTATGTAATAATGCCTTAAAGCACGTTAAATTTGATTTCTCTCTACTAACCTTTTAATGAATAAATCCTTAATAAGCTAACGGAATGCTAGCGAGGATTAATTACTCATCCCTTTTATTCTTAATTTAGTTTTGTTGTTTTTTTAGTTGCGGGGTCATTGTTTTGTTTGTCCGTCTTTTTTGTATGTTTTCCTTCTTCACTGAGCTGGATGTACTGGGCGATTCGGACTGATGAGAGTTTAG
>JAFIDM010000001.1:48155052-48205079 GCA_023159025.1 Thereuonema tuberculata
CAATGAAATTGGATTATATTTAAACTAAAGGAATGAACGGATTCGATATTCACGTTTTATATTGTTAGAAGTTTCTTGCTTTGTATTATTAATGTAATGGAGATTTAATTTTAGGAAAAGGGAGAGATATTTTCCCGTCCTAAAGAGTAATTTTAGAAAACATCTTGTAAAAGTCTCTGAAATGGGACGAAATATTGATGTCTGGTGTATCGTAGTGTTATAGATTTTTACCATATTTTACAAATACACAAAAACATTTGTTCGTCACTATAATCAACATTTAATAGCGTACACAAGCGATTATGTAACTGAAAACTTTTAATAACATTATTCAGAACGGTGTATCAATATTGAAAAGAGTTCAAAAAATACTATACTGTAGAACCTACAATGTACAGTGTGGTGCCGATTTATTTATTGTTTATTACTTCATATTCACTGTAATTTTTTAATTGTTTAGTGCATGTTTAATACAATATATTCCGGATTATATGAAATTTCGTTTATCCGAAACGGGTGCGGTCAAAGAGTTTTTAGTGTAAAGGACAAAAAGTTAAAATTCGAAGTAAAAAATAATAATAATAAAAATAATGGTATCTACTGTGTTGTAATGTACAAGGTATCTTAGTAAATCAATGTTTAGCATAATGTTTTGGTTTTTAGTCCAATGAAAGTTCTTTGAGATACAACATATCAAAGTAAATCAAGAAAACTTTTTAATATTTAAACAGAAAATTATTAAAAATTAGGTAATTGATAAAATATTGTTAATAATTAAAAGTGATGAACCATTTGTGATTATTGCTTAATTTAATGGAAAATTAATAGGATATTTTCCTTAATATTTATGATTTCCAATAATCATAATTCTCTCATTATTATCATTTGCTTCATATTAATGTGATCAATAATTGACAGATTTACAAGAAGGTAATTTTAAACTATTGATGGTTTAATTTTAAACTAAAATAGTTCTTTGTTAGGTTACTTTCGTAATACTAATTTTTGAACCTTTAATTGGATCTTTTGATTTTGTGGAAATTTGTTCTGTTATTTTATATAAATAATAATTTCCCTTCTATAGGCCTATAATATGGAATCCTCAATTTCTGTAGCATTTATTAATTTCTACATTTGAAATTATCTGAAAAGCTTGTTGGTCTTTTAGGCTAACATCTAAAACCCTAAAAAAAATTTTGTAATTTACATTTATGAATTTTATAAGCATTTACTACTAAATAGTAAGAAATAGCTCTTCTCCAACTGATTTGCTACTGATAGCACTGTAATAGCTTTATGTTCGCAAAGAGTACGCTTCTGTAAGTAAAAGCTGCTTAGAAAAAAAGTTTAATGAAGTTAATAAGTTAACTTAGGTTTATCGTGACTAACGTAAGCTAACTGAATAAAGTATAATTTTTTTAGCGACCTTTATATTATGTATTACGACCTTTGTAAATCGGCCTTACCATATGATTGGTTTTTGTTTTTGTTTTTTATAGCTACTAAAAGCTCATTAGTGAGATAATAGTTAATTCTATTTTTATAACTGTAAAGGCTAATAATAAACTATTGTTATTTGCTGTGAACTAAATCAGTATAATAGATATAGCGAAACTATTCTTAATACTTTTAGGTAATATTTACAGCATCATCGCAATAATGATAATAAAATATAACAAATTATAAATGCAGATTTGAAGACACGTTTTAATTGTAACTGTTCTGGTAACTTGGAGCCAAAAACAATTTCGTAAAGGCTTTTCTTTGATGTTTTACAGTCGACGTTCCTCAAGAAAATTGCCTTTGATTCACTAAGCCTTAAAACAGTATTTCTGTTCCAAATGAGATCATCAAAGTTGCCATAAAAGGTTTCTCAGAGGAAATAAAACTGATGTCACAGTATCAGTTGTCTCAGCTGCCTAAAAGTGGATAAACTTAAGGAAAGAGTTAAGAAAGACTGCCAAAAGTTTCTCATTGTTATTATTCTTCGAAGTAAATTCAAATAGGACATTTTAACTATACGTTTCAGTTGAAGTCAAAAACAAATTGGGCCATTTAACCTATCTCCAGCCTATTTCTAGCATTTTTCAAACTGAAAGATATACAGAACTGAAACATCTCCATAGATGTACAGAAGCACATCTAAGATAATAATCACCACTAGATCTAAGGTAATAATTTAAGAAATTATTAATCATTCTCTGTGTTTGTCCAAAAAAAACTTAATTGCCTTTCTACTGACCAGCAACTTTAAAATGTACCTTATTTTAGCACGAAACCAGCTAATCTAGAATGATTTCCCACCCACCCCAAAAAAAAGACTTTAGTGCACTGTTGTATTGTACTTGTATTTGACATTTTAATGTTTCCTGAAACTATAATAGATTCTTGAATTTCGTGACCAATCCTTTAAAAAGATTATAAAATTGAAATGTCATTTATCCAAAATCAAAGTACTTTCCAAACAAAAAGGAATTTTCCAACTTTTGCAAAATAGAATTTAACACACAGGTTACAAGGGATTAACATTTAGTAAATTGCAAATGCCCGTTCTCACCAACTAAATCTACATTGTTTTATCTAATTAACATTTCAATGATTGAGGGCGGTGTGCACCAAACTTACATTGAAATTGAGGATTGTTCAAATCTCCTCTTAACCCTAAACCCCGACATTCATCGTTCGCTAAATCGTTGCTGAATTATCAAAATTTAGCTGCCCTTCTTCGTTTAAATCATTCTCAATCAGAAAACTCCCATCAGCCTCCGCGCTGTTCACCTTTCTCAAGATGGCTGACATCGACTCCTACTTCTGTGATTTTCACGATGAATTCGATATACACTACTAAAAGTTCGAAAATAATGTTAGATAGGGTTAATTCATTGAAGATTCTTGTCTTAATGTTAGTAATCTACTATTTTGTGAAGAATCACAAATAATATATGCGTGTTAAAATCAACCTCTTTTTCCATTTGAAATTCGAAAGTTCGTGGGAAAAAAATAAAAAGGGAAAGTTTTATGAAAAATTCAAATTATTTTCCATCCATCCCACCTCCACTTTGGAATCAATGAATGTAATTTGGCTTTACCATAGAACGACAACATTTACAACAATTCAAATGTGAAATAATTCAAAAATATTCACAAAATAACAACAATTCTAATAAGTTAAGAAGTGGAAGCATAGTTTTTTTAAATAGTAATGCTCTAAAATATAGATGAACATGAAAAACAATTTTCATGACACTAGAAAAATTTCTTGAATTTTTTGTTTTTTATTTTTTGCAAACGAGTCGCATTTAAAAGAAGTTAAATATCCTTTTAAAAGCATAGCTGTTTTAAAATTTCTATCTTACAATTGGCGGAAAACATGTTCAAATTTATGTAAGTTTGCTCAAATTTATCTATATAAAAGTAATTTTTAAAAGAAAAATAAGTTATTAAGAAAACAAATTCATGTCCTTCATAAATAGACAAACAAACATTTACAATCTGTAAATTCATAGGTAACAGCTTTACAGTCAATTCCGTTGGAGATTATTTCGTTTCAGGAATAACACAAGTTTGAAAATCCCTGCAACTTTTCGTAAATAGAACTTAGAAGTTAGAATAAAGCTGTCTTATTTCGAAATCTGCCTGTTTTTTCCACTGAATATGAGCTAACTGCTTTACAATAAAACTTATCATAAATGTTCAATTATTTGATTTGTTCATTATTTCTCGGTAAAATTACTTCAAAATCTAAGTCAAAGTAGTCGAATCATTTCTTGAGAACTTGTTTAAAAACAAAAATTCTGCTTTGGACTGTTCAAATACAGTAAAACCCATCCATCTTATAAGTGATCTTCACGGAAGTTTGTTTAGTTGAATATTTTTTACCCAGATGTAAACTTCCTTCTTACGATTCATTTGAGCTTTTTTAAATTTATTTAAAAGCAGTATTCTCTTGAATTTAAGATTTGGATAGAGAATTGCATGTAGCTGCAAAATGAAAATCAAGACGAAGTTTAAAATATGCTCAGTCAGCGAAACACGAAAGACAATCTCCTTTAAAATTCTCTCATCCAATTTATGAAATTTCTAGTTTCATAATTTAAAATTTATGCATTAGTTTCGTAATTTAAAATGTAACATAAATAGCATTAAAAGGCTCTAAATTACAAAAACTTTTCGGAATTATTTCTAAATAAATAATTTAGTTTAGATTTGGAGGTCCCATTCTTTTCCCTTTCTATCCTAATACTAACCTCAATACGGACCTACGGTTTTGTAGTGACTACTCTCCACTGAAGCAATACACGTGAAACAGCCGTTTGAAGATGTCACTTTTGCACTGATAAACACTAGGTCCACCTTTTTATAAATGCATCTCTTTAGGGAGAAAGTTATCTTTATAGTCTTGGTCAGAAAATTTTTCAATCTGGACTCGATTAAAAAAATAATTTTCAAATATTCATAAAAAAATAAATTAGCGTATTAAGACGCAAAATTGTCTCTGCTTAAATTTGACACTACAGAGTTATTATGGTATTAATTTTTCGTTAAACTCTAATTAGATTTCTAATAAATGGCTAACCGAAAATTATACATCTCAGTATCATAAAATCCTCTTTTTATTAAAATGAAAAAAAATATTTTTTTTTTGGGAGTTTCAATAAAATTTAAGAAATATTACAGTAGTGGAAGAAAAATTTTTTTTTCTGTTTTTTTTTTTTTTCCTTTTCAATCTAACTCTCGCCTTATTTATTTACTAAAAAATATGTTTACAATGAGACAAAAAGGAAATTATTGTTACAGTAAAATAAACCAAAGAACGCACATAACTAAACAAAACAAAACACAAATTCACTGAGCTATTTTTGATATTAGTGCTGGAAATGGAGGACAGCGCTGTTTCGAGGCTTTTTGGCCTCTCATCAGCTCCACCTATCCAGCATACCCAAATTATTGTATTTCAAAGATATAAAATTATTATATTGATCTGGAAAAGCCTCTTGAATTACTTCCATTACTTTGATGTTATTATCTGTAAACCAGTTTTTCATGTCCTTGCATGTTGGAATCCAACATTATCCTGCTGATAAATAAATTGAATTTTGGATGAGATTTAATATTAAATTAGACTAAAACATATTCATAAATTCGAAAATATATTTATAATATAAAATAACTTTCTAGTATACTCCAAAACATCTACTTTATTCTTCACAATATTTCATTTCTCTTAGTGAGAAACTTCCTCAGGTGACAATATTTGAGGAAAGAAAACTGATTTCTTCTCCTCTATAATTCCGTTGACATTCTTTGGTGCATTTCTATATTATTCATAAAATTCTTTATACGAAAATTAAAGCATATTTATAACATAAAGGTAACATTTTAAGATGAATATTTTTGCTGAATATTATTATTATTATTTCCTACGAATGGGCCTCAACGGACCACGCACTAGCCCACCTGACAACGTGAGGATAAGGCTAGAAAATCGAGAAGCGTGATGAGAAGTCACCGCTTCGGGGGAATAACCCTGAGAGAGTAAGTCCCAGGGAGAAACGGACGAAACACAGAAGAAGAAAGAAATAACCATGCCACGACCGGGATTCGAACCCAGGTGCCGGCACACTGGCCACACACACCAGACCGCCGCGCCGTCTAGACTGCTCGCCAAGCCAAAATTTCCGAATAGTTACGGAAAGAACTTTGAGAACGAAATACTCGTAGTATTGTAGAAATTAACTTCTTGTATTTTCGTTATCATCTAACTTTCAGAAATTGTATGAATAATAAAAATAAAAATTTAAATATTCTTAAGTTTAAAAGAAAAAACGAAAAAGAATTGTCAAATCTTTTCTTCGCTACTGTAGACTCCAATTGAATTCTTTTTTATATACATTTGATTTTACATTGCTACAAGAAGTTTAATGACGAACCCACGACTCAGAAAAAACTTCAAATACAGACATTAGATAATTTTTTACTCATTATTGTGCATTTCCAATGTCAAAATATCCATTCACCAGTTCAACAGTAATTAGAAAATGTAAGTTTATATCCATATGATGCACATACGGTACATACCTACATAATTACATATATCATTTCCAAAATGCTTAATCGTTATATGGAAAATGGAAAATCAGAAACGGATGGATTTCTCCATATACAGTCCCTGAAACATATTGAGTCAATATTGAAACATAGATTTTATCTCTAAATTTGGCTATTATCTAAAAGGAGTTCAGAGCATTAGAAAATTTAAAAGGGAGCGAGTTAGATTTACAGATCCTTGACTCTCTGGATGTGACTCCTCCACGTGTTTTACGATTGCGAAGAAGATGCATTAACAAAATTGCAAGAATCTATACACCAGGATGATAAGAGCGGGGAAAAAAAAAAAAAACCTAGTTCACTTTATAGCTCCCAAATACATTAGAAATGATTTAGTATGCTGATATGTAATCATTAAATATATTAATATGCACAATATGTAACTTTAGTTATATAAAATTAGCTAAGAGTGAAGGAAAAAGAAAAGTAATAAGTGCTGATTGAGTTGTTTTTTTCTTCTTCCACGCTTTCTGTTACATAAATTCTTTTGATTTTAGAAATGAATAATGCTTGATATATCTTTTTTTTTTTTTTTTGAACCAAACAGCAGACACTTCACTTATTATTTTCTTGTAGGCGCACCGTAAGCAAGCAAGCAAGAAGCTCACTGTTTTTTCTTAACTTGTAATTCCCATAATCGGATGATGTTTGAGTTTTATTAATAATCATAGCTGTAATTATTCAGCTATGGTTATTAATAAAACTCAAACATATTCACTCACATGTCCTAATGGGATGACGCATATGTTTGTAAAACAATGATTAGAGCAAAGACTAGAAACCATTCAAAATAGCCAAAAGCATTTTAAAATATCAATCTACGGTTTCTTAACAAATATAAAGAAAGACAGACATTTTTTTTTTTGAACTATTTAAAACTAGCTGGCTTCTGTCGCTTCGCTCAGAAACCTTGCATATGTAAAAATAAAAAAAAATCGCTTTAATTTTTTAGCAAATTAATATTGAGATCGGAGAATATACGACTTCCCAGCCCATTGTGGCCTTCTCCACACCCCTATCGCTTCATACTTTCCCCAGTTGGTACAAAATCAGGTGATCATTATAACTGGTGATCAGTACGATCATTATATATTAATCATTACGGTTATATATTAGCCGTATCGTATATTTATAATCGTACATGTCGCCTAATAGAATCATCAGATAACTCCTGAGTTAATCGTGATGCTTCAAAGAATCTCTTTGAAACGCAGTCATTGTCAACGAAGCCGTAGCGCGATTTAAAAGTACGCTAGCGCCGTCTATCGACAGTTTTGAGAAGTTTTTCATTCAGATCTGTGGTCTTGTGGAGACATAAAATCGTATCCCACGGGAACTACTTGATCGACCGGGATGAAAAGTAGCCTGTATCCTACTTCATATCATATACTATCTATAATACATGCAAAATTTCCTTCCGATCCTTTGCGACGTTGAGGCGTGATTGAATCATAAACAAACTTACAGATTTTCGCTTTTATAATACAACTTAGGATCTTCCAAACGAATAAAGGATTTCAATTCAAAAATAGCATTTCTTTCTAGAACAATACTGCGTTTTGTTTCTTTCAGTAATATTAATAATTAAAACGTAAGGGACTCCCATCCTTATGCTAAATCTCGAAATATAAAGAATATGCGCTATTTTCTTTCCTTTTTTTTATCATAAATAAATAAAATTCGAAATACGGCCCTGCATTGAAATGAAGTATATTAAACTAGACGGGTACCGTCGCTTCGCTCCGTAACCCACACGTATAGCATTAACAAAAAAAACTTTATTTATTTAGCAAATTAATATGGAGATCGAAGAATACACGACTTCCCAGCTCGTTGTGGGCTTCTCCGCTTAACTCAGGTGTGTTGCGCGTTGGCACTCATACGGGAGGGGGCGTTGCCGCAAAAATACTTCATTTTTGCATGTATCTTCCAAACGTAGAAATGTTTGTTAATGACTGATATACCATTCGATAGAACTTTCGAATACCAACATTTTCTCAATATAATATTCTCTTCCAACTTTATACTTTTCGTTTAAATTGAGAAAAAGTCAAAATTTGACCCTTTAAAAGGCGCGATCTTGGAAACCAAAAACTTTTTTCGAAAGATTTTTGTAGCATTTTGTTTGTCTTAAAAAGCTCTACATTTTATCCATTTACATGACCAATCTATCTCTTAGGGTTTGGTCACAAAATTAGAAAAACGTAAAGTCTTACGACAATGACAGACAGAATAATGCTTTTATATAATATAATTAATTTTATTTGCACGAAAAAAAAAAATAAAGCAAACAATTCAATACAATTTTAAAAGCCTTAAATACATTTCCTTAAAAAAGAATCCCCTGACGATCCAATCGAGAATCCAATGGAGAAGTATGATCCCCCACGATTCATTTCGACCAACAAAGACAAAATGGAGAAATCAATCTGATGTATAAACATCTGATGTATATAAATGGTCTCCACTTTACAGAGGCCTAGATAAACTCCAGAGCTATCCGTCTGCAGGACAAGCAGTCAAGGAAAATCTCTGAAGTCCTACGGGAAATCGAATCCGGATCTTTTTCCTTTTTTAAACTTATCGAACAAACATTAAAAAAAAAAGTTTTATATTTGTATTTTTTAAGCGTGACATGGTTATTGAAAAGGAAATTACAAGAAAGGGGATAAAGTCCGAAATATCAGTTACGTAATTTATGCTCTGAAACATATTATTGAAATATTCATATTTTTATTGGAAATGAGTTTCTGAGTCATCTTTGAATAATTAAAACTTGGTCTAAGAACTTGGTACTGGAGATTTTTTTAATTTTCATTTTCTGTTTTAAAGCAAACGTCTTTTGAATATTTTAAGAGAAACTTCGAATAAAGGCGAAAGACGATTTCAATTTATATATATAAAAAAAAAAAATGTGTTTCTTTTTCCTAATAAAGCTTTGAAAATAAAATTATGGTTTCAATCAAATAAAATTATCATTTCGATAATAAAATATCAAAGTACAGAAGAGGAGATATATCATTCATATGGTTTTTTTTTTATAAATAATAAATATTTTCAAATTAAAAACATTTATTAAATTTAACTCTTACCTGTTTCGTAACATTTCTTGTTACATTTTCAAGGAGAATTAAAATAATTAAGAAATAGGTAAAAAAAAACGACGGCACAACGCTAAAGGAAGGAATTCGCACCCTGAGCTGTCATCGGGAAGAGACTGGGACGGACCGTTTCGACCTTTTTAGGATTCATCAGCCAGCCAAACTCCACCTTTGACAGACTCAGAAGGGCCAGAGCGAGAACTACCCCCAAAGAAATCCTAACCAAAAATTAAATAAAATACAAAAAACAAATATTCCTTGTCCTGCAATCTGCAATCTGATGAAAACCCAAAGAACAACAATGGCCTCAGAAATAAAAATAGAATTATACAAAAAATTTCAATTTTTAAAATTAAAATATCTAAAATATCAGAACTTAAAAAGAAAATAATGAAAAAAATTATAAATAAAGAAATCAAATGGAAGATTTAATATAAAATAATGATAACAATATGTTTACCTGTTTTCTTATACATTAAATTTTTTGATCTAATCCGGCACGTTAAATTTCTCTTCAATTTAAATAATTCTCATAATTTTCATAATTTTCTTTTTGTAAATGTAACAAAAAAAAATGTTATGAAATATACATTATGCATAAATTATCATGGGATTTTTTTCAGTATTTAGGCTTGAAATATAATCTATTTAATATAAAATCTACATAATTTTAATCTATTTTTCTAAGCAAAGTTAGGATCAATTGTACATAATGTCTCTCCAAGTAACTTTTGAACCAGTGAACATTTCTTCTTGAAACTTGAATTGCACAATTATAGACAACGGACGAGTTTTATGTTTGAAAATTTCTGCTTGTGGTTACTTGTGGAAAAAATTAAATGTAAGGTGAAAAACAAATTCCAAGGAAAACTCGAGAACCGAGAATAATTAAATCTGTAATGGATTACGTCAAAATTTAACAATACATGATAATCCATTTCAATTTGCTTTGATTTTATTGAAATTGATTTGATTTATAGTCCTACCACGATAACGTGATGATCGGAAGGAACCCGATGTGCTTATGACATACCTGCTTTTCAAGCGCGCCTCAAAGCATAGGTCTCTATTAATTTCCCTTCACTGTTGCCCCTGAGTAATTTACAGAGCAGTGCTCGAAACATTATTTTACGGGTTGAAGAGTATTTCCGAAAGATATTGGAAAATGGAGGACTAAAATTAAAATTAAATTTTTGTTTTTGTTTTGTTTTACCACTGAAACGTAATATTCTTCGGAACCTCTGAGAGAGGCTAGTGCTGACGTCTTGGGGCAAGTGCTGACGCCGAATCGTGACGTTATCGTGGTCGGACTATTGGTGAATTAACTAGTTAATTTTTCAATTTTGAAATGCAAAGCACAAATGCACGAGGGCTTCTCTATATTGATGACTTTAAAAAAACAAGGAAACAAAGTTGTAACAAAAGTAGATTTAAGTTCTTTTTAGGAACTCCTTAGGTTTTTCTAAATAAAAGAAAAACTGTCTATTTTAGGCTTATTTGTCTATTATTTTTTGATACTTTACTTCTACAACGTGTTCCACTAGAGGCCATGCAGGCCCTTGATGGGCAGGAGGTTTGGGCTTTCTACGATTCTCGAACGAGGATGGATGGTCAGCCCTCAACCCCCGAATAAGAAACCATTGAAGGGATCCATTTGACTTTATACTTAACTTTCAGTTTAAATTTATTAATGTCTTGTAGTAGTAGTAGTAGTAATAGGAAGAGTTTAATAAACTATCTTAACTTATACTAAGGTCTTTTTTACGTGTGCTGAAATATACAATAGTTAAAAAATTGCGGCCACTGAAGAAGCCTCATCATATGGAAGGCGAAAGCTCTGGACTTCTAACTTTTTAGTCTTTTAGTGTTTTAGTATTTTATGCTTGTGTGCAGGCCGCCATTTTTCAACCACATTAATTTATTTTGCCAAAAAAAATTAAAATTCTATTAATTTTATAAAATATGAATCTTATAACACAGGCCGTCCTTCTGTAGCATACGAAAGATGATTATTAAAGTGCTCCTAATGAATTGAAAGGTCACAGGTTCATAGCGGATAACGTCAAAAAATAACTGGAAGGTTATCTGAAATTCAGTTGACTTTTCCTCTTACTCATTCGAAACTAATACAAATGCATTTCCTATCAAATTCTGTACATCACCGCATAAGTTCAGAATTGACAGTAAGGACGTTGATGCCGACATCAATAACAAAGGAAGCTGTTTTCCCTTCGAAGAGGCTGCATTAATGCATCATTGATTTCCGCTGATGGTACTTAAACGGATTTGTGTTTGTCTGTCATCTATTAATGATTAGTTCAGCTTTTTAGCTAAAGCTACATTCTGGTTAGACGCTTCCGGAAATCTTTTCCGGAAACTAAAAAGTGAAAAAAAAATATTAACCAAAGAAAAATTAAATTAATAATGTTTTTTCGCCTCACAGTCGGATGACATAGATCACTGTTATGCTTTGATAGTGACGGTTATATTTACAACATCCGGAAAAGGAAAGATTTTAAATCCCAGAACGAGAAATACCGGAAACTTCAGAGAGGAAAAAAGAAAAACATCAGTATTTTAACAGAGATTTGAGTCAGGGCTTGAAATCAGACTGAATATTGCACATTTGCTACCGTCAAATACAAGTATTTTTGAAAGGAATTTCGGACAGTAAATGCCATTGCTAATACGCAAAAAGGAAAGACAAGCTAGATATAAGAGCGTTGCTGTTGAGGACCCCTACCGCCCATTTCTTGCTGAAAAGCAAGTTCATAACTTTGTCGGTCCGAAACCAGACGAGAAGGCCACCTAGAGGCAGGGAGGAACTGGTCAGATGAGAGGCCCGTGAAAAGGAGAGCGGAAACAAAAACTCCCACCTGTATAAGATGACCTCGTTCTCTCAGGTGCAACAGAAACATCTTGCGACTTCTCTGGAAAATTTACTGAATTTATTCATTTTTAACAATAAAAAAAAATCAATTAAATGGAACTTTGTGTGGTTCTAAAATTGCAGAACAGTTCATTATAGAATTAATAAACTTTCGAGATTTTACATTGATTATAATTTCTCAGTTGATTTGCGATAGTTTATGAATCTGTAAATTACAAACATTTTTAAGTCGTTTTTTTAACTTTTGCCTGAAAAAAATATTAAAGAAAAATATATGCACGATTTTAATAAACCTTATAAAAACTTAAATCTTTTCTAGCAGAACATATGAAACAGAATCACATTCTTTAATTGCAGTAAATGACAAAAAATTAAAATCAATAGTTCTGTTAAAGAAAAAAAAAATGCATGTTTCTTTTTTAGTCTTCTGATACCAATATCAGAAGACTAAAGGGCCAAACGCACTACTCCGTCTTCCGTTATGTTTCCGTAACGTAATTGCTTAAGTGACGTAGTTACGTATTCAGGGTCACCAGAATTGAAGATCTCGTAATGGAGATCTTCAAATCGATGAACATAGCCGTTATATTAATATAACATATGTTTGTCAATTTGAAGATCTCTGTTACGTCTTACGAGACTCAATTCTGGTGACCCTTAATACGTAACTTTGTCACGGAAAAATAACGGAAGACGGAGTAGTGCGTTTGGCCCTTTATACTTATATTCCCGTTTTGTCGGGACAAGTATGATTGAAATCTCATTAGCAACAATGACAACATTGGCAACAAATGCGTCTTTCGCAGCAATCACATTTATAACAATAAAGAAATTAAGGTAATATCAATTATATTTTCTTAGATGTAT
The DNA here is from genome assembly GCA_023159025.1 of Thereuonema tuberculata. Lineage (NCBI taxonomy): Eukaryota > Metazoa > Arthropoda > Chilopoda > Scutigeromorpha > Scutigeridae > Thereuonema > Thereuonema tuberculata. The sequence goes on from JAFIDM010000001.1 coordinate 48,168,019, forward strand.
CAGAAGACGTTGCGAAGCATTGTGATTGGTTTACTAATTGCTATCCCTACCTTGTCTCGTCTTAATGTTTCTCCTAAAATTCTCAAAAATAAGGGAAAGCACCCCTAAGGTGGGTTTGCCCTTAAAAATGCCTTTTGACAATTTTTATTATTTTTTGGGGTCTTTTTCTCAGAGAAAAATCACGATAAACACTTGTTGATTGTAACTGTTCCAATGCTAAAACCCTAGCAACGAGCTGTTTGAACTGCAACGTAGGTTGTGGCCACACCACTTAAACGATCCATACTTTATAAAAGGAAGGGTTTTGGAAAGTAGTCTTTAAGTTATCAGGTATATCATTTTTAGTGATATTGTATTGATATCAAATTACGAGATTAAAGTAATTTATAAATTATTGTCTCCAATTGTAAAACATATATTTCTTCTTCTTAGGTCTTCACTTATAGTCTAACACATTTATTTTGACGATCACGTTTGCGCGAGAATTACGAATTTCTCGAGATCTCGCCATTAGCCTCTTCAGCAGGTCTCAAGAAATTTAGTATTTTTAATGTCTTGTCACTAGGAAAATGCTACATAATGAATTTATTGTTTGTTTATTGACTGATTTCAAGTTATTAATACTATATTAAAATGTAGTAAAAGTCTCATGCATTTTCCCGTATTATAATTCATTTAAATATTTCAATATTTTGTGAGAAGACATGGATAGAGACTATCCTCGAGTAAATTACGTGAAATCACGAAAATACGGGATCGTCGACATAAATCTGTTAGACAGTATTGGATATATAACCGTAACTTGAGAATTGTTCTAATTTTTGATTGTTTTTGAGGGCGCCGGAGCAAAGGGCTACCAGCCGCCCGATTTCCCAAATATTATGTATCCGGAATCTCTTGATATCGATTCCGCGCAAGACTAATCGTCCTACTTGCTAGAAAGAGCAGATACCCTTTTTACCTGTTCTGCCTGCAGCTAAAGATCAAGTACTCCCGAACTACAGAATAGTGTGTGGCGCGGGAAGAAATAAAAACCTTAAATAAAAATAGCATAAAAAATAACTTGAAGTATTATTACTTCTGATTTATTAATAACTACATTCTTCATTTTATTTTTTTTAAATGATTTATTATAACAAAAGATTAATTCTTAAAGTACTAAATAATGTAGAATGATAAATACGGTCCGAAGATACCAGAGCATACAAGATGTTAATGGACCGTTTAAGTAGTGTCGTCACAACCTACGTCACAGTTCAAAGAGCAACAATTGTAGAAGTGGCTTTGTCAAAGCGCTCGTTGCTAGGGCTTTAGCATTGGGAACAGTTATAGTCAAGCAAGTGTTATCGTGGTTTTTCTTTGAGAAAAAGATCTAAAAAATAATAAAAATTATCAGAACGCATTTTTAAGACTTCAAAAAGACCATCTTAGGGTTTTTTCCCCCTTATTTTTGAGAATTTTAGGAGAAACATTAAGTTGAAAAAAGTTGTATGGCAGGTTCGGGCTGCCATCTATCACTTTGTAACCGATGTCGAGAGCATCTGATTGGTTCACTCAAAAGTTACTCTTCACTAGCAAAGGACCGATCTGACATACTGAAACTCATTTCAGAAGTAGGATTATAGAAGAATAAATAATTTTATATTCGTCAACAATTGTAAAATTATTTATTTTTGTGTTTGTGTGAAAGAAAACTTATCTTTCAGTATCTTCCATTTCACACTGAAGGCCTAAATAGATAAAAGCATTCCTGAATCCATGTTTTCAAAATGGCAGCGCCCATGTTGCCGATTTAGGCCTAGGACAAAATCTCGTGAGTGATTCAATTATCTGTGTTTTCAAGATGGCAGCGCCCATAATCGCCGTTTCAGGCTTAGGACAGAAATCTCGTGAGTAATTGTTAAACAATGATAAGCGCGCGAGCGGCCCATTGTTACGCAATTAACGAGACCGTGCTCAGTGCATTTCGGAGAAGAAAAGCCACGCTTCAGATCGGCAGTTCGTTGGCAGTCTCGGTGCGGAGTGGATGTGTTCCTGGTTTCCGCACAACGCAGTTCGTTGGCAGTCTCGGTGCGGAGTGGACGTATTCCTGGTTTCCGCACAAGGCAGTTCGTTTCCAAGTTAGCTGCAGATAGGATTTGTTCCTTATTCGCTGAAGTGCAGTTTGTTCCAAGATCCCAGTGATAACGATTAGGATCCTTTATCACTTCATTATTACGATAGCTGCGAAGTGATCAGCTATAGTGAAGCCGTTCGTTACCGCAGTGTGAAGTTCAAAGTTCCGTACTGCAGAACTCCAGTTTCTAAGTGAAAAGCTGCGATTAGTGTGCTTCTATTATTGAGAAGAAATCCCGATTGATTCTCTCAATAAAAACTGTGAAAGACAATGCTTTAAAGACGTATTCTCGGTGAAAAGCCATTTGGACGAAGATCGCTGTTCCATTTCGAACGTGGGTCGCCATATTGGATTCTAGGAGAATTACCGATCTACGACGTGGATGTCCGAAGTTCCAGTTCGACGGAAAGCAGAAATATTATCCAGTGAGTACTGTTTTATTTCCGTGAGTTTCGTACTCTCTTCGTCCAAACCCCGAAATCTTAAGATTGACTTTTAACCGAAGAATTGAGACCCAGGCAAGCGAGCCGAAGACGGACTTTCGATTAACTCGCACAGATAATATCTAACTTTAAAGCATTAAGTAATTAACGTTATAGAAATAGAAATGTATTTCTAGTTTATTTATCTTTTGAAATTCTCTGTGAGAGATTGTATTCAAATTTAAAGTAAGATTGTTTTATTAAACGTTTTATTGTTTTGTTACACTTTCGCATTAATTTATTTTACCTTCCTAATTAAGCCTTGCATAGTCGGAATCATAGTAGCTCTCCAGTTAGCGATAAACCTCTGCCGAGGGAATTTAATTCGGATTATTTTTCCCCTCGTTAATTTATGGTCCCAGTGAAGTAAAAACGAATATAGTACATTCGTGCTACACTTGGTTATAATGGTGGCATAAATAATGTAATCCTCACACAAAGGGTTATTGGCCGTAATAATTAAAAACACAATTTTTCTATAATCCAAATTCTTAAATGAGTTTCAGTAAGTCAGATCGGTCCTTTGCTGTTGGAGAGTGGCTTTTGAGTTAACGAATCAGAAGATCTCGACATCGGGTACAACGTTATCTATGGCGGTCCGAACCTCAAAAACATGCAAATATATAAATTTTTAGTCTTCTGATACAAGTATCAGAAGTGTTATATTCCCGTTTTGTCGGGGACAAGTATCATTAATATCTCATTAGCAACAATGACAACAATAACAACAAATATGTCTTTCGCAACAATCACATTTAATAAGGAAATTAAGGCAATATCAATTATATTTTCATAGACGTACCAGAAGACGTTGCGAAGTATTGAGATTGTTTACTAATCGCTATCCCTAACTTGTTTTCTAAAATTTCTAATCACTTTTGTTTTTAAATACCAATGTAATATGACGTTTTGATTTCTTTCAACATGTTTAGTCCCGATGTTAATGGAAATTACACGTTGCTTGAACAAGTAAGGTTTTTCTTGTGAATTGTAATAATTATAATTCTAAAGTGGAAACGGACATTGTGAAAATCGTTAAAATTTCTTAATAGCAGTACTTAATTCCGTACTACGTAATTTTTATCATGTAAAATTTGGAACTTAAAAAAAATCTTAAGCAAATGATTTTATTTTGTGTGTAGTGACTCAAAACATAACAAATCCATATTTCACTTTTCATCAGAATTGTAATAGAAATATTTGCTCAGTACCGGTACTGATTAGTTTCTCAATTAGTGATTTCTTCAACTTGTTAGGAAAAAATTCTATAATTAATCCAACTTTCCAGCAGCAGTAAGTATTAATCCAACTTTTCTAATAGCTACTTAATATTTAAAAACATAGTTCAGGTTTTTTATTTTCTTACACTGTATTCTAAGCAAATGCCTGAAAATCTACAGGAAAATCTACAGGAATTGAAAATTAGTAATATAATAATTTGTTGTATTTTTATTAATATAAACTGATGTTCAATGTTATACAAAATACCAAAATACCAAAATATAGTGCAGGTTCCCCATATTTTTTTTTTTTTTAATTAACATTATATGCACTTAAACAACATATTTTACATGGATTAAACATATTGTACTTTCCCATCTTGATAATTAAACGACATTAACGATAATCCGAAATTATTATCATGATTATCATCATGAAATTATTATCTTTTCAAAGAAAAAGATGCATAAAACTTCTACATCTGATAGCAATATTTATTTCACTTAAATCCAATAATAGAGTAATCCCACGTATAACTAAAGAACTTAAAAAAATTAAATGGTTTGACCTCAAATAAACATCATTATTAAAAAACTAAGTTGTAATACAAATTCCATAAAGTCTCTGAACAGAAATACGTATATGAATAGATAAATGTTTATTGATCAGCTGAGTGTAGCGCAAGAACAAGAAAAAAATGGCGCTTTCAGAATTCTTCTTTCAATAACTTAGCTGATGGTTATCACTTCATTCACTTCCAGAATTCCAAGGAATATCCTGCTAATGGTAACTGATGAGTCTCACCATTCACCATACAGTATAGTGGTAATCCAATTTGTAGGAGATCACAAGGAAATAGACAAGTGACCCTAAGCCTCAAAACACTCGAATTCACTAACACTTAAGAATGCTTTCTTAAAGCTGGAATTGGAATACATTTGAATTCTCAACAGAAGAGAGTTTGAAAAAAAAGATATCAACCCATATGGGAATTTTGATTATAGTACTTTCTGCAACTTCTAAAAAAATAAAAATGCTATGTTGCCTTCCAAAGTTCTTTGCAATCTATTAGAAACTAATAAACTTTAAGTTGAGAGAAAGTTCCTTCTTGTAATTTGTGCATATGCTTCTTTAATAAATTATATCTTACAAGAGACGTTTCCCTTCCTTTTCAGTTGATGACGAAATAATCTTTTAAAATGACAGTCGAAGCTCGGTTTCTGTTTGATGTCTTTGTCAGATCGTAGGGGTTTCAGTCAACATCAATAATCAAGTGATGAAGCAACGTCACTTAAATGATCAAAATGAAAACTTAAACATCTATTTATAAATCAAAGAAACCAAAACTTTGTTGAAAGTTTTTAATTTTGATGTAAATTCTTCAGAGAGAATTTAATATATCAATATTAAATATTTGTGTTGAAATTCGTGAGAGTTTTGGATTCGGGCTTCAAAAGAAGTAAATAACAAGAAAATGGATAAATAAGACCCAAAAATCTAGAGTTATGTCCTTTTTTAAAGTAAAGTGGAGAAGTTACATTAAAAATAACAATAGCACTTTTTATTATTATGTAAAAATTTCAAACTTTTTCCACTATGAGTTTCCCCAGCAAAGACAATATGGCGGGTCAAGGACTAAAGCACATTATTATTATTATTATTATTATAAAAGTTTAAAACAATGGGTATCCTCAGAAAAGACAATATGGCGGGTCAAGGACTAAAGCACATATTGCCAAGTGTAAAAAAAAAAAAAAAAAAAAAAAGGAATGGAAGAATGGTTAGGGATGTGTGGTTGTGTCCATAAATTTCTTAACTAGGCGTGTTGCGTTGAGGACCACAGCCTTCTGGAGTTGTGCATAAGTGTTTTTATGAAGTCCTAGGGTGCTGAGGCTGTGGTGCAATGTGTGAGGCACCAGACCAGTGGCGGACAGAACGATGGGTACAAAACGTACTCGATCCTGCCTCCACTGCTTCTGGAGCTCGTGTGCTAGATTGGTGTATTTACTGATCTTGTCCGTGTGAGTTTTCTGCATGTTCTTCTTCTTCTTCTTCTTATTATTATTCTTATTATTATTATATTATTATTCTTATTATTATTAGAATATTATTATTCTATCATTATTATAAATGATAGAATAGAAAATAAAAATGAAAATGTAACAAAGATAAAAAACTTCATTAAGTAATGGCTTCTTAAAGTACTGATTAATCTAATAACATATATGTATTTATTAATTATTCGTCACTATTTACTTTAACTTTTTATTTTCCTATCAAAATAAATGACAAAATTGTAGGAAATAAAAACTTTATAATCAATATTATATTTTCTAATCTTGTTATTTATTAGATAATTACCAACTTTTTTTTTTATTATTCTTTATCATTTTTACTTTTTCTTTTTACAAACTAATGTAATATTTAATTATGAAAATATGGAATATTTTGTAAACACTTCCTAAAGCAGATTTTGAATCTTCAAAAGGACTGTTGCAATAAACAAAAATATATAAACAAATATTTTTATTATAAATGAAAAACTTGTAATTTGTGTCGGATGCAATGTAGGCAAAATCGAAGTCACATCCAGGATTATTATCTAGCTCAAAATTACAATTATCAATTCGAGTAAAAGCACGGTGAAGACACCTATAATGAATAAATGTAACGTTATATACGGGATTAAATATTTAGTACATGATTGTTATTACTTTGGTGAGAGCAAGAGGCAATTGTCCATTACCTTAAAAGAACATTGGAATGCTGTTAAGAAAAGTATAACAACATATAATGCGAAATCCCATGCAGTCAAAACCGAATGTACACTCAACATCAACATTCTTTATTTTTGGTTTTGAATCTGACGAATGTCTTTGAAAATTTCTAAAAACTTTACTTATTTTAAGTAGTAATTATTATAATGATCAAATCTTCAGTCATTGTGCGGTCATATATTCTTCTCGGCAATCCCGTTGATTTTTTTTTTTTTACACTAATAGTTCATTCCACATCTTTCACTTTTTTGCATTATTGACTCACAGATGTCTAATTGGTTCGATTTTTCTATTGAATGTAGCTAAATCTTCAGCGTAGCTTCTCAGTTGATGAAGACTTCCGTAATCAAGAATTCGAGACTAGTCACGTTCTTTTTAATGGTTTAAAGCTTCAAATTTCTTTTGTGTGTTTCTTTATTACTTTTTACCTATATATATATTTATTATTACTTGCAACAGTTCTGTCGGAGTTTCATCTTTTTTCCCGAGCACTCCGGCTGTTGACAATTACGCCTACATATACGTTTAATAAATAAAATATTTTTTTTTTATATGTAAGATAATTGTTAAGAGCCGGAACATTGGGAAAAAAGTTTTTTTTTTTATTATAATCAACAAACCCTGCATACGCTATAACTAACAACTATTATATGGACAATTCTAAAGCTACGCGAACACCATCCAATTTTGCACTAACTTAGTCGGCCAACTTCGAGTTAGTCTGATTTTGTCAGCCGCGAACACCATCCAACTCGCAAATGAAGTCGGCCGCGATAGCAGCAATCCCATAATTCAATGCGTTTCCCCCAACAGCTGTGGAAAATCCGAAAAAATCGAGGTTTTGCAACCTCTCTGATAAATTCTGCCACATATAATTACTGCATTTCAGTATAAACTTTATTTATGCATGAAAGAAACTCGCAATACTCTGATATTCATTGTGCGCTCGCTTGTCGTCGTTTCGAAGCGGTGATAATTGTTTATGGACGCTATTTCTTTCCATGGGCCTGACGTCATGACTGACGTATTCCAACGCTGCCCTGTGATTGGTAATTCCGAGTTGGTCCTGCACAACCAACTCGAGTCGGCCGACTAAAATCGCTGCCAAGTCGCTGAAAAACGTGCTCAAAGTCGGCTCTAGCAACTCGAAAACTGAAAGTTGGCCGACTAAGTTGTTGCAAAATCGAATGGTGTTCGCGGGGCTTTAGATCTTTTATTAGAACCTGAATTGAACAAAATTTTCCAGTCATACATCCTTTTTACCGTGTTTTTCACTTTGGGGATAACAATAATAATGAAATGGATAATCTATTAGATTAATTTATCGGATAATACTAATCTACATTAATATTAATTAATACAAGAAATTAGAGAAATGGAACGAATGAATTTGGCAACAGAAGAGCACAAGAAATGCTTTCGCTAATACTGCTCTGTATTCAGAGCAAGAGGAAGATTTAATAACGTATTCATTACAAGTGAAAGAGGTCTTTCTGTAAGATCCTTTGAATTCTCTACTATAGATCTTCAAGCTTGAGAACGCTTCAAAGAAAGTCTCACAAGTAATTCCAAGATGTCGAACTGGATCTGCCAAAAAGCTGAAAACCTATAATACAAGATAGTCTTCGTGTTCCTTATTAAAAAACATTAAAAGAAATTTTATATTGAAAGAAATTTTAATACATATAAAATTTCAATCAGAGATCAAAATCTTCAAAAATAATGTGACTGCTTAACTTACTTTCCAAATCAGAAAATTCGAAATGACTCGAGCAACAAACCTTTAAAAATCTAATATAAATCTGAGACCCGAAAATTTAAAAAAAAAAAAATTGAAAAAAAGAATCTGATTACTAGACAAAGAAATAAAGAAATTTATAAAGTTATTGCAGAAAAAAAATGTACAGGTTTTATGAAAAGAACAGGAAGATATACCCAGAATAATTAGAAGAGATTGAATCACGTGGTAAGGGAGCCAGAAAAGAAAGTACAGGATCAGCAAACTAGTCTGAAGTACAAGACTGCACAGGAAGACAGGAAAATTTGAACAATGAGAATTTCTATCTTATTTGACATCAAGAAATGGATAAATTAAGTAAAATGACATTGCAAGTTTATCTATCTATCTACCTATCTATGTATGTAGATATATAACAAAGATATATAAATACAAAAAGTTTATATATAATGTATCATATTATATATAATAAAAGTTTTACATGCGTTGGGTATAATTACATGAAATTTAAGACAAAAACGCACAAGACTAAAAGTTCAGTGTTTTTAGAAATAGTGATACCGAGAATCCAAGATAGCCTATTTCAGGTTTCCTGACCATCGTCAGTTGGATCCTCCCAGTATCTTACAGCTCAGTGAACTAAGAAAACATACAAAGTAAACAAAAGAGACAAACCAACGGCCCTTCATATTAAAAACCTTTAAAACATAAATGAAGAATAAAAAGGGCAATCAATTAATCCCGCTAAAGATTGCTTAGCATGGAAAGGATTAATTTTTAAACAAGGATTTCTAAAAACGGATCAGTGAACTTTCAGGCTTCTGCGTTTTTGTCTTATATTTTATGTAATTGTTTTTTGTTTGTTTTTTTCTGCCCGCCACTCCTCCGAAACCACAAAACACAGAAATACGAATAAGGTGTCAAATGCTATACCCAATAACCTGTATAATATTAAGGATAGCTACCTTTCATTTTTCATTGATGTGACTGAAGCTCAACTTTTAAACCGTTCATTTTAGATGACCAAAATGTAAAGAGAAGTTGTTTCTCTCATTGAGATGAACTTTTTACATGTAGTCCGGTCGCGATCAAAGGTCACGTGACTGAGAAAATGACCTCAGAATCCAGGGTCACGTGATCACTAAAAATTTTACTTGACAGGTTTGTTAGTTATCACTAAAAGAGCTCAACCATCGAAATGTTACAGCAGTGAACTGAAAAGTTTTTTATTGTCCATTAGCCTATTAATTTCCAATTTTAGCAACATTCTGATACCGATTTTGTTGTTTATAATTTTTTCTGCTCTTCAGCTACTATTAATCGCTGTAAATTTAATCTTTGCTAAAAAAAAAGATTACTTTTCGAAAAAAACGCTTTTTTTTTTTGTCTTAAAGCTATTTAATAAATCCATCAACTTGTGCTTAGGAATGACTTAAGACTTTGTAGCGTCCTCGATGTTTTCCTGTGGTCTGATTTCTAAAGGATTCTGGAAATTTTAAAGCTCGTCGAAATCTAAGATTCGATGCCTGATGAGGCAGGGAATTATTGTCAAGAATTTCCGCCCTGTGTTTTTCATCGTACCTTTGAAATTTCCGGTGGATACAAGGTCATTGTAAATGAGCCTATAATAGCGTCTGAAATACTGAGTCATCGTATGTTGAGAAAGATAAGTTTGCCTAATTTATCATGCTAGTAGATTTGAGGTCTGACGTTTGGATTTTGGGAGAAGACATACTGCGTAACTAAAGACGATACAAGGCAAGTCTTTTGTACAACAAACATTTCCTCTCATCATACTTTTATTGCAAGACTTATTCTTTTTCTGTTGAATTTGTAAACTCTCATAACGCTCTCGTGGCGATTCGTGACTTGCGCACATAATGGATATTCGTAATTTGTTAGATGTTGCCTGTTGATGGGGAAATGTAACTGCATAATTTAATTCTCTCCATTCGAATGGAACAGTCGCTTTCCTTCGTCAACCTTCTCAGAGCGTATCCCGGCAACAATATTATTTGACTGTTGAATTTCAATTCAATATCGCTTCCAACGAATCATTTAGAAGTTGAAGTAAAAGTTCAAGATTTCATTTATTATTAAAGCGAAATTCTGTTAGTTTCTCCATTGGCACAATTCAATTCCAAAAATGACATCATGAAAATCTAAGGAAAACTGAAGGCCCACGTACATTCATTAATATTAAAAATTATAAAGTTTTACCATACAACTTACATTTACAAGTTCTACATTTTGGGGGATTTGGGTATCACAAATCTATTTCGCAAATGGCACCAAAATCGATAACATTTTTTTCTTCTTAAAAACACAGAACAATTACAACAATTTTAAGGGGTGATTTCCCTTCCCCAAACGCATTCAAAACCTCGTAAACCCCTCCCCACCCTACACAAATATAAAAAAAGAAACAGACCATTTGCAAGTGCTCTCTTAACCACAACAACATTCGAAACATGTGTTACCCTACTCTGAACTCTGACCTTTTTTTCTTAAAGTTGTTTCAACTTTTCGTGAATAAATTAAAGAAATTATAATTTTTTTTTCCTAAGATTTGACTACAGGAAATAAAGTTGGGAGTATTTTGTAGTGAAAACAATTTAAGAAAAGCTATGAAGAAGAGAAAGAATCAGATTTCAATAAAATAAGTTAGAGTCTACGCATTTTCTTTTTACGAAATTAGCATATTTAAAGATATTTGGAAAAATAAAACTCAGTAAGTCCTTTACAGTACTTTATGATTATTTTTGCCGAAACCTATACTCTAATCTAATAATCCTTTAGGTTCTCTGCATTTAATTCCTACATGATGACCTCCACAGCACATACAATTTACTTGTCATAATCATGTCACACTAAATAGTTAATCCACAATAAGTTAATCCATGTGTCAATTTTACTTACTGGATCAAAAACTCTTTATTTATTCCAAGAAACGAGACAATTCTACTTTCTTGGTAATTAGATCAGTGTAGATAAAAAAAAAAGCTAAAAAAAATGTATATGTATAAAGTTGATACGATAGGATTTGCATCTCACAAGGAGACAGATTATGGATTTTAATTCCCTTCTGAGATGGAAGTGCACATTAAAAAATATTCCTAGGTTTGGGGGCCTACACTCTCCGGTTTTCCAGATATTTGATATTGGTTTCACTGGATTCTCGCTAATAGCTGAAATGTTAGAAATACGACTAAAACATTGATAGTCGGTAGTAACTGCAATATTAACATTAAGAGTTCGCATGCTCAATCTACTGTAATAGAATCCCCTACTTGTTTTTTTTGTTTGTTTGTTTTTTCTTTTTCTTCTTCTGTTTTGTTTTTCCTTACTTTAATAAACTTTCTTATATTATTTTTATTTTATTTTCTAGCTTAAATTAGTACAGTAATACGATTAGAAATTAGAAATACATAATGTACGTATTTGTCGTCATCTTGTCAGTTTAGTTCTGAATATACAGTATTGGGATTTCGTCACAATTTTTATAATGTAGAATAATTGCGATAATAGTGTCTAGTAAATGTTTTAAAAATTAATTTTTTTTTTTATTTTTTTTTTTTACAAAATGATTGCTACAAAACGATCTACAGTTTGGAAATGCTGACAGTTCTCTTCAACAGTGGCAGCACTATAAAAAATTATATTGCTAATTTAATTGAAATTTTGATATTTCACTGTACGAAATACCCTACCTCAATAGCTATTAAGTTAAGTTATCCACTACAGGTCTACGTGGTCCTTGGGGTCGCGGCAGGTAAGGCTCCCGGCGTTCCGTTACCAATGGGACTAAGTTGACCCCTTTAACCCCGGGAAAGGAACCATTCAACAGAGGGCTGGGTAGACCCTAGGACCCGTTTGGAGGAGAATGGAGCGTGGAAAAATCCCCGCCCTCCGGCGAGGCCGGGAAAATCCAATCTGCAGCCGAGCGCCCTTACCTACTCGGACCCATCAAGAAAAATTACATATCTCAATAAAATATCAGCTATAAAGAACATTTTTCTTGTTTTCTTTTTCTTGCATTTATTTTGCGTCATCTTCTAGATCAGATGGAAAGCTTGTATTTTGCTTTTATGACCTTCAGTGTGTTTACAATCCAACTGCGATAAATACTTCAAATTAAAAGTTTTAAAGTTTCTTCAAATAAACAAAATCATAAACTATCTTTGATTGGTGTAGAAAACTGTCAGATAGATGTTAAAGATGATTAAGTTCGAGGGCAAAGTTATCAAACGCTTGCGGCACCCAATGTTCAAAGGGTGAAGATCAAGCGTAGGCGTGGGATTGTTCTGTTACAATCTTGAAGCTCCTCTATTTTTCAATCAAGTGTCTCATTAGAAAATCCACCCCTGCAATGACACCTTCCTGTCAGAGGAAAGAATGAACGAATTAGTGCGCGTGACATCACTCCGGACGTTGATATTTTGTATTCTAATCGGTAGCATATTATCTATATGATGTCATTGGCTATTGTCGTCTCAGTCGACAGTAGGATCACCAGCAGCGACGGCAGCCATGGTCAGACGCCTCCGTGAATACGCATTTTGGGTGGTGATCTCTGTTGAAATGTTCTGTATTTTTAGATTCTACGTAAACACTCGAGTAAAGGGCGAAAGGGCTTGTACTTGAAGCTGTCATCCACACTTCGAACTCAGCAAAAACAGGATTTTATGAATAGGTCTATCTTTGATCGCTTTCGCATCTTAAACTGCTATAAACTTTATTTTACAGCTTCCACATCAAAGTTAAAAAAACAAAAAAACAAAAAAACAAAAAAAAAAAAAAACCAACCAAACAAACAAACAGCAATATTAAAACGTTATTTCAAACATTATAAAACAGCATACAATATTTTTCGATTTAGAAGATAATTATTAATATGGTTTTGCTTGCCATTGTCTTCGCAACTTGGCAATCGAAATTTTTTTACCAATCTCAAAATCAGGAACCACTAAATTTAGTTGCATTTCCGGCGCTAAGGAAATTGTCAGAAAGACATGTACCCGATAATTAGCTTTAGACTCATAGGAAATGTATAATACATTTATGGAGGACAATTTTCATTAATATTATTCTACAAAAAATTATGAAGGGAAGGAGATATGTCGGCAGTGTAGTCAATAGTGGGTTTTTTTTTTTTTTTGGCAACACCACTAGAATGCCTACGAATGGAGACTACAGAAAACTGTAGTCAAAAATTGGTTTACTCTGTTTCAGCATCAATTCAGTATTTGCATTCAAGTTGTGGAAAATTTTTCTTTTTTTCTTTGCATTAATCATTGACGATAGTTCACTATATACAATCGACAACACGCTGGAAAAGTGTGAACAAAATAAATGAAACTATTTTTTTTTTCTATTGCTAATAGAATAAAAGTTTTAAAGTTTCTTCAAATAAACAAAATCATAAACTATCTTTGATTGGTGTAGAAAACTGTCAGATAGATGTTAAAGATGATTAAGTTCGAGGGCAAAGTTATCAAACGCTTGCGGCACCCAATGTTCAAAGGGTGCTAATACAATTCTCGTATTATGATTCGGTGTAAGAATTAGTAGAGGAAAATATAAGAAACAGAAAATATCAAAAGCCTATAATCCTTAAGCCTGTAAATTTTTTGTCAACATTAAGTGTGAAAAATTGATTCGAGATTAATTAAGTGAATAAGAGGAAATGATTTGATCAATAAACAACAATGGGTGAGACCTAATTGTTTACCAAGTGACATCCTGGAATAGCTGTTTCATGCTCTTTGGTGATCATCAGCCAGGAGCAGTCACCAGTAAAACAACGAGATCTTCATACTGAGGCTAATATGAATGATTTTCTCACTTATTTTTTATTAGTGAGTTTTTTATTGTTCATTTTTCTTTTGAGGACCACTGCGCTTCCGAGGATTTGATCAATATTTGAAATTCCATTTTATAGGATTACGTTGACAAAACATTTTTTGTATGCTTTGATTTCAAGATGAAAAATTTTCATAACTATTAAAAATACTACAACGAAATAAGGAATTTTAAAAAAAAAAATCTTAAAAGTACTGATCTCATCAATTCTTCGAGAACTATAATGTTTCGAAGCAATTGCGCTCGAAGGAAGAGTCTGAATTCGACAGTCCTTAAATAGGGATTCAGTATGTGTGGATGTAATCATAAATATTCAGCAAAGAGATTAAACACTTAAGCCTAATGTGTTACGTTCATTTAAGTCATCTTAACTTAGGTAAGCCAAAATTATACGTAAAATCAGCTGCATGAAGACAAATTAATCACTGCCAAACCGAAATTTCCTTTGAATGAACTTGATCGAATGCCAAAGAAATAAGGACGAGTCGACACATTACTTTAATAGTAAAAAGATATTAAAAACCTTTTCCATCATTATCAGTCATGAATAAAGATTTCTTAGCAGTTCCAGTCTAATTACGATAACTTGAATTCATCTGCAAAATAAATAGGTATTTAAAGACGTTCTGAAAATACTAAGAAATTACATGAAGCTCAGAGTAGTAACTTTTACACACAAAAGAACAAACAAAAAAGCATGGATTAGAGTATAAAAAATACACACTTCTTCGAATTCCTATTTATACAATAAGACTACTTTGATCGCGGTAATATTTGGATTAAATATTATAATCTCTTGGGTAATTTAATAACTTCAATTAGTTATTTTTTGAATCACGCTAACTACAGTAAATTTCTGCATTTGTAACAAGCAGCGTCCGTATTTCTCCCTTCCCAGGAATATGCTTGGATAAAACTTACTGTAAAATTACAAATGAAGACAGAAATTTGCTAATAAGTAGAAAAACGGCAAAGAAAACGCAGAAAACACATGAAATAGCAGAGATGCCATTTGGTATTGCTGGACTGCATTCAGCACGTAAACTAATGATTGGCTATGCTTAGTTCATCATATTAAACATAATGATCGATCCTATAAAAAAAAAAATTTACAAAAAAAATATACGGAAATTAAGCACTTTGTATGTACTTTCGTAGTACTTACAAAGAAAGACAACATTTTTACTGAATTTTGATTGTTGAATCTAAAGATTGAATACCTATATATATCCAGGCCTAAATAATTTCATTATTGATATTAGGTGTCAGAACTGTGATTTTTTAAATTAATTTATAGTTTCGATTCTGTGGCTTAAAAAAGCTGGATTGCAGCCACATGACAACTTCAGATATCGCTCTTATTACATCTAACTATAAACATACATTTTTTTACCTAAATTACTGTATTTAGGGATTTTTTTTTTTAACTACAAATGGACTACTAAACCATAAGAGACTTAACTAACTGTCTTGGACAATTGGCTTCTTAATCCTGGATAATCTTGGGCGTCTTTTTTGTCTTTTAGATGACAAAAAGCATCTAATCAGCAATTTGCCTTTTTTATTGAGATGATTTATTGTATTATCGGAGTGAGTTTTAAAAAATAAATTGTCTTATGAAATGATTACTATAACAAGTACAGACTAATCATTAATAGTATTGAACCATGCTTCATTTCTCCTGCTGCGATACGAATGATGTTAATGTGAGTAAGTTCCTTTATCTTCAATGTACCTTCCATTGCAATTCCGTTGTGCTAATTAAAATTCTGCTACTAATTACACTGTTATGCTCTAATATTACTGTCCGATAATATACTGGTGGCACAAAAGCCTACTTAAATACAATACAATAAAATACCATAGGAGAGACTTAGTCCTCGTGTGATAGGAAGTTCTCTTTCAGCTATTGTTATTGTAGTTTCACAATTCTAGATTACAGCCTATATCTATTTCATGCAAGAGACTTCCATTACGAACTAATTTTGTATCCAGTTAATTTCAAAATTTTTATCCCTTATATTTTCCTTCGCTCCACTCCACCTCTACTTAAATTATCGAGAGAATGTAACCATCTTTACGTTGGTACTTGTTCAAAAATAGGAGAAGAAGGAAAGGATTAAAAAAAGACATCCGCTAAATGAAAAACTACAAAACGTATCTTATGAGAAGGGTTAACGCAATACGCTAAGTGATGTACTCAAGGCAGGGTCACCAACTTCTGGAGGAGAGCATGTGGATAATCGTTTTATTTATTTATTAATTTGTTTTTTAGCTACAAGGCTCGGTGAATAGAAGCCATATTATCAGAAGGAAGAAGATCGCAACAATTTACAGAAGGGCGACAAAAAGTTAGGGAAGCTATGATATTGTAATTAATACACTACTAGTAATCATGATTCCAACAAGTCAAACTAAAAGGAAATATACCGGTATATAGCTGAGGCAACCAGACCAAAAAACTATGACTTCTATATTCTTCTTACACGAAGAAAGCATTTACTGCTATTAAACAACTTCGTAAGATAATAGGGTTAATAACAATTATTTAACTGCATTTTATCGTATTTTATGGTATTTCACTTGAAAATGCAGTAAAAACATTGCTGCGAAACATATTGTATATAATGTTAAATAATTTTTATTAACTATATTATCTTATGAAGTTCTATATCTTATATTAATGGGTTTCTTTACAATATTACTAACAACTCCTTAGGGAGATCTTTTTTCAAAATCTGGAAATTAATAAAATTTTGACCAAATACATTACATTGCTATTAAACTGAGATAATAGTCGATTAGTAGAAATGGATGCAGTCGATAATATCCGTATTCTCGCGGTGATTGAAGTTTTCTATTGGAATGATTTTATTCTCGTTAATTCATAGACAATTCATTTAATATTAATGGTTTGTTTAAAGAGCATTAACTTCATTTTATTGCATTAACCAGTTGACAGAACGGTCACAAGGGATTGGGAATGGGGTCTAGTTAAATAGCTTTCGAATTCGAATCATGAATTAGCCATTTCCTAAATACGGCGTAACAGATACATTATTAATCGCAATAGATAACTACGATTATCATAATATATTAAATTTCTCCATTTATATATCTGCAATTGTAAGGCTGGGGTCAAATACATAACAGTTTCATTTCGAATATAAATCACCAGTTAGCGATTTCATTAAGTTATCCAGTGGTTTTTTTGTAATCGGATGGCAAACTAAGAATGTTTTTGAAGGGGTGAATTATAGATAATATTTTAATAAGCGTTGAATACTCTCCTATAAGTTTCAATGTTTGCTTTCCTTTGTTTTAGCCTACTTTTCCACGAAAACAAGATAGGATTAGCGATTAGTAAACAATCACAATGCTTCGCAACGTCTTCTGATAAGTTTAAGAAAATATAATTGATAATGCTTTAATTTTCTTATTATTATAAATGTGATTGCTACGAATGCAAAAGGCGCAATTATTGTTGCGATTATTGTGATTGTTGGGTGATTGATGCTGAGCTGTATTAGGCCTATAGATGTGATTGTTGCGAATGCAAAAGGCGCAATTGTTGCGATTGTTGTGATTGTTGTGCTTAAACATAATTTAATGAGATTTTAATGATACTTGTCCACAGACGGACGGACAGACCGGGATTAGAAGTCTTCTTCTCGGAAGACCAAAAAGGTCACAGAAATAGTCTCTGTATATGTGTCTCTAATAACTTCTGAACCGGTTGAAATGGGTCTTCTTGAGGGTTGACATAGATAATTTAATATTGGATTTGAGAAATTTTTCGTGCGGTTCTAGAATCGCATAAAAAAATTTATATATAAAAAAAAAATTGTCAATTTGTTTAAAATGTTAATCTTTTAATATTTCATTAACTCACGCGCATTGTTCAAAATTCAATGAAATTACCTGATTTTTAAATTGCTTAAGTAAATATTGCGCATTTAATTAACTTTCAGAAGAATTAACTTTCATGGATATTATTTGTTTTGTGAGATAATACAAATTAAGAATAAGGCTATTATGACCTTAAAAAATATTGTAACAGAAATTGTTTTTAAGTTCTTTAAATTCATGAAGTGGAGATTGATGTAAATCCGGAAACAAGATTGATGGTCTGGAATATTGATTGTGTCTAAATGAAAAGAGATTTAGACAAATTAAAAATGAATTAATTGTTTACGTACCTTCTAATATTATTTACTTTTTTAACATTTGAATATCTGATACTTAGAAATATTTATTTATTTATTTATTTATTTATTTATTTATTTATTTATTTATTTTTTAATCACGGTGAAGTTAGTGATGGGCTACACTTACAAATTGTAGTCAGAATCCAGAATTATTACATAATGAATGACTTAGCACGAGTGAGCTATTACAAATAGATACTTAATTGTGACATTTCTCTCTAAGTTAGTAGACAATTTGGCAGACTTTTCTGCTTTTTCTGGGAAATGTGAAAGACCTTATTTGACTTTGAAGAAATCACCGAGTGGAAGAAGAGTTAATTTTGACGGAATGAAACTTTATAAATAAATACGAGATTGGGTATTTCATTCTGGCAAGGAATTTCGGAAACTTTGGCTTTTGTTGTTCTGGAGAAATCCACTAAGTTCACTGTTCTTTCCAATTTTAGCTGAGACGAGGATTTCAAAACCTTCTGGTTTGATGATTCTGGTTCTTCATTATCTTTGTCGATTAATATACAATGCGGGGAAAATCCCAAAGATCCACTTTCGAAACCAAAATGTTTTTTGATAAAACGACAGCTAACCAACAAATTGCTCTTTGAATTTAATGGCAGTTGATGAAAGATTTTAATAACCTTATGGAATTGAACCAAGTTTTTTCAGTATAACTCTTGTGTTTATTGTGACGATGGACTTTCTTCTACATTTGGATAAATGATAAAGTTTTAGTTCTTCAGCTAAAGCTATGAATTATTAATTTTATCAGCATTAACCTATTAATGAGCGCAGCAGAGGCAGTTTTCTGTGTTTTTTCAAGCAATAGAACATCTTATTATCTTTTACCCCAATTCAATTAAAATTAAATTATTGAAACATTAAGTTATTGAAGTGTCCGAATGATAGTCCTTCAGAATACTCTCATCGGCGAAAAACTAAATTTAAAAATTAAATGTTACTTATTATTTCTATCCAGTTTATAAGTGACTTTGAAAATTATCCCACTCCACCCTATTGCCCTTCAAAAACAAACACATAAAATAAAAGCGAAAGGTGATCTCAAATCGCCTCAAAATCAAAAATCATATACCGGTAATCATTTTCATGGTTTCAGTAAATATGACATTATTTGTTGTCAAATTTATGACATCAAAATATCTATAAGAACTATTTAGAAAATAGATATTTATTTCGGAAGAAAAAAGGTTTAGATTTGTAGAAGAATACTTAAGTATTAATAAAAAGTGCTGTAAGTTTGGCATATATTTTGAAATGAAATATTAGAAAGCCTAGGTTTTATTTTATAAATTTAGACACTAAAATAGTCAAATCTACAAGTAAAATTTGTAATTTTAAATTAAGAAAAAAAAAATTTTATTAAGTTTTTTTTCTTAATTTAAAATTACAAATTTTACTTGTAGATTTGACTATTTTTATTCTCATGAAGCTCATTCTGATTTCTATATTTGAATTCTTAGATTAAAGATTTCCAAGTTGAGCGAAAAAAAAAAAAGAATCAGAATATAAGCTCAATCTCAATTCCAAAATATCGTCAAAAGTAATCCCATCTGATCCTTGGATAAATGGTCTTTAGTACGGCTTCAATAAATCAAATCCCAAAGAAATGATGCATGGAAGAGATTTCGCTAAAAAACAGGAAAAGCTTCGATCAGACGACAAATATTTACAATGATAAACTGTTTATTTACTCTTAACGATAAAACAGACTGTTATCACATTTTTAATGTTAGGATTTTCCTCGATGTGGGCCCAGTAGTCGCTTGGGTAAGGACGCTTGGCTTTGGGTTGGAAGTGGCGGATTCGATCCCTGGCCTCGGCAGAGGCCGGAGATTTTTCCATTCTCCTCCAAACGGGTCCTATGGTCTATCTAGCCTTCTGTTGAATGGTTACCGGGCTTCTCCTCCGGGAGTTAAAGGCAGATGAGCGTCGGATTGACCATCCGACCTCAACGTAGTCCCGTTGGTCACGGAACGCTGGGAGCCTTACTTCCCGCGACCCCAAGGCCACATAAGCCTATTCCTTTCCTTTTCTTTTTATAATTTTTTTAGGATTTAGTTATGTTTAATTACGTAAACTGTCGTTGGGTACTCTTGCCTCAAGCATATTTTATCCCTTACGAAGAGTTAACGTTCCATCCACCACCAGTAAATGATATAGAAAGCTTTGTTCTCACTTGTTACCCAACCTCTAAGGAATACCGTAGAGTAATGAAACTGCAAGGTAAATATCATTATTTCCTCTGATTTGTAAAGCACTGTGTAATATCAACTTAAACCTGCTTTCAATAGACAACAGTATTCAATATTAAACTTCCTTGCAAAATCTAAATATCTCGCCTTCAAGATGCGCCAGTGAAAACTGGACTAGGAATGACAAGAACATTTCAAGGCCTTTGATTAGTTCTCAAACTAAGGACCATGCAAGATGTTAAATTCGAAAGGGCCTTAAATAAATGAAATATTTAAGCTTTTTCGTCTTAACAAAACAAAACAAAAAAATATTTTTGATCTATATTCAAATCGAAAATTGAAAATTTATTTACTTATATCATTAAGCAGAAGATTATTAGACTTTACGGCTGCCTTGAAAGGGAAACATCGTAGGAATCAATATGGCACCTCCCTAAGTAAAAAAATAATAACAATAAATTCAAAATAAGTTAAGAAATCTGTATGTCAGCCTTCTGTCGTCATCTATGTTCACAGAGCATTAAAATTATCAATTACAATTATTAAATTGAGAAGAACTCATAAAGTTATGAATAAACATCAATGGGTGAGACCAAGTGACCTAAACTAGATGTTCACTCTTAACTGATGATCGCCAAAGAGCGTGAAACAGCTGTTCTAGGATGTCACTTAGTAGCACTTGGTTTCATCCATTGATGCTGAAAAGGACACAACCCAGAAAAAAAATATCAATCTTCGAAGCTATTTTTGAGTGTTCTGCAGTTGAGCAAGAAGGCTCTCAAATGACTTCTTAACCAGTCTATTAATTTAATTCAAGTTTCTTACATTGCTTTAATTTTGGAAGCAGACGACTTTATTTTAAAAACTTAATAATTTTAAATAACCAAATAATTTTAAATACTTCTTTTCACTGATGCAGCTCTTGGTTTTAAAGCACCCTTTTGAATAAGAGTGGAAGAAGCCTTTGTCAAAGTGATGAAAGTTTATAACTCAATTCCCCAGGATTCTGAGGTCTTTCACACCTTTGGGACCCACCACTGTCCTCGCTTAAGAGTTGTTGTGATCACTAAAGGTGAGACGGACTTAGACACAGGCAAGGCTGCCTCAGCGGGAGGTCCCACAAACTATAGGATAGATTGGCTGCGAGACGCAGGGACCTGCATTTCCACTTGGCAAATAAATTATTTATATTTCGATTTAATGATCGAATTCTACACGTTTCTGGTCGTTGGGAATTGTGATCTAATCTGTAGCAGAACTAGAATCTACTTTGTTTTGTTGCAACTAAAGGAAATTCATAAATAAATAAACGTTCTTTATCTGACTGGAGAGAAAGGTGAGAAGGAAAAGATAAAAGAAAAGAAATTGAACTTTTTAACTTGGTTTCCAGCTAAATCTGTCTGACATTTTCTTTGGTATGCGAAAATGATATTTTATGCAAGAAAGGAGCTTAAATTTTATTAAATGTCAAGCACAGCAATCCTAATATGACTAAAAAATTATTTTAATATTTTGTCAAATTTTTTCAAGTAAATTTATAATCATTAAATACATTCATTAAGTAAATCCATTTATAATTCATTAGTCATTTTTCATTAACTCGAAAAAATTATTATTGTTTATTTTTTGAATTTTTAATATTGTAACAGTTTATAGGTAAATATTTTTAATACCCCTTATTGTATTTTTTGTAGAAATTATGTATCTGTAATTTATTCATTTTAATCTTTACCGTTATTTATTTTAAAGCATTCATGTTCTGTTCCTAATTATTGTTCTGTTTATTTTTAAATTCTTTTCCGTTGCAGCCGTTGAATTAGTTAATTAATTTAAGTTCGTTATGTTTTTAGCCAATCATTCTGTATATTTTAATTAATATTCTAATCAAATTCTTCAATGAATAATCTATAAAAACCCATGTTTTTTTGTTTAATAAATTAATTCAGTTCAATTCCAGAACTTGACTCGTTGTCTTTCGCTCCTAAAGATTCTCCCACAAACACCATTACAATATTATTTAGATTTAGATATTATTATTATTATTATTTAAAATTTTGTATGTAACTCATTCATATCGAAATTAAAGCATAATTTGAGAAATTAAGAACTTCACCAATATCTGTCCTTCCAGAGATTCAGTTGAAGTAATTAAATCTTAATTTTAAATTAAAAAATTTAATTAAAGGAAGCTAATAAACGACGTTAATTTCGTTAACTAAAATTAATTAGAAAGCAATTGAAAACGAAAGAAAAAACGATGATGTGTCGAAATGAAAACCCAAATTAATAAAGTAAATGATAAAGTAATGAATTAAAAGGAAAATCTTAATATAATATACAATTGCGTTATAAAGGTATAAAATTTGAAGAATATCGTCGAACACAGGTAGGAGGTAAGTTAACGGTAATCAGAAGTCGAACGGGATAAAGTTCAAGTCAGAACGCCGGTCCACCGCTCAACTTACTAACATATTGCTAAGCTTACTGCTTTCATTTGAAATGCTATCTAAGAAACAATGCTTTATTTTTATTTAATAAGATATAATAGCATGCTTTTTAACTTATACTAAACCTATTCTTTTTAAATTGAAATAAAAAGCCAACATGCAAATGAAAAGAAAAAAAAAACATTAAACACCAAAAATCGACATGTTTCGTCCAGGCTGACCTGGACTTTTACAAGTAACCAACTCAAGGGTAACAGGTGATTAAATACAAAATATCTATTCTTTTTCTTGGCTAATTAAAAGAATTTCAAAGAAATACTAGTAGCCTTCCTTATTTCTTAAACTCCAATTAGAGTTATTCAATGTTTAACGCTTCAAAAGTCTGTAACTTTAAAGAAACGATAAAGTTGACCTCTGATACATTGCAAGAAGCTTGTTTTTTTTTTTTTTGTTTTTTTTTTTCAATTTTATGTTATGAAAAAGAATCTAAATCTTCTACATTCCAACATTTAAATACAATTTACATAGTAGATAATTTATAAGTTAACATTTTATATTGTTGAATACATCAAATTCAGAGTTTAAATTTCAATATTTTTAAAGCAGTTAGCAAATTGCATTGGATTCCTCTGGATTTTGAATTCGCCATCTTTATTCCTTTTCCTGAGGCAAATGTTGGTCTGTTTATGCTTCAAATTAAGATTTTAAGGAAAGCTCTCAGATCTTATAAAATTTTAAAGATCCCGTTATTTAAAGGATTTTAAATTTTAAAGAAAGGCTTTTTTTTTTCAATTTGTGGAAAGGGGTTTGGTGAAAAAAAAAAATAACTTGAAAATAACAATGAGCACAATTCCAGTCAATGTAAATGCCTGATTTAAAAAAAAAAAGAAAAACAAAACAAAAAAAGAATTGAAGGCATGACCGAGAAGTCTGCATCAGGTTCAATTCCCGGAGTTGGCTGGGGTGTTTCTTCTATGTCTTCGGTGTCTTCTTCTCAATATAAAGTAGATTTATTGAGGACATACAGTGCAGTCTATCCTAACTGTGTTTTTATGTAGGAGGGAACATTTCAACAAAAATGTGATAAAAGACGTCAAAGGGGTAAGATAATAACTGAAATTAAAACTCTTTACTATGAATATTAAAAAAAAAAAATAGTCTGCATGTATAATTCTAAATTCTTATCAAACTTAAGATAATCAGGCAAAGCTAAAATTATATCTAATGCTTGGTAAAGCGAAATGATTCATCGTTTCAAGAAATTTGTTTCGACCAGATGTTATTGTTATCAGTTTATGATTTCATCCTAAAAAGAGATTTTCAAATTAACAGAATTGTTTTCAGGGGATTTTAGTTTCAAAGAAGTCTTTTTTTTTTCTACAATTGTTCTACGAATAAAACTTCTAAGAATAAAGCTGTGTAATTTACAGCCCTAACAATCTAAACAGAAGCTCATTGATCTACAAAAAGAAAAAAACATTAATGAAAACAGCATTTAACTGTAATGTCAAAAAAAAAAAAAAAAAAGAAAAACTGGACTTTCCCGATACTCCATTCAATGCCCGTTCATTCAAATTCGTCGGCATCAAGGCCTCTAAGAAAAGATCTCTAAAAAAAAAAAAGAAATCACCAAGGTACAGAGGAGGTTAAACTGAGGTATTTCAAGGTGAAATAACAATAATTATTTGGGCGTCGATATAAAATTGATAAGTCTGAAAAGCGTTTAGTATTATTCTCACGTTGGATTAATGTATTTACTATGACTAAAATTGATTAATCGTAATAGCTATGTTATTAACTAATACTGAAAATAGTAATTATGTGCTTTTCCTGTTATTATTGTTAGTATTTTATCTATATTTCTGATCTACAACTAACCTACTTCTTGCTATGAAATTTCAATATCAGCATATTTTATCAACGTATTTTGTCAATCAACTAAACCATTATAAATTTATCTAGATTGAAATGAAACTTGTATTGACTGAAAATAAATTTAGAAATTAGAAATTAATAAAATAAATAAATAAATAAATAAATAAATAAATAAATAAATAAATAATAAAAAAAAATCTTGCCAAATATAAATTTTAAAGTAAAATTAAAATTAAAATTAAAGATTAAAATTTATTGTGGATAATAAAATTTAAAGTATAAGAGAAAATTCTGAATGAAACAGCTTCTGGCGAACATACAGTATTAAAACGTTTCTCAATCTAACCACCATTAAAAATAATTATCACTTGAATTCGATGAAAATCAAGTTAATACTCCTCTCCAAAGTGGACCTATTGTAAACTATTATGAATAATACTACCACTAAAAACATATTTTTTAACGTGTGGAAAATATCTTTAAGCAATTCAAAGAGGTAACTCATACAAATACTGAAGATTAAAATAATTTAATTAAAAAACACGATCGCTTTCGGTTACAATCTCGTAACATTTTTTTTTATGTATATCAATCAATTAAAAGAATAATTTTAGAAAACATCTTGTAAAAGTCTCTGAAATGGGACGAAATATTGATGTCTGGTATATTATGGAATTGTAGAAGAGTTTTATAGTATTAATTAAAGTATATCAATCCACTTGAGAAAGGTTACGAGATTGTAACCGAAATCGATCGTGTTTTTTAATTAAATTATTTTACTCTTTAGTATGTGCGTGAGTTACCTCTTGCATTTCTTAATACTACCATTAATACACTACACAACATTGATAGTATTATTTATAAGAGCTTATAGAGAATAATAATCACGTTTAGATTAATAAGGAAGTAAATACCTAAGAACATCGACAGTCAATGATATTCTTCTGAAGGACATTAGTACCGAAAGCCAGTATCCAGTCTAGAATGGAACTAAACATACATACGTAAAATTGTTGTAATTTTTATAAATTATAACACAAATAAAAAACTTTTTATTTGTGATCCCTTTAGTCGACGCGTGAATTTTCGATTCAAAATATGTTCAAGGGAAGAAAAGAAAAAAAGCAAATAATTAATTATTACAATTTATATCGATATTTCCTCCTTTAAATAGCCAATTTGAAAAGATCTTACCAACCTTTGATACTTCGAAAGTGCATTTATAGACAAATTTATATTCACTTTCAAGTTAAGCCTACTCTAGAAAATACTAGATTTCCTGTTTACCGTCCTTATTTTAAAAATAAAACGGTATATTTTATATATATATATATATATATATATATATATATTTAATACATAAAAGTATATGTTTTTATGTCGAACGCAAAAACTTACAACATAACGAAATGCCTATATTCTATTTTTGTGAAGTGGCGTATTAAGAGGGAAGGGGAGGATGTCGGGTTACAGCTACTTCCAATTTTTTAAAATAACGTAAAAATTTTAAATCCGATGAGGTTGGCTCAGAAAGAAAATTTTCGTAAACACTCGCAACAAACTCGGAAAATATGTCCTTCACTTTTTATCTCACCGCAAGAGCAACGATCAATAACGAACAGCAACATATTAACAATTTAGTGATAAACAGTATGAATTATTTTTAATGCAATCTTCAAAAAGGTCTATTGCATATTTTTTTTTTTTATCTTGAAAATGATTTTAAATGTATACGTGAACAGTCAGGAAGCTCCTGCATCTCTTGTAGGGAATGAGCTCCGATCACTTCCCTCGGTGCCATTGTATTGCTTTCTTATTACTTCACATCAAATTCTGAATCGGGAAAGTTTAAAAATGCAATGAACAGAAAATCGATTTTGAGACTTTCCGGTTTCCGGACTCAATAAAGAGAGTTTTTCAGGGTAACAGTATGCAAACTCCTTTCATTGTTTGCACTAGCATTAATATGCACGAACAATCTAATATTTCAATATGGAAATCAGATTTCCAGAACTATTCAGTTGAATTAGTCCCTCTTTTTCTGATACAATAAATTCCATTTTGATAATATTGACTGTTACTAATAATTCATTGAAACTTTATTTCAATTAACTTTCAGGAAGTTTTTCTTCTTCTGGAGGACCATCAGATTTTTCTTTTCAACGTGAGTGACATGTTCTCCTTCAAAAAGGTAATTAACAGAAATCAATTCCTTTCAAAGCCGCAGAACAAGCGTCCAAAGATGATAACAGAAATTCCATCGAAGCTAACCTTCAGTGTCTTTTTTTTTCCTCTCTCCTATCTGTTACATTCCATCACACTTCAAGACGTTCGCCTTCTTGAGAAAAAGGAGGGTGGACAGTGTTTATTTTTTTCGCTTTCAACCAGGTGGATACCCAGGTGTTAAAGTTTTCCCCCTCGTGGGCTACTCACCCCTTTTCCTTAATTAATTAAACTTTGCCTTCAGTTAAAAGCCTGACAAGGGAAGAAAATCGCTGCGGATCCAAAGCCCACCAGCGGCGGACGTTGGCATTGGTCATTCTGGACAACCTGATGGCTCTGCCTACGCCCGACTGACTTCCCGCCCCCGAACAACACGACTCACGGCCGAGACTTGCACGGAGGATTGACAACACCGTCCAGAGATGGTTAGGCTTCGGCTTGACCTCGTCCTATCGTGCCGAGACACTTGGAGAAATAATGACAACGGAGGACAATTTAAAAGGATTTAGTTTAAAAGTAAATAAGCGACGGACCCGGATAACGTCACACCAAATCCGTTAACGATGAGAAATGATCGTTCAGTCTTAAGATTATCGCCATAAACAAAAACAATACAAAAATAAAACTGACATCATCACGAGAGTGGAAGTTATTTTGTGGTAGCTCCTGAAGGGCAAATTACTACACCTCTTTAAATGGTTCAACTGTAAAGAAGAACACTTTTTTTCTCAACAGATTGAAATATTATGCTTATATTAATCCACTGGAATCATTGCCAAAAAAGAAAAAAAGCTTAATATTTTATCATGAGTCACAGCATTTTAGAACGTGAGAACCTATTTAAAAAATTTCCTGTACACCAGTTGTAATTAGCTTCCTACTTAAAAGACACACAATTTTTTTTAATTTCCATTTTTTTTTTAACCATCTTAGATCTATGGTTGTTCTAAAATTCATAAAAAAATTATTCAAAGAGAGATATTTAATTTTTTTTTAACATTAAAAACAGCTAAAATGAATGAAATGAGTTAAGTATGCGGTGATTTACTTTGTAAATTCCTAAGAACACTTCTGTAACATCAGAATACGATGGCAAAGGTTAGCTTTACGTAAAAAACAAGATGTCCCAAATATCGGACTCACATCTAATAGGATTACACAGAAGATTAAACATTGACCACCTACTTACGTATATTGATTAATAACCACTGATCCAAATTTAATAAACTTGAATATCGGAAGTGCTTCATATTGCCCAATATTGAAAAGCAATTGCAATGAAGCTTTACTATGTACATTTGTAAGTTTTAGCGTAGGTTCTCTAGCCGAATCATCTGGGATTTGTTTATGGATGGAGATGCAAGATTCGATTTCTAAAAAAAAAAATAATTTTCAAAAATCTAAAATCGCAGAAAAAAAAAATAAAAAAAAACCTGGTGCTTACTGAACTTTGAAACAAAAATAAATAAGTGTCGGCGTAACATTACCACCATTTATTTCAGCTATTTAAGTATTTTATTCCCGATAAAATACAGTAAAACCCCGTTATTACGCTCCCGCTTATAGCACTATCCCGTTCTTTACGCTCTTTTTATTCGGTCCCTGGAATTTTCTATACATCTCTGTATACTTTTACCCTCTTATAACGCTTCAAATCCCGCTTATAGCGCTTTTTTATATCGGAAATTTTGTATCGAAAAGAAATGTAACACTGTAAAGATTCTTTTTTTTTTCTCTGGTAGGAGGGAATCTTTGAACTCTGTGAAGTGCGGGTCTGTGATACATTTGTGATGCAAAATGTCGAAACGGAAATCCCTTTCTGTAAGTGAAAAATTGTAAATTCTCCGTAAGTACGACAAGAATTCTACATTAAGAAAGGGGGATTTCACAGAATCTCTAGGAATTCCCTCGTCCAGTCTGCGAACAATAATGAAAAACAGGGATGCAATTACCGATGCAGCGAAGGGTTGTTGCAAACGTAAAAAAGTAAAGTGTGCACTAAATCTGCTCCGAAAATATATTAGTATTGCTCCTGATTGTGTATCAATTGACGTTAAAAGTTACCTGAACCATATTGAAAATGTCATAATTCATAACAGTAGCACACACACACGACAAACAACAATCAAAGATCTTTTTAATAGGAAATAAGCTCATATTTGCACTATATCTGTTGCAGAATCATGTATGTTTCCCGTAAAATGGTGTCCAAATCTTTCCCCATCTCATAAATCATTTCCCGTCTATAGCGCTATCCCGCTTATTACGCTTGTAGGTCTTGGTCCCTTGACGAGCGTAATAACGGGGTTTTACTGTACTTAAGAAAGCACATCTTGCTACATAACATTGTGATAATTTTTTGCTAGAGGTGTACTGGTGTTACGTATTGCTTAGTTAACACATACGGTATTCTGACATTATTTAACACAAATTCCAGTTTGTAATAAAATATGCAAAAAATTAAATTATTGTTAATAGTATTAAAAAATAAATAAAATAAATATATAAATAAATTTATTTTGTTTTTCAATCATCTTCTATTAAACAAAAAAAATCATAATTTTATTATTAGAGTTACCTGAAAGCAAATCTGTGATTTCTTAAGTTAAACATGTTCTAACAATATATAAATATTACTAGAAACATTATATAAATTATACAGAAACTAATTATATTACTAGAGTGTAATCACTCTAAATATTATTTCTGACTGTTTATAATCTCGGACTAATAAAAGAAATTATTTAATTCTAATTTTTCTTAATAACATTTTTATTTAAAAAAAATGTTTTAATTTTTATAAATACAAATGTTATTAAGTCTTTTATCAGCCTTATAAGTTACACCTCATTAAATTATAATATTAAATTCCTGCTTATTTTAAAACGTTTTTGTAAAAACTATTCAGAAAGTTTTTTTAGCGGCATTTGTTTTGTTTGAAAGCAGTTCTTATCCATTTCAATTGTGATCATTTCAATTTAATACTTAATGTTATTTTTATTGTCTCCATAATTTCTGATAAACAAAAAGGCGTTAAAAGAGTCATAAAAGAGTTCAGAATTTATGTATTTATGGGTGACATTTATTAGTACCCATTAGTAATAGAGATTGTCCGATAAAACATTGGGCCGAAATGAGGGAAGTCGTAAAGGAGAAAACAACCAGTAATATTTTTTTTTTGTGCTGATTGCATTGTCAAAATAAACAATACCACCCCCTCGTAATCCAATAAAAATTTGAATAAAATAACTGAATTTATTCATTCATAATTAAAATATACTATTGCTCTATGTAAACGAAGTGCCGGCTTTTGAGCTCAAAGTGCTTTATATGTTCTTTAGCACTTTCAATAATATATCAACATTGAGTAAAATGCTGGATCTCTTAGGGCACCTAATGCTTTTAAAGAAATCACATTTGAAATATTTGTTGTTGTTGTTTTTATTTTAACAAATATAATTTTGGCATTTTAGAAATTAATTACATGTACATAGTGTAGGCTTTGTGATACTGGCAATCACTTGATTATACATAGGCCTATACTTACTCGATTATATTTGTACTCGGGGTGATCAGGAGGAGTTACCGCCACTTACGGATCGCATTTATGACGATATTTTTAGCAAAAAATGTTATATAAAACAGGGTCCTATTCTTAATATTTACAGAGTTCCAATAATGTGAAGGTTGTTTGTAAAATATCTCTCTCGTTAGTTGGAGTAGTAAAAAACAACTGCGAAATAAATGTTTACTTTTATTGGCGTGTACGCTGAAGGTGAAAATGTGTTGTGAATTGTTTAATTGAGTCGTACAGAAAGTTGTAGCAAATTTTAACTACAACATTCCATTATTCTGACGCACTTACCAGAACAATTGTTACAAATCACATTTTAATTCTATCGACTTAAGTCTTGTTATATGCATTGTTGATAGTAATGCATTTTCAATAAAAGAAAATATTATTTCTGAAAAGTTCATTCTTTATTTCTCATTTGTTTTTACCACCTTCACATTGTTGGAACTCTGTAAATATTGAGAATAGGACCCAGGTTTACACGGTTTTGCTCAAAATGTCATCATAAATGATCTCCATAAGTGGAGGTAACTCCTCCGGATTTATCCTGTATCGTCAACAAGTATTGATGATCAAGCAGTTTGAAAAGCTCCTGAAAATCCCTTGTTCCAAATCGTTTAATTCACAGAATATCACGCAGTCTTCGATCGGTGACAGATCTGTGGATATAAGACCACAGATATTACGGATGCATTATGCATGATGGAAAAATGGAATTGTGAAAACAAGATGGGGAGAATTCATGAGTGTACTTGCCTCATCAAGGCGTCGGCACATTCTCAAGTATTCTAAAATCATCAGATACGCTCAACATCATAGTTTGCCGATTGCAGCAGTGTGCTTCCGGA
Source organism: Thereuonema tuberculata (assembly GCA_023159025.1). Classification (NCBI taxonomy): domain Eukaryota; kingdom Metazoa; phylum Arthropoda; class Chilopoda; order Scutigeromorpha; family Scutigeridae; genus Thereuonema; species Thereuonema tuberculata. The sequence continues at coordinate 48,199,597 of JAFIDM010000001.1, forward strand.
TAGTGGCTGCAAGGACCACAGTCCTCATTATCTCCACTTGTGAATCTTTTGTTAAATGACAAAAAATTAAAGATGAACCTGCTATTTTACGGACGTCATAGTTTGATCGGGGTAGACATCAGATCAGATTTAACTTGCTGCAATGTGGAATTCGTAACAATCTCTCCTAAGGAAGATTCAAATTTATTTTTGCTTCAACTAGTCTTCATTGGTATACACTGTGATATAATATGCGAATTACTATTCACATATTACGACATATCTCTAAAGATAAAGGAAAGTGATTGTAGTAGCGCTGTCCAAACTTGTCAATGAATCCTACCACTCTCTCGTGATATCTGTATGGGGCATAAAATCCTTCCATAAATGCATGATTCCTTGCATAAGCAATGGCCCCAGAACTGTCAAATCCACAGGACCAACAAGCGACTTCTGAAATTCAGTCATTTATAATTCAGCTGTTGCTACTTTTTCATTTAACGCAAACCAAACACATCAAATTTTCAATATTTTGCATCCCAATCTAAACTTTATAATGCGCCTGATACAATGTTCTTTTTGCAATATATGGTTATTCGTTATGTCTTGCAAATTTATTCAATTATTACGTATAGCAACGATAAACTTGTGGTATCAATCAGAGCTAATTAAAAGAAAAATGTCAAAGATTACACAGCGTCTTCTCAAAATTCTCAATTCTCACTTCACTACTCTTTTTTTTTTTCCCCATCTTTTTTTTCACTTATTTTATGATAATTAAATTTTAGCTTTTTATTTTTAAGACATTTATAAGACATTTTTAACTTGGGTGACGAAAAAACAAAATCTATCTATCTATCTATCTATCTATCTATCTATCAGTAATGAAATCTCTCACTTTTTCTTTTCTCCCTTTTCCTAGTTAGCCTCAAAGTAACTGGAAATTAAACACTATTTTTTTTAGAATGTATCTTAGTTAACTGGAGAAAATGGTTTGAGAAAGTCAATAACGAACAAATAAATTTAAGTATTATTTACTGTTATGAAATTCTGGTAAATTATGTAGTTACGACACAGCGTAAAACCTGAACAATTATTCGTTCTTGTTATTTTCTATTCATCTCAGACATCCTTTGGCCCTTCCTTTCGACACTTATTATTCAGTACAGTAAAGGCAACTCAAACAAAAACAACAGTAAAAAAAATCAGTTTTAATTACAGCCAGAGGTGCTAAAGAATCAGGTACAAACGAGGTCAAACCATTGTTTCATTGATAACTACTTTCGTGTCGAGAGGAAAGAGCTTTTATAACTTTTTCTGGTTTCCATTAACACTACTACTATATTCCTTTTATGAAACTTCCAAATCAGAACCAGTTCATTCTGATTTAAATGGATTAAAAAAAAAAGTCAGAGCAGGTAAAAAAAACAACAGAAACAACAAAAAAATAGAATGAAAAGAAAACGACAGAAAAGAAGAATGGATAAAAAATGATTAATTGATTTACGCTTGCAGAGTGAGAATTAGATGATTTCCTGATTTAAGATAAACATAACAAATCGGAGTTTCGCCCTTGAGAATTCTAATTAATCCACTACTAATGAGATTAGGGACGAAGCTAGGAAAGGGGATTAAGTGATTAGAAGCGGTGGAAAAAATGGTTGTTGCGTCCTCAAGTATTTTAAGAGAAAGATGTGATTAAAAAGAAATGCGTCGCAGATATATTTAGTGCTTTGTTTTGTACTGGAATTAAAATAAGAGGCTTGTTTTTAGGATACATTATTAGGTGATGAAGATATCACTGACCTGATTTCGGTGACTGGAATTTAAGGGTTTTTTGTTTTGGTAAACTCCATCTTTGTTCTCAAATGTCTCGGTTTCTATTCTTATAATGTTGAGTGTGACTCTTCTTAACAACTTCTTAATTGGTGTCCTGTAAATAGAATATTTTACTTTAAGATGCCACATAAACAATTTCTTCTTGGTGTGTATTCAATCAAAACTTATATGTATACCGTATAAATGTAAATAACGTCATAAAAATACATTGAACAAAATACAAGAATAAATTAATTTTAAGTCCATATTTCTTTCTTATCGCCTTTCTGGCATATTACCAAATATATAACATCTCTACAAAAAATATATTCCACAAAATATAATTAATTATTAAGCAAATTTTCGGAAAGTATTCCTTCTTTCCTTTTTCAAGCTTTTTAAAAATTGAAATAATTACAGATGTCTACATATCACATACACTCTCCGGACATAGTTGACACAATATTATTATTATGACACAATATTACTTCTAACAATTCTAATAAAAATAAATTGATTTTTTTTTTTTGAAGGACTGGTTCAATCATGAAAGAAAAATTTGTTAGTTTTGTTACATATAGGAAAATTTTGAAAATATGAAAAATTGACGATTTTTGTTTAAGAATTCCTGCTTTAAGTCAATCCTGGTCAGTCAAGTAGAGTTTTAAATTGCTCGTCTGGCAACAAAAGGGGCCAGAATTTGCATCTCGTACGTTTTGAGTTAATCTAATCATATAACGCGCAAACAGTGAAGTGAATACCAATTGACTGCAAACCAACACAATTAAATAATCCAAAATTAATTAAAATGTAATTCAGTGTAAAATTAAACCTAAGATATGGAAGCACAACAGTTTAATGCAAACCAAAGTGCACTATAAGCATACAAAGATGGCTGAATGTAGCTTCATTTTCCACCGTTGTCGTTTTATTACTGATACAGCGGGTGAGTCATAGTTAACGCTCGTGAAATTGCTCATTTTTCTTTTTGGGTAGTTGAACCATTATTTCATCCCTTAAAAATGCAATACTGCAATTCATTTCAGATCATCCAATAGACTAAAAATTTCAAAAGCGCAGTCCTATCATCCGAAAAACCAACATCAAGGAGCATCGCAGAAGCCCGGTGAACGCATGGTTTCTTTGGTTCTATCTTTGTTGCCAGATATAGAAAGATCGACTTTCCCGAAATTCACTGGAAAAATTTTTCCTAATGATAGCATTTAAAAATTAAAAAAAAAAAAAAAAAATGAGTAGAAAATTTTTGAGTCCTTTTAGATTTCCTGTGTAATTAAATACTAATAATAAACAAAAATATTTATTTACGTATCATTAACTACATGCCATAGAAAACGAATTACCAAAGCCGATGGTTCTTAAACATCAAACTCCGCAAAAAAAGTTGAATGGAATTTAAATTTATAATTTCAGAGTGGGGAAAGTGCCCCCCCCCCCCTTCCTATGACCGTATGTGCGTGCACCCAAGGTAAGATAGTGCTTATTTAAATCAATAAAAAGAAAATCTTAAATTCATTTAAAAAAAATGGCAAGCAAAAGATAACACGTCTTTAGTAAGATTTGGTTGTAAATAATTTGGTTGTAAATGATTTTCTAAGCCTCTTTTGTAAAAGCTCGATAATATTGTTACGATATGTAAATATGATTTCGAAACGGTTCCAGTATTAGCATTTAAGCCGCAGGAATCGCTGAATGACCAATGAAATTAACTGAACTCAAAAGAGACGAAGAAATGATAGAGTTCAAATGATTCCTGTAGGATAAAACGATTGTAATTCTTTAAAGTTACTAACAACCTCAGAGGATTCCTTGATTTTACAATGTCAGCTAGAATTATGAATTATCATAAAATTCATATTCAAACTCCTAATAAGAGGACATTAATTATTCGAAAATGATAAGCTTTTCGATTACTAGGAAACACCTTTTGAAAGATTCTGTTTGGAATGATAATTTAATCAAATCAAACTCTGTCTGGCTTTTCCAGAAATGGACAGTTCTAAAGCCGTAGATTTGCAGGACAGTAGCAAAATTAACAAGCACGGATTAATGGGCAAATTATTTTCGATGGTGAAATAAATTTAAAGCACAGAACTTCGTTTCTGTCATTCTCGTACATCTGAATCATAAATAAGATGTTATTTTTCTTCACTAGGCCTATTATTACAGTAAGACTCTTGACTCCAGACTAGAGGACTCGAATTCAACTCTCACGATTTCTCCCTCGCTTTTTCTCCTCCAAGAGTTCAAACAGTCCTCTGTTAAAGGAGCACAGCTTTCTTCTTACCTTAGGGTTACAGGTGGTGTGAGTAGGTCTTAGCATTCGACCTCCTGCGATCTCCAGTTCCTTCTTTTTAAAGACCGAATATCATGGCAAAACGAGGCTCAGTTATATACGAACTCCAAATCTTAATATCTAGTAATCAAATACAAAGTTATAGAAAACTTTCATAAATTCATTTAAAATATATCAATACAAACCGTAAGTACTCCTGTGATAACTGTTTATTCATTATATTTCGTTATCTCTTAGCGAGATAACATCAGATGATAAGACAGAGATAATATATCCCTCTTCTTTAAAATTCATTCAATTAAAAGGAATTTCATAATTTTTAATTTCAGAAACATTAACAATCAATGTAATATCTATTACATTAGTAATGGTTTTAAGTTCAAATACAATAATAAAATGGAATCAATAAAGTTGCATGAATAAACAACAAAAATAATCAGATTATGGAAAAAAATAAAAACAATGAAACATAATTACGATGAACCATTTACAAAAAACTTTGTTCAATTCGTAATAGATTTTTTAAATTTATTTAACGTGAAATTATTTTAACTTGAAGAAATTTATCTTTATTTTTACAAGAAAATGAGTTTATGACGCATGATTCTATCATGAATCTTTCTCTTTCATCGATAATGTGATATAAAATATTGACAATTAGGTCTGGGTTATGTTGACAAAATTGGCAGTGATCTGCCCAGTCAGATATGCCTGTTTTTTTTTTGTTTTTAAAAGCTCCAATACAAAGTTACTTTTTAATGTCAATTATCAGTGTTTAAATTGGATTATCATTCTTTTCTATTTTTTTTTATTGGATCACTAATTTTTACAATTTTATAATTTTTAGCTTTTTTTTTAACAAATTTAAATTTTTCGCAAAAATTCTTCCGCTGAGTAATTATCTTTGTTATTTAATACGGACAGTGATAAAAACTTTGGACATAAAGCTTAAATCGTATTAATTCATCACAAAATGGTGATAAAAATTTTAAAAAACTTAACAAGACAGTTTCAACTCCCTAAACTGCTGGGTTATGATCAACTCATCAGAGAAACTGATAATAACCTAGAAGTTTTAGCGGGGTGAAACTATTCTTATTAAGTATTTTTAAATTTTTAAAAAAGGTGATAAGATGAATTAATACGATTTACGTTTTATTATGTGTATAAGAGTTTTTTAACATTGTCCATGTTAACCACACCTTTCAACCTGTAGGCGGCAAATTTTGATGACGCCTACAGGTTATTTGTTATTTAATTTCCTAGCGTTTTGTTTTTCTGTAGTGATTAAACCGAATACCTAGTCTTTCTTGACTCATACTTTTCCCTTCTAAAAATTTGATGACATCAATTTGAAAAAGTAATAAAAAAA
>JAFIDM010000001.1:48205479-48241071 GCA_023159025.1 Thereuonema tuberculata
TTTGATTCGATTGATGATTTGATTTTTTTAATGTTTATCAGACCTATTTAGGTGTACTTCTTACCTGTACATCTGTAATATAGGTTCTGAGAGTTTAATCTAAAGGATCATTTTCCACCCAAAAAGAAAAACGAAATACCAACCATATCTAAAGTTTAATTTTATCTAATGAATAATTATTATTTTTGACTCATAACACCGAAAGGCATTTAAAAGTCACCTTTGTATAATCTAAATACTGCGCTAACTTGTGAACGAAGCTTCTACGGCAAAAATGGTTTTGAGTTTCAAACTCAGCATGAAAAAACTGAGTAAGTATCCCAAATTTCATTAAAATCGGTGCAGTGGTAACAAAATTATTTGATTTTGAACGTATGTTTTGTTAGAATTTCAGTTAAAATTTCATGGAAACAACATGGAATGACACAATGAACTAATATTTTATCCAATTTGAGTACCGTTGATTCAATGGTACCATTGAGAACCTTGGATCTATCTTAATAGCTTAATTACATCGAGTTACAGACAGACAGACGGACAGAAAGACAGACAGAGAAATTAGGAAATTATATAAGTTGATGACTTATTTTTTTTTTCCATAGGAACTTGAATCCTGTGGATTATTTATACAGAAATTCTTGTAACTCTTTTTTTTATATATATACTATATATTTCACATTAAGTGAAATCATCAAGCCTTGTACTGAGTTTTGTCTATAGAATAATTAACCATAGACATATTTTCAATGCCTTTCATGAAGTTTCATGAGGTTTCCCATATGAAGTTTTGTTTACTAGAAGGATCTTTGCATCCATTTCATTACGAATTTTTCAATTTCATAATTCCTAGTTATTTATTTTTGCCAATTGGTTTCGATTTGGTTTTGAGCGAGAATTGGGTAAAATGGAATATACCCATGACAGATTATTTCATTTTATTTTCCGTTTAATGTATATTTGTGTATTAGTAGATAGACAGACAGATTATTTAATGATTTTCCAACAAGTAATTCAGGTTAGAATTCCAAAGTTATAAAGACTCTTGACTCTTAAGACTAGTCCAAACTGATAATTGGACAGACTGAATGATCTGATAGGAAACAAGATGAATTATTTTTACTCTTGTCCTGCACTGGTCAGACTCGTTTGTGAAGAGAGAAGTTGATGAAAATTAGTTATCTACATGAACCCGTCAAAATACACTTGACTCCGTCAAGCAAGCCTGAGAATATTAAAGATTTTAAGTAGGAAGAAACTTGATCAAAACTTGAGTGATACAGCAATGTACTTGAATCATATTACAATATACAATAACTATATAGTAGTAGATTTTCTACAGAAATCCTTATTCTACAAAATTACATCTCTGTTGTGTAGTCTTGTTGTTGTGTAGAATGATGTGAAAATATCATTCATCACAAAACTCCTTACACGTAATACGAAACAAATAATATAATGAAACATTATATTATTGAACGTGGAAAAATATTTTTTTTTTTTACATTTCAGTTTAATTTTTAAAACAAAAACTTTAAATTTCTAAAATTAATTTTTTAATCGTATTTTATTATCAGAATTACAATTGTACTAACTCTGTCACTTTAATTTGCAGTATATTATTTATAAGATTTATAATAAAAAGCAACAAGAAGGATAAAGTTAAATAACAAAAAAAAAAGTGACATTTTTGAATGCTTTCGTTTACTTATCAACAAAAAATGACTACACACGTTAATTTTTAATATTTCTTTTACTTACTTTGTCTAATTGTTCGAATGAATTTTCGTTTTGTTTTTATTTTTAATTCGCTTTAGTTTTTAGCGTAGAGAAATTAGTACAACTCGAAATAAAATTTATTTTTATTTCTCACCGATCAATGGTTTTGTGACAGAATATGGAAAAATTTGTTCGATTCCTCACAAACAATTCTCCATCGAAGCTACATTAACAGTAGGCCACATACAACATATTTTTCGGAATAATTTAGAATTTTGTTGGCGTTTCAAGATGTGACAATATAATGCTGCTGTGGCTCCGTAGGCTATAAGTGGACAACAAATAAAGTTATATAATTGGCCAATAAAAGACTTGATTTTTAATGAACAAATGAGCTAACTGAATAGTTAACTCAAATCGATGCAGGAAATAAGTTAAACACATAATGATAGTAATGGAAAATGATTAAGTTGATATCTATAACTTCCCTACATAAAAAGCTAGCAGAACCATGGCATTGAAGACAGGTGATGGTTGAAGAGTTCTTAGTCAACAAAGAAAATGCTTTAGTACTAACAGCTAATACTTCAAACATAAGAAACTATGTTACATTTACATAGATATTAAAATAAAATAATAAATTACAAAGTGTTTTACGAAGGTTTATGAAATGAAAACGTATTTTTGCACTGTTGATTTTTTTTTTCCCTGACACTCTGAAACTCCTCAGCTGGCAAAATGAGGACGTTACCAATTGTTTATTTATAACTTATTTAATTGGCTTTAATTTTCAAATATTTCATTATGAACATCTTTACGAAAGAAAAGAAAAAAACACTTAAGAAACAAGAGAACTACTCTTTCAGTCATTTAGCAAGATCAGCTTTAAAAAAAAACAATATCCTGTATAAGGTTCTTATATTCTAAATATTACATTCTTACTATGCAAACCAAACTCAAATATTTAAAAAAAAATACCTAAAAACAAAACAAAAAACCAAATAGACATATTGATTATATATATTTGGCTCATGGTAAACTTGTGTCCTGTTGAGTGACTTTTCCTTATATTTGTCTGTTTAATCTCGACCCAGACAAGTGTTGGCCCTGATGCTGATGCCGAGGTGAGAACACGTCGGGGAATTGATGGGCTACAAAGATCTGCTGGCTCGATACTGCGATCGGGAGTCTGGGGACCGCCCCCACAAAATTCGGCCAGTGAACAATGTCTGCCCTTGTCACCTAAGGCGATTTGGTTACGCAGATCGTATCGAATTTGAATATATGCTAAATTTGCATAATGGCTAATTTACGCAACTACCTTCAGACACAATGTAAGTTTCCCCTTATCTGCACCAAAACCGATTAAAAAGCACGATAATATTGTGCTTTCACATCTGTAAGCCCTAATTCCGCCCATTTTCATTCAAATGGGAATCGGGTTACTTTAAATATTTTAGAATTCTAAATTAAGGAAAATTTATTCACTTTCGCTTCATGAAAAGCGGAACCGGACAATTAAATTCTAGGCGATATCATTATCTTGATTTTGTTGACTTTATAATTTCTTTTAATTATGAACACGATAATTCTGTTTAATGAAATTCTAATTATTACAAATTAAGAAACTTAGTTAGTTAACATTATTTAATATTTAATGGCAACTTTAACTACTGTTGTCTAATTAAGGAAGACAAATAACTTCATTTAATAGATAAACAAAAAGAAAAATTAATGAAAACTTTGTTTTATTTATCTTTAAATCTATCTTTAAAGTACAGTATTTTTTTTTTGGTTATACAATATAATTTTTTTTAAAAATATTATTTAACTTTTTGCAGTGCCAATATTTACAGGCAAATTGATTCAAATAAACTAAACTGTTGTTGTTTTTCAATAATCTTTCTCCGTTTCATCTTTAAATGTATTAGAAAAGATATAAAATAACTTCACCTTTCTTCCATGAATATTTAAAAAATATTTATTTCAAATACATAAAGAAAATTTTCGGGAAACATCCGCTTTCCCTTTTTCAAGCCATAAATAAATGGGAACAGCATCTAATCTACAAACAACAAACAAAAATGGGGGATAACCGAACAAATTGTAAAGACATGAAGAGTCAACAAACTTATTTGTTGTTACAATGCTAAGTCAATATCGTCATGTCGGTCTTATAACAAAGGGATCTCTATTATTTATGTTGTTGTTTTACAAAATATCCCTTTTGAATATAAATGATAAGAGATTGCTAGCAGATGGTAAGAAATCAGAATTTTTTTTTTTTTTTTTTTTTTTTAAATATGCTCATAAGAGAATAAGAAAATATGCTCATCAACTTTGTTTTTTGTTTTTTTTAATGTATGTACCAATTGGTTTTATATTAAAAATTTGTACATACATTAAAAAAAAAATCGAAGTAAAACTCGGCAAATCAATGAACAGGTCAAAGACCCACATACAATTTTATAATATGTCAAACATAATGTACAAGAACGTAGGTGTATCCCTTACATAATTTCGAATAAGGAGCTTTTCTTTACCAATATGAATTATCGGTATATGAATAGTGGAACAAAGTTGCATTAACGATAACAATACCAAAAAGTAAATTAAAAGTCAGCGAAACAACATCGAAGCGAAACTACGCTGTAATATTGGACAACAAACCGTAACGAACACAACTAAATTTACTCAAACTCTATACATATGTTTCAATATTATACCTCTAACGTAAAACTCCTTAATTCGTTATGAATACAAGTTTGAAACTTAAATTTACAATAATAATATAATAACTGATATCGTGCTTAATTATTACAAAACTTTTTTCAAATTTAAACTTTAATAATATAATTAACATAAAACTTTGTTCAATAATAAAATAACAAACATTCTCTCAAACATTCTCTCTGAATTAACTGTTTCACCTTCAATATCATTTCAATTAATTTGCATAATGAGAAGTTACTATTAGAAAACTGGTATTCTATGTATGGAAATTTGCATTAAAAACAAGAAGTATTAAACCACTGTATTAATAAAATTTGATGCGCTATAACTTAAGCTTCTGTAATGGAATAAAATTTGTTAAAACACGCTTCTACAAGATATTACTGTTCACTTACAATAACATTTTTCTCTGAAGCTCCGCGAACGCGGCAGACTAAGTTCGAAAATTGGTCTTTTAGTTTAGTTCGAAAATTGGTCTTTTGCGACTGTCCTAAGCGACAATTTCTTTCGGTTTAGCAGAAATTGATCTTATGAAATATTCTACTTTACTCAGACATTTTCCCGCGCGATCAACTCAAAACCAATTACAGTGAATTGGAACACACTAGTCGTGACATTAGGAATATTCATATCGTTGTTTGTCTCCACTTCATCTGAACGGATGAGCAATTACAAAATGATTATCATAGTACTGAGATTATCTTTCGAAATAAAGTTTACATTTAAATACAGTACATTAATTTTACGCATCAGATTATAACAGAGTATTTAAAATCAAGATTTTTTTTTTTCAAAATTTTTCAAAATCGGCTGTGTTCGTATAGAAATCTGGGATTGCCGATCGCTCGCTAGCTAAGAATTGAAGAATTAATCCTAACAAATCTAAGAAATTCAAAAATAAAATATCTGAGGACGGATTTGCTAAATTCTCTTAATTTCTGAATGTGAATTTTGCCATATTTAAAAGGCTTCAATAATTATCAACTTCAAAACTTTAAAAATATTTTCGCTCATTGATTCACAGAGTAGAAACAGGCAATATCATTCTTCAAAATGCTTTCTAGCGCATTTTCATGCAAACAATTAATATTTTTCAGTGTAAAGAATTTTCCTTTCGAATAATGATCTTATTATTTCAATAATAAATTTATGATGGCTTTCAGAGCAGAACTGAGTACTGTAAGTGTAGCAAAATATAAACGATGTCATCAGTCTCACGCTTCAATCATTCACGCTAATTGGTTGAATTCGCTATTAGTTTGTCGACCGTTTCTATCCTCTTTGTCGAAGAGACCACGGTCATCCATGTCTGGTGGAACTGGATGACAAATGTCGACTGGTGTTCGTAAGGCTTAAGCTGAACTGATATTCATGAATAATGAAGTAATTGTTATATTTCGACCAAAAAAAAAATCCAGATTTTAGAAATTTATTAGACTGTTCTATCTATCTATCTATCTATCTATCTATCTATCTATCTACGTACATATTGAAATAGTAATAATAATAATAATAATAATAATAATAATAATAAATATAATTTCAATTAAGTTTAACTGAATTAAGTTGTAATTTAATTATAAATCTGCTTATTGTTATATAAATGTTATTAAATATCAGAACAACAAGGATATGAGAGCAGAGACAAGTTACCACAAGATTCTCACTTTCAATCTTTACAACAACTTTTTGGAACATTCTCAATTAAGATCGGAAGTTATGAGCCTTATTAGAGAACACAGATGTAAATAGGAATCTGAAATAACGTAAATAGTACTTAATAGGGGAATGTAAAATCAAGCTGATTCAGATGATTTTTAGAGCAGACTTTTATTTCAAAATAGCATTTCATTGAAAAGATATTTAATAAATTAGAAATACTTTAATCAAACTGATAAGTCATTAATTTTAATATTAATTAAGATATTAATTTTTAAAAATTACAAATGCATTGAAAACAGTAATTACTGATCGGAAAAGTATCAAAACTATTCTAATAATTAAAATAATGCAACGATTATATTTTAATTAGAGCTTTCAGTATAATGACAAAATCAAAAAAAAAAAAGAAAAAAAGTAAAAAAGATAATTTACATTTTCATGATTAAAATATCGATTACTAGAATTATGATTAGCACTAGCGGTAAGTAATTAATATTACAAATTGAGAGAAGCCAGATTGAAGACCTGCTCTTACCCGGAAGCGAAAATGCATCTTTCTATATTAATATTCTAAAAGAACGATTGATGTATCAAAGGTCAACAGATGACAGATAATCATCTTTGTCTCATAAAGAATAACAACAAGAATTATAAATCTTGCCGTAAGGTCTATATAAAAGAAACGATTACAAAGATGCGAAGAGCTCTCCAAATTAAGATTTCGTTTTCCAATCGAATTGAAGAAAATTTCACCTATCTAATGAATTTCAATCTAGTCATTTATCTCGTCAATGATTTCTTAGTTTCTTCTTACTATCCCGAACCAAATTTCTTCTTCTATCCGACCCTACACTATTTAATTCGACTAATCTTAAAATTTTGACTAAGCTTATAATGTCAGTCTCTTTGGTCTGCTTTCTTTCTCTTTCCTACCCTAGCATTTCGTTTGTAGTCCTATACTTGTGTAGTCTGAAATCTCTGAATTATTTTTCTAGTCAATATCCTTGTTCTGTAAGGATTGGTATTTTCCCAAAAATATTTTCCCTTTTTTTAATAAAAACTTAATTCTCTGTCATTATTGCAGAATGTGTTCCGAAGATGCAAATCTGATTCCACGACTAATATCCATTAATATGTTTTATCTATAAAAATTACTGTCCAAAACAAAGCTGATTTCTTCCAATTTTATATAACATTTTTCTGTTTCGTATTTCTTTAGAAATCCATTGAATTATAATCTTTGTTTTCTGTCTGTTGTCTGTATCATTCAACTTTTGAACTTGTAATGGCTTTCTTCTCTCATTGAATAAAATTCCATCATCAGTAAAAATAAGTATCTGCAAATGATGTTTTTTTTGTACTAACAATGGATAATACCTTATTTGTTGTTTTAGGCGAATCAGTTTTATAAATCAGGCATGCGCAACTTAAAAAAAACTCAGGCACACCGGTAAAAAATATATTGGTGAAAAAAAAAAGTAATATTAAAAAAATAACGGTGAGTCTGAGTGCATCGAACCATTGCAATAGGACCAACATCTTCAACCTATGTTGAGTTTACGACTTATATTGTGCATTTTCCATGTTTTTTCCCGTCATCAATTCCAGAAATTTATTGATGGCTTGGAGCCATTTTAGAAAGGATTTACAAATGAAAAATAAAATATCCCCGTATAAATATCGAGCCGAAGACTTTCAAGATCCCTACAGACATGAGTACATTACATTACGGTATAATAATTGTAGTTATACTATGATATAATGTAGTTATTACAGATGTGAATTTATTGTAGTAAACAATTAAAGATCTTTTAATGAAACCTGTGTAAAATTATTACGGTGTCTTGTCATGTTGTGAACTGGCAACTCGAATAGTAATCAACATTATCAGCAATAATTATAGAAGATCCGATAAAAGTAATTTCCTTTAGGTAATTACTTATTTGAACTTTGTATATTATTTGGCAATTCTTCTTTCAGAATTGTTCATTGATGGCAGCCATTGATGGCAGCCATTGATGGCATCTGAAATACATAAGAACTTTTAATAGGAATTCTACCATATTTACAAAGTTTCTAAACAGAAGGTTCTGTGGATGCTATTTTTCTTAAATCAGATTACAGAAATCTTTTGAGAATAGAAATTAAGAAGATATCGGATCCGGCTTTGTACTAAATCCAATGGTTACTTTGCAGCTAAACTAATGTTAAAACCAAGTTTGAAACAAGGTTCTGGACCGGTCGATATTCTAATAAACGGGAATCATTCACAAATTAGCTCGTTCGTTTGTTCCAGTGAATGCATAGACTGTTAAAATGGTGCTTAAATGGCTTCATTATATCACCGCTATTAACATTTTAATAAACAAAAAAGAAAAGGTTTAATTGCAGTAGTTAATGATTTTTGTAGCAAATAATGGCCTTCCTTACGAAACTACAAATGAGAATCAACGAAGAATGCAGTGGTTGTGATATTCATTCACAGATGTAGTGATGGTCCAGCGTTTGGCTTAATGTAGTTTTAATAGCTGTTAATAACATGTTTATTACTTCTTTGCAATAATAGCCACAGGAGAAGAAAACAGAATTAGTGTCATTTATGCCTGTAACGACGTGAAAAGTAGAGAACAAAAATGGCAAAAAAAAAAAAAGAAAATCAGTGATCACAACCATTTTTTCTTTTTATAAAATGTAATACAGATATATAGAGAGAACGATGATGGCGCCTCTCAACCGTGAGAGTTCTTGACTATTATTGTGGTATTTCGTTGTTGATAATCTTATATTACTAAGACCTTCAGAAAGTTTTCCAGATATAGGAATCCACGCAAAACGCATTTGTTGAATATGGGGGGAAAAGAGGCATCAATTGCCCCCTGGGTCAACATCTATCTCCTTAGAGGCGGGAATAATCGCTTGATGGGATAATTAAACACTTTATGAAATAACAATAAAAATACAATAGAATAAAACAAAACGCCAGCAAAGAAAAGCTGTAATAGCGCGAATTCTATTAATCATTTCTATCATTTCTGGTCTCGCTACTGACGCTGGTATGAATCATATATAGCGAGAACTTGTTATTTACAGTGACTTCTCCTGGCTGATGATCGCCAACGAGCGTGAAACAGCTGTTCCAGGATGTCACTTGTAAATAATCTGGTCTCATCCATTGTTATTATTAATAATTCAAATGCGCAGTTTGAATTTTTATGCATTAAAAAAATTCATTGACGCCTGCGCATTGCTGCACATGAATTTTCTCACTAATGGTTCATTGGTGAGTTTTTCATTGTTTATTTTATCCTTTGAGGCACCACTGCGCTTCCGATATATCATTCATACCATCCTCAGTAGCGAGACCTATTTATTTACAATGACTTCTCCTGGCTGATGATCGCCAACGAGCGTGAAACAGCTGTTTCAGGATGATGTCGTAATAGAGTTCGAATACAGCTAACACTTTCTCTGTAGTGTTGTAACCTTTGTGGTAGCCAGTTTTTAATATCATCTGGATATCACATACTATGAACAATAGATACATAAGGATAACGTAAATTACCACACCAACTGTCATTATTTGGGAGTCATCAATTGAAGCCGCAATCACCAAAAGCGATTCTGTGCATTTGCCAGCGAACCGAGTGCAATCTGGTGAGATCTGGCTTAGTCCTCACCATAATGCACCGAAGGCAAAGATGATAGTGGCCGTCAACGGCCGTCAGGGTAGAGTGGATAGGAAAGAGCACAGGCAAAACAGCAAACGTGTTTCCGCATGAGCCTATGAACAAGTTCCAGAAAAGAGTCTTCAAGATCTCATCGCATGGAAGGTAATTAAGGTACAAAGCAGAAGCTAAGCACACAATGAACTTTAGAGCAGTATCCAGAATATACTCCTGCAATTCAAAGACGAACTACTATTAACTACCATTGCAAGGCCAGTAATTACCAATTCTGTTGCGGCGGCAGTGAACACATCGCCGATAAACTCGATTCTGTTGATTTCTTTACCCTGGTTTCACGAACGACTTAAAACTGGATTGATCGCAAGTTTTCGGTTTGAGAACCACGCGACCAGCCAGATCGGAAGGTAGCGATGTCCGAGTTTTGACAAGTAGGTATACGAGAAAACTCGTTTCCAACATGGCTGCCAACCTGTTGACCACGCCGCAACGGAAACAGCACACTGAGGGAGAGACGGTAATTTTAATTGAAATGTGGCGGGAGAAGATTGATGATTTCAGGGAATGAAGAGAAATCGGCGGATATATGAGAAAATGAAGCTGGAATTACAGCAAACGTACAACATCGAAAAAAGCTCAGAAGAAATTAAGAACAAAATAGATAATTTAACAAGAATATTATATAAAAACGTAAAAAAAAATAATATTTCTTATTATTTTACCATAAAAGACAATTAAAAGAAAAAATCACGTGATTAAGTTGATCCACGCCATAAGCGTAACTACAGAATTTTTCTGGGGGGGGGGGGGGCCCAGGCCCTTTGTGTTTGGGAAAAAAGCGGAGAAATTTAAAATTTAAACTTGTACCTTCGAATAATTGCTTTCTTAGTGTTGCAAATAATGCATACAATGCCAATAAGTTAAAAAATATTTTATTTAATTTATTTTTATATTTAAAATATAAAATAATTATAATAATATGTATTTTTCTGGGGGTGGCCGGGCCCCTAGTTACGCCTATGAATAGAATGATACGTAGGATGATCCATAAGATCTAATTGCTGCTATTAATGTAAAAAAATACATTCTTAATATGTATTTATGAATTTTGAACAGTTTGAATATTAAGGGAAAAAAAAAACTATGTAATAATAAAACGAAAAGAAAAAAATGCTGCTGTAATCACCCAGATCTCCAAATGTTTGCCTTTGGGATTAGATAAAGATCTCATGTCTAGGAAACTCAGATGCAATGTAAGACAATTTTATACTGTTTTGTTTCATGTTTTCCATGATTATGTGGCATTAAAATTCGAACCTCATAACTCTAAAATATTTAGATTTTCCAGAAAACAAAAATCACTGAATATTTGAACTGAAAGTGTATGCTAAGTGGATTTCAATTTTTCAGTGAATAAATTTAATTTAGTAAAATTTAAAGAATTTTTACAATTAATTATTACTGATTGGATGTCCGTAGGATTGATTCCATCTGTCGCCCACTGTCTGTCTGTTGCGTCTTCTTGCACTAAGAGTAAGCCGCACTGGAAACGATCATTCTAAAAAATTGGTTTTCTTAATATAAAATACGATTTTTGTACTACAAGATTGTTGGTTTAATGATGGCATACTCTCCCAAATTTCCACAAAACTGTAGGTATGATGACGTCACTCACCATACTCCTTTTTGCTAGATTAAATGTCGGGACTCATGCAACAGGTTAGATGGAGAAACCAATCAACTTATTTACAATATATATTTACGTAGAAATAAGTAAAGAAATAAGTAAACAAACGAAGGCACAGCGTTACAAGATAGATTCGCACTCTGAGTTTCACCGGGAAGAGACTGGGACGGACCGTTTCGTCCTTTATAGGACTCAACTTTTCAGGTCCGTCCCAGTCTCTTCCCAATGGTAAGAATCCTATCGTGTAACGTTCTGTCTTCGTTTGTTTACTTATTTCTTTGAATCATCGGGCACGCTAAACTTCTTTTCATTTTAAACTTCATTTCATATATTTACGTATATTATGAAATCTAATTTGGCAATAAATATGTTTTTCTGGATGAGAACAGCCAATTCTAGTGTGATTGTAATACAAAAATTTACAGTATATATTGTGGTGAATGTTTGCGGCCAATGGTTCGTGAAATTAGACGATTAGACTGGAACAAGATCTGGCAAGAACTCTCAGTTTATTCATGTGCTGCAGGGGTTTAAGAAGTTTATGTGCAAGGGTTGTGATTGGTTGCCGTGCTTTATAAATTGATTTAAATTACACGTGGGATTTAACTAATATTTAACTGTCTTTTTAAATAATAACGAATCAGGGGAAAGAAGCACGGTCAATGGAAAATTTGAATAAAATAACGGAATTAAATGATAAACCGTAAAAATTAGAATACTTACAATTGATAATAAAATAAATGCTGATTAAGGATAAATGCAATTATAAACATAACATAAGTAAGAATATACAACGAATAAATAAGGCTATTAGAAACAGATAATGCGAATTATACAGTGAATAAAAATCATTACAATAAATAATTGAGCAGACTTAGTTATTAATAATAAGTTCTCATCTCTCGCCCACAAAACTGTTAGCAAAAAAAAAACCGATACCACGATACAGGCGACTCTTCCACAGAAGTGGAGAACCACTAATAATTTCTTTGACAGTTTCAAGAGAGTGATTTCAAGCGACTGAGGAGAGAATCCTGCGCAGCGGATACAGGAGTGAAAGAAAACTGATTGTGTCACTCAGAGAGATTGAGATTGTTCTTTGATCAATTGAGCCTTTAAGGGAAAGTAGAAAGATGAAAAATGCTATTCCTGTATTATGGGAGATAACTCGTTCTCTGAACTATTGCTGAAAGCATCTCTCAATCTTTTGGGGATGCGGAAAGTGATGCTGTCCTGTTGGAATCACTGATCGTAAAATTCCAGAGCAAAGATTTAGAGTGATGGTTCACGGTCTTATGTAATGAAGTATGAATTTACAAAAATCGTAAATACAGAGTTTTGCAAAACTCGTGTGTCAAAAAACGAACAAAAAAAATGAGGGGGGAAGAAGTGATGCACCCATGTTCGGAAACGACTAATTATCGCGGTTCGCGTACCCAAAGGTCGCGATTCCGGAGGACAACGTGTCCTGCAACAGCGCATGTGAAATAATAGCAGGTGAGCCCACCACCTGGCATCCTGGCTGGCCGGTTCACTTTGTTTGTTCCTTTTATTCAGATGTTTCGAGTGTCGTTAGTTAAACAGGTATGTAGTTATTGAGTGAAGTAGTTACGTTATTTCTTTCATTATTGGAATATCGACTGTAACAAAAACTAAAGTTAATGTTGTGACTGAAGACGTAGTATTGTTCGTGATGTTTAAGTTGTGAATGCTCTTCTTCGCATTTTACACGAAAACATCAGCACCCACAGGTTTGCAGATATCTTCAAAACTACTAGGACTTGTTCGCAAAGCGGACAAAACACTAATATCTTGCATACAGTTTCAAGTCAGGAGTAATTACTCTCTTATATACAGTCTTGATGTCATTCTTTTGGTAAATTTCTTTCATTCTCTGTTTGACCTTGGTATCACTGTGTAGTTTAAGTATTTTTTTATTTTCAAATTCGTTCTTCTTATCTTTATTCTTTCTTTTTTTATATTCTCTGTTGAATTCCTGGAAAATGTTATTAATTATTCAAAGTGTTCAGGATATTCATTGATCTTTAAAACCTCTCTAAATTTAGTCGTTTTTTCTTTTTGTTTTTCTTCGTCTTTTGTATTTGTGATAATGCGGTCCAGAGTATTCTTGATTACTGCTCTTTTTAATTTAATGTAATGAGCTGAATTATAATTGATGAACTGTTTACTTTTATGATCTTTTTCATAATGTTCATGTGAAATTTCTTTTCCATTGTTTATGAGTGTTATGTCCAGATAATGAATTCTATCTTCTATTTCTTCTTGCTTCGTGAATTTAATATATTCATTTGCTGAGTTCACTTTGTTTTTAAAAAATGAATCTCTTCCATAGTATTAATTATTGTTATTGAAAAATTGAAAAATTGTTATTTAAAAATGAATGAATTTTTCCATAGTATTAATTATTATTGTTGATTAATTATGTTAGGTCATGTTCGTTGACAATGACAATAAACAATGTATTGATACCTACTTGTTATTCAATGTAAAATATTCAAAAAATGCTTGATAAAGCAGAATGATTACAATGAAGAAGATGTTTTATGATGAAGTAAAGGAGTTTTATATTGAACTAATATGAAAAAAATATGAAGATATGTATATACTTCTACAATCTCTTAAGTTTACAAGACAAACAGGAAACCTTTAAAAATTTCGAAAATGGCAACGTATTCTCATTTTATTGCTCCTTTAAAAAAAGTAACTTATTAATGCAATGGCATGATTGATTAATATAGTTTAAGTAACAGATTTGTAATAGTGCATTCAGTGAGTTTGTTAATTAAAATTGAGGTGGTGAAACGAAATGTGAATGCCGGAAATTATCAATTTAAAACCACTATCATTACTATGGATGCACATGCGACAATTCTGTTAATAGTAGATTAATTACACCCACCTAATAATCTGAAACGCAATGAACCGCAGAATAATACGTAACAAAATGAGGTGTTTTAAATGACTCACAGTTCATGCAATTAACGTCATATTTATTATATCAGCATAAAACTGAAAGTGCCCCTTTGGTATGTGTAAACAAAACTACAGAAAACTAACAGTGTTTTAAAAATTTAGCTTTGTTACTATCTAAAAGATTCTAAAAACATTTAAAAAAATATATTTCACTATTTTTCGAGTGAACTTTGTCAATGTACACATAACTAATCTAGACTATACTGTTTCTATAAAATTTAAAGAGATATCGTCCAAAATTTAGTAGCAAGTTGAACTTAAATAATTTCTCTTAACTGTTCTCGCCTCTGTGAGATAAAAAGATCCTGCTAAATACAGTGGCGTAGCAACGCCTTTGGGGGCCCGGGGCGGGAGTTCCATTATTCCACAACGAAAAAAAAACAAAAAAAAACCTTGTAAAGGGGCTGGTCGGGATACTTGGGTGGATGGGTCCCCTAGGCTGACTGGTGGGGCCCCATAGGCTGGCTGGTGGGGCCCCTCTCAGGCGGGGGCTCGGGGCGGACCGCCCCCCCCCCCTTGCTGCGCCACTGGCTAACTATCTTTAAATATAATAAACTCACTAGTTCCAGTTCTTTATTCTAACTGTGAAATCACTACTTTCAGTTCATATGAAAAGGAATTAAACATTTTCTTTTATATATTTTGAAAATAAAGATAAATCAAAAGTAAGCTAATTTTCAAATTTGTACCTAAAAATTGCATTAATCGTTAATAATTTCTAGGCAGAGTTACTATTTAATCTATATATGATTATAATAACTAATTTTTCTTAAAAGACTTCTTCGTTACAATATAAAGATTTATTAATTCATCTCTACAAATTATGAGGAAGGATTCTGGAAGGAAGAGTAAAAATCTGTTCAGTTTTAAGCAAAAAAGGCACTTCGTTCCAGAATATTCCCTACTTACATTTTAATATAAAATGAACATTCGTCATTTGAGATGAAAAATAGAATGCGATCTAAAAAGACGATCATTGAATTTGTTTTTTCAATCATTGTAAGCCTATAATAAAATAAAACAAAAAACAAACAAAAATATGTATGTAACTACACAAAAATTGCATAATATAAGTAATACTGCATGAATTTTTCAAATGCTTAAATTGTTTTAAACTTATTATAATTTAATTTCAAGATGTTTTGTTTTTATTTAAAAAAAGAGCATCTATTGATAGGGATTTTATATTTCTAACGAGATTTGATCATAACTTCTTATGAAACTAAAACATAATACATAAAAATCAGTCTTAACAACAGATACTTTTTAAAAAAATAGATACTAGCTTTTTTGACTTTTGAGTTCATCTAAAAAAATATATAACAGCATAAATAAAAGGACTCGTCTATAAAATCGAACAGAGTTAATTAATGAATCCATGAATCAGAAGCAGGTGAGGACAAGGTCCTTAGTCCGCAGTCACTAGACGAGGATGTCACGTCGCGCGGAACAAGAAAGCAAATCAGCCCTGAGAATTACGACATTCAGGATATTTAAAACAACAGTCCTACATAACAGACTGGGTCTGGCTGTACCCAATGACCTATTATGGGCAAGGACCTTCTCGTGTGAAGGAAATATGATAAGTATTATTGGCCTTGATGACTTAGATTAGCACACGTTGTTGTGACAACGAATAAAAATGAGCGTTTTCTGTACTTTGAGATTTTTCTCTTTTTTTTCTTCCTATTCTGGTTTTTATCGTTTCTATTGTGTTTCAAAAACGGTCGAGGGAACAGTCGATTGCACAGTTACAAAGCGCTAGATTCTAACGTTCCTGAGAGAGAATGAGTTAAAAGGATGCATATCAGAATCAACTATTGAAGTATAAATATTCATAAGGGAGGATTCCGTTTCAAACAAACAAGTAGTTATGCAAACGACAACGATGTAATAAAAACTTTAAACTAAATAAGTTTTTCAACTAAAGTTGTTGTTTTTTTCTGTAGAGCTCATACAAAAAGAAAAAGAAAAAAAAATCAATAAATAAATAAAACTAGGAATTTGTTTTTCCACAGTTAAATTGCGATTTTTCTTTTACTTTTTCTTTAGTACGTTCAACAACAATTTTTATTCTCCTTTTTAAAATTAAAATAAAATAAAAAACAACAACTAAATCAACAACTTCTATTTCAAAATATACTTTGGGTACAAAAAAAAATTAAAACTGCGTACAAGTAAAAAGTAAGATTTTAAATAGGTCTACATATGCAATAAAGAAGGAAAGAAAATCATGTAATTTACGAAGTAAACTAATTTCACAAGAACTAAGATATAACGATATTGCATGTCTTAAAATGGCTTTCTTTTCCTTAAATTTATTATAAGTCAAGAGTCATAATATTAAAGTTGAATATCTATGCTGAAATTGAATATCTATGCTGCATCACTTTATCTTGACACTTCCCGGTATCTTAGTATGCTGTAGGTCTATCTTATTTTGCATGTTGACCTGAATGCATTGTGGCTTACTTTCTACCAGATGTGGACATAAACCACCATCAAGATCAGTGCTGTTGGTAGATGAGGCATTGCAAAAGACATCAGCCCACGTTAGATGCAAGGGCAGTGAAAAATTTATTAAAGAAAACAGCTAGGGAAATATAATTACTACAGTTGGATAGATTACAACAACTGGCTTTAAATGGATAAGAGGTTCTGATTTTGTTTCTTTTGTAAATGCGAAATGTGCTCAGTGACATATTATAAGATTGAGCAATATGTAGGCCTACATACATAAATTCCGGAATCTTTCACTGCACACTCTTTGTCTTTATTTTTTAATGTTTTTATATTGCCACCTAATTTTAGATTTATTATTGCAGTTAAAAATATTGAAAATATTGAAAACAAGACTGTATTCAACAAGAACAACAGCAACAAGATTTGTGATTTTCGCTTAATATTTAAGTATCTTCTTTATAACAATCAAAAGAAAACAGGAAAAAATCTCCAAAAGCTAAATAATAATAATAATAATAATAATAATAATAATAATAATGCAAAATGTAAGAAAGCAAAATTTAAAAAAAGTAAACCTCCCCTTATGTTTGGATTTTTTGAGAAGGTGAGAATGTGCTGGATCCATCTTAAAGCCCAGATAAACTTGAAGATTACGTTCTTTCATAATTTATTTACAGTCAAGCCCTAGAACTTTGGCGACAGAGCAAACTGTATAATATTACGTTAAAATGCAAACAGGTCTTCATGAATTTTTATGATTTGTGGAGGAGGAAGCTCTAAATGTTATTAACCTAAGGCTTCAAAAGTACTTTATCCCGTTCTGAATGTTTGTGCAACGATGGTTAATATCAATTAGTTTTCGACTAATAATATTAATTATTAATTTTAGAGGATGCCTGGAAGAAGTTCTCCTAAGCGAATGACTCCACGATATTCTTCAATAAATGAATAATCTCTTTTATAATGAGATAAGCTAATAATTAATTTTATTTCCTAAAGTTTTGATAATTATTTAAATTTTAAGAAAAAAAGTTGTTAAGTCTATCTAAATTATTACTCCTATAAAATTTTAGTATATTTTTATTGCTGCATCGTTAATATTTGAGACATAATACATTAGTATAAAAAAATATCCTAAACATTTCTGTTTTCCTCCATCCAGAGTTATTCCACATCAAATCAGCACAGATGCAGCACTTTTCAACCAGACTAGATGAACTTGGTGTGCTTTGAAAGCTTGATTAAAAAAATATTCTTTTCTGAGCCCTCTAGTTCCAGTAATTCCAAAGTTACAGTAAAAACTTTTATAAGTAAGAAGGTTTAACGGCAATTAAACCTTCTTACTTATTAATTTTTAGCCTTTGCATTTGGCTTATCCTTTTTACTAAATGCCTTTTGTGCCAGCGCTCAGCGGGCCAGATAATTTTTCTGTACTTGTTACAGTGATTTTTCTATTGTTGTTTGCTTTCTACCGGGTCCCATTTCCGAGAGCGGGAGAAGGAACCACAGGTATTCACGCGTTCTGAGCTTGATCATCGAAGCTAAATATGGCTGATGAGTTCTAATAAGGACGAAACAACTGTCCCAGATTGCTGTCGATGATGACTCAATGGGTGAAAGCAAACAAATTTACGAATTTGTACATTCCCTTGTTTTTTCCGTTTTCATAAAAACTTTTATGATAGCTCGTATATTTTGTTGTCAAATAGTTTATGGCTCTATGTGTAATTAACACAGGAATATTAAGTATTCAACTCAGTGGACTTAGATATTAAGAGCTTATGCACGACATCTAAACAAGTTTCTTAGCTATTCAAATAAAAAATTGTTTATCCGCTGAAATACGTTCTTTTCTATCCAGAAAAGGAGGGAAAAAAAATACATGTCCTACTTTCATTTAAAATTTCTGTCTCATAATTCCAGGGACATCCTATCATGAAACTATGTTATTAGATGTAACAACAATCTATAATTATTCCTGCAAACTTAAGGAAAATTAGAGGACACCAGTTTTTTTGCCACTTAAGATCAAAGGTCAAATTTCAAGGGTAAATTTTCAATTTCATTGACAGGTCCATGTATTGCATAATACTTGAAAGCCCCGTTCAAGAACTTTCAACGATGTATAATTGACCCTCCTGTGCTAATTAGATCGCGAATTACAATTGCTTTGTAAGATGAAACTAGATAAAATTTCAAAAAATTACCAATTTCAAAGTACTGTAAATCAAGAACAAATCTTAACCCAAAAGAAAAGTTTTGTATTTTATCAAACCTTACAAAACTCCTCAATGAATTAAATTTTCACTCCAGGGATTCTGATTTGATAGGGAATTCTTTCTAATACAAATCCCGTGAAATTGCTAAATACGTTAAAGTAATATTTTTAGTAATAAGAACTGATCAGAAAAACAAGTTCAGTAACGGAATCCAGTTTTCTCAACGTTTTAATTTCTTTGTTTATTTTGCAAAAATCCTATGCAAAAATTTTCATTAATATAAACCAATTTTCAGAAAAAGAACCACGTAATATCTAATAAAAAATTAAAGCAAATATTCGAATACTATATATAGGTTATGTGTATATATTTTATACATATATTTATATATATTTTTTTAAGTTTAATTTCAGAAATGAAAATTTGCCAAACACTTAATGTAGATTTTTTATTTTGTGAAGAACTGTAAAATTGTTTAATATTTCGAACTCGACATTTAGCTGTAATTCCTACTTGAGTAATAAAAATGCCTAGATTGAATAAGAAAAATAATTCTATTAGTCATTTGAACTGAATTTATTGTTATTTGTGAAAAAAAAAAATGCTGAATAATGAAAAGAAGCATTTATTATTATTACTTTTATTTATTATAACTTCAGCTAAAGACACACTAGTTTTAATTCTTTTATTTACGATTTCTATGTACAGAAATGAACACGTAAAGGAAAAAAGGTAACGATTAACAGTTTTAAAAGAAAGCATTTCCTTATGCATTTACTTATAGAAATAAGTCAAAACATAGGAAGAATACGAAAGTTGTTCAAAGGACTGTAACTGCATAAATTAAATATTTAAAAAAGAAAACAAGAATAAGATAAAGATTAAATTGAGTGGCGCTAATCAAGTATTTGTCACAAAGCCTATAATTAAATGTAATATAGTGACTATAATTGAAATAACAACGCGTGACTAGAGTGACAAATGTTAAAAAGAAAGAAAAAAAAATGGAATTTTAGGAATTTCTTCCCAAACTCGTAGAGACAAGTGTACCAGTCTCGCGAATTTCTCGTTTAAGCATACGCCTTTGACATTTTTAGGTATTTTTTTTTTTTTTTTCAGATAAGGTTAAATGTAAACTTAACCCGGTAACAAAACGACGGAGTTGGCAGCATTGATTGAACAACTTGGTAACTTAATCAAATCTACTCCAGACCAATCCTGATCTAAAACAAGCGATCCATGACTGAATTGCTAATGAACGAGAAAGGGGAACGTGGCTCCAATAACAACACTAGAGGATTCTGTTCGAGGCCAGACCGACACCCCCACCGCGTGCTTCTACCCTCCATCACGAGAAGGGTGTGTCTGCACCAGTCCATTCACCCGCATTTTTCTGAATGAAGCTGTGGCCAGACGGCTATTTGCTAAGCTCTACAGCCTTCTATCTCGAGAGGTTTTTTTTCTGTTATGACTCCTCAACAAAAGGGGCTCAGGTGGTTCGGCATGCACTCCTCACGGCTAAAGAAGGCCGACAACACCATTACAAAATGAGCACCACACCGATGAGCGGATCTAGTCCGGCAGCAAAATGGTCCTTAATTAACCTGAGTTGAACGCAGTCTAAGAGTCAGATTCATTACTGCAATCTATACATAAGAAAATAATAATAATAATAATATGAAACTTTTAACACTACGATTTCCAAAGATAAAATATGCACCGGGTTCTGCTAATTTTTACGATTTCAATAAAAGTGAAAAGGAATAACCATTAAAATAAGCTTCCAAAATTTTCTACTGTAAATAAAAACAATCCGGAAATTACTGAAATAAATAGTGAGTAATGGTAAATTCTGTTTATTGATTTATTTAGTTATAGCTATAATAATTCTTTTGATAACAACATCTTTATCAAGAAATTGGTTTCGAAAGAATTATAACAGCTGTAACTAAATAAGTCAATCAACTGAATTTACCATTAAAGTGAACAAGGTTGTCTTGTGAAAGCTAGTAACAAGAATGACATACTGTGTCAGAAGTAGCTTTCAAAAATTCAAATCATTGTTAATGAAGTTAAACTTTTGAATAAGCGTTATTTCTTCAAAACCACTGTAGTTGACTTCAGAAGGCTGTCAACAACTTAACTGCAATGCAAATGAAGACAATTCAGCTAGAAAAACATCAGGTCCTTTCAACAACACAGCACCTTTAAAACATGTCACTCAGCACTGTAGTGCTGTTTTATTTAAGAGATTTCTGAACTCCTTGTTGTGCAATATTCACTTGGTTTGCAAAACATTTCAACACATTTTGTCTTAAATAAGGTTTATCTAATGCAAACTCGGATACTTAATTTATGAAATGAATCGATAAAAATCTGAGGAAAATATACGAGCCGATTTAACTTAGTTTCCTAGAAATCAGCAACAAGTTCTCCCGTGTCGACGCCTAACTTTCCCATTCTTTTCTCCCAGTCAACGAACAACGTCTTTCACAAACAAGATTAATTGATCATGTGTTGCCTCGTAGCCCAGTTTGGTCTTCATAATTTATAAATTAAGATTCAATGGACTTATTACGTGACATTTCCCTTAAAATATCAGACCTAAAAAATTCTAAAGTTCTAAGCCGTAGTACATAGATTTGTAGTAAAGTCACAGTTTACTTGAAAATCAATACTTGACAGAGTATTTAAATTATCACATAATTTCTCAAATTTTAATGAGATTAGAATAGATGAGTAGACATTATTTTGTAAAACACTGTTTTGCACTAATCATTCGCTATTCGCCAATCCATTCAAACTTTTATGTATATTGCTTAACCGTTAATTAAAATACAATTGATAAGAATATCATTAATAAATATCTGTCATTTTAAACTTAAACATATTTTATTTTTAATTTAAATTAATTTAATTTGCAAATTGATTTTTGAATTAAATATCTTTTAATTTTTATATTTAATTTATATGTATTAAAGATGTTTTTAATACTGCAAAATTATATTTTAAATTAAAAATGAGAGAACTTATTATTTGACCGCGTTTCCCGAAACCCTGCTAATCAAGCGATTAGGAGCTTTTAAACATTGGAATTAAAATAGAAATTAGATGCGCATCCTTCACATCTGTAAGGTGTTGTATTGTGTCATTCAGAGTTTATTTTTTTTCCTTAGAATTAAAATCATGTTCACTTTTTTTTTTTTTGCAGGAAATAAAAATTGAAATAAAATAGAAGCTGGATGATGATGGTCTGCCTAATCTATCTGCCTAATAAAATGAAACTCTGTTGCTAGGCAACGGATTGTAAAAAGGCCTCGGAAATCGAGGCCAGACAGAAAATGAACAAACGTTAAGCTCTCAATATCTCTGTATTATAAAATCTAAAGATATTTTTTTCTTCTGTATTTGTTGCGAATTCTTCCAACTGAAATAATTATTATTATTCTACATCTAACTTCACCATTTTAAAACACATCCTCATCGCTCTCGATTATATAAGGTGGCGCACATAAAACCGGCCCAACAGGCATTTCTTTTAACATTGTATTATTATTTTGGGGTCGGTTTTATGTGCGCCATCTTGTAGAATTGCTGATGCTTTTACATTGAAATCTGCAAATAAGGGAGAAAAAGTTATAATTTTAACATTTCAAAAATCCAATGTATTTCTCAGTTTGTTTAGCTAATCTTTCCAAAACAAAAAAAAAGAAGGGAATTTAATCTGAAAACTGTTCAAAATTTTCATGACAACATTGGACTTTCTTAATTAAAAAAAAAAAAAAAAAAACAGACACTATTTTACGGTATATATATTTATTTATTTATTTTTATATATTTTTTATTTTTATTTTACTTCAAAATTGCATTGATTAAAAATAAAACTTTTGGAACGCGAAACTCATAGGTAAGGCTTTTATGAAAATTGTTTCTAGAGGTACAAAAATTTAGCCCAATTTTTAATACCATTATTGCACGTTGTGGTATTATTTTTAAAATCAAGTACAGAAAGGGTACTTTAGTTGATAATACTAAAAATTTAATCCAATCCGAACAAAACTTGGATTAATTTAGAATATTCTCAAATTAACCAAAAGGATTTTACTGGGTGGTGTAGAAAATCACCACATCTAGTACAACATTAAATTATACAACATTGGAGTCCAAAATCTTAGAAATTTGTATATTGTTCAAATATATTAGGTGCAGTATAGGTATAAATAAGCTTATGCCATGAAGAAATTACAAATAAATTACTTATTCGAATCAAACGTACTATAAGAATTTATAAAATTATTTATTTCCATTTCTTTTGAATAATAAGAGTTAAAGGTTCTATGTTTCTTTTTTTATTTTATTTTTATAACCATAAATATTATTATATAGCGACTGACATAGAATGATTTATTCTTTTTCTTTTTTTCTGTTTTGTAATAACATTCTAATGCTAACAAATAATTGTGAAACTATAACTTCAAGAAACCACAAACAAAGTGTCATTTCAGACTTAACAATAGTAAACAATTCAATTTTATAAATAACAATGGGAGAGACCAAATTATTTACAAGTGACATCCTGGAACAGCTGTTTCACGCTCGTTGGCGTTCCTTTGAGGCACCACTGCACTTCCGATGTATCAATTTCATAAAGATGAACATTTTTTGGAAAGTTCTCCATGAAGTGAAGTTTGAAGAAATGTTAACCAAACGACAATCACCGATGACAGGTAAGTTATAAAGAGAGATAATTTAATCTCAATCTCCTCTTAACTATTTTTTTTCCAAAAAAATGAAAGCATTTATTTAATTTGAAGCATTCAACTTCCCTTTTTTTTTTACTAACACCTAATTTTCTTTGATTTAATTAACATTAACTTACATTTAGGCGGATTAGAATTTGCGAACTTAATCAATTTTTGGCAAATAACAAATGTTACATTACAAATTTTAAATAAATATATTATAAAATATTAATATAAATATATTTTTACAATTACGGAAACTTTTCCGGTTTTTTTCGTGAATTTAAGAACTAAAAAGTAATATATTAAAGAAAATGGATTTAGGTTCTTTCAGGAACTTCTTTTTTTTTTTTTTTAGTATAATAATAATAATAATAATAATAATAATAATAGTAAGGAAAAGAAAAGAAGAAAATTATTTCACATTATATTTAATGCTCTTCTTCATTCTTCAATTTAACTTATTTTTATTTTTATGTAATTTAAACAATCAACAAGACATAGCAGCCACTTACATCAAAATTGAAAAGGCAAAATTGAAAAAAAAAAATGTTTTTTTTTTTTTTTTTTTTTCTGAGCAAATTGCTTTCGTCTACGCAAAATGCGTAATATTTATTTACGTCTCAATGTAAAAGCCTTTGCTTTGTTTTGCTTTGAACTCTTCTGATAAAAGCCGTATTATTTGCCGATGGGAAACACGAGATTAAATGGTCACACCAAATAAAAAACTACACAGAATACGTTCGCGAATCGTGAACAGCGAACGCTGAACATAGTCATTAAAATTCTAAATTTAGATCGAAAACTCGGATTCTATAGAAAGAGGCGTGCAAGCCAGGAATACCAAATATGGCGCCTGTTTATTCCTCCCAATGTTTATATATTTGCAGTTTTTGGGTCAGTCCATCGGGAACTGTTCAAGGAAATCGCGCCGCGTGTCTGAAGGTCGCTCGGCAGACACCACGCGGAGGGTAAACTGGTTAATGATTTGTTGTCCCGGGTTCGTTTATGTATGTCAACCATTGTTACGTGCTATTACGAGAACTTACGTAACAGGTCCCAATGAATGACAACCGTAATTTACGCTCGCTACGGGTAAGCTTTGTTGTATGGCTTGAACAGCCAATCAATTGGCATCATAGTAACAGTTGTTTGATTGAAGTAATCTAGCCTATTTACTTTCAAGCGCAGTATTTTGACTTTCCATATAACTACAGAATATAAGTGGGTTTTTTTCTTTTTGCTTTTTTTTTTTTTTCAAAAAATCATCGAATATGTAGACCTACTTACATTTTTATTACAAATAAATAAGTAAATAAATAAATGAAAATAGCAATAAATTTAACTGTTTTATTTTCAATTTGATTAAGCTTTCCTGGGAGCTTAGCTGAATATGTTCCCAGAATACGGAAGTCTGTTGTGAAATCAAACTAGTTACAGCTAATTGTGAGGAGGAACACGAATTTACGTATCAAGTAGATTTCAAATGAGATCTTGAGAACCTGATACATTAAATTGGGGATAATTCTTTGATAGGAATGTACAATTTTAAAGCGTAATAGTTAATAGCTTCACCGTTAAGTCTATTGGGATCAGTGAAAGACACGTCTTCAAGTGATAATTTGATGGTTTAGCGAAGGCAGAAATAAATTAACGAAATAATCAGATATGGTTTTCTTGAAGCAAATATTGGTTCGGCGTTTCTTTGAAAAAGGATGAATCCAAAGAGGTGAGAAAGAAAATCAGATAATTTTACCTTAAAAATAATCAGAAATTGTGTAATTCAAAGCAATGATTTATTACTCGTATATTATAATCTTTATATACTAGATTGCTTTAACTTAACACAGGGATTTTGTACATGCTTAACAATTGTAGTCACATTGATACATTTGATTGAAATGTTCCTAAAGAAGTTGAAGCCCACTTTCTTAAAATTTTGCTGTCTTTATTTTTCTTTCTTTTTTAAAATCGTGAAAAACAGTACATACGGAAAGTTTCTGAATTTGAATTTATCAATTGTATTTATCTGTTAAATATAAACACTATCTTCAAAATTTTCGTTTACTGAAAGTCAAGTATTCAGCAAATACTTACGAAGCCTAAATGAAGCTAATGTCAAAGAACGTGTAAATGGCAATGGATTACAAAACAGATTGATCTATTGGCCATAGGTAGAAATTCACTGTTTTGCTTCTAAGCTTTTTCTACGAAAATTTCTTGTCTTGTTTACATGCAAATTTATCGACGAAGAAATACTTTCAACTAAGAAAGTTAGATCGTCTTATATCCGTAAATGTACACATCATGTTTTAAGATGATCCATTCACAGGTTCCAAAGTCATTTTTGTTCGTATCAGATAGGCTAAAACTGCCTACAGTTACAAAAGGATGAGTAAAAAAGCAATAATATAAGTTTGTAAGTAACATAAACCCAGGAGTTAAAGGCGGGCGGGCGTCGGACTGACCACCCGACCTCAACGTAGTCCCGTTGGCCATGAAGCGCCGGGAGGCTTTACCTCCCAAGGGCCTGCATAGGCCTATAGTGAAATACTTTAACTTTTAAGTAAACATAAAAGAATCCAGTAGTGAGGGTCACAACGAATATGTAGACCATCATCAGAAAGCTTAATTTGTAAAGTCACAACTCAGGAAAATTTATCATTTAACTAGAATACATGAAATTTCAGCTTAGAAAACTCATCATGTAAGTAAGTTATATAAAATTTGCGTTTAACTTATTAAAAAACACACATACACACAAAACAAAACAAAACAAAAATTAAGCTACGCGAAATTCTATCTTCACATTATTTTTTCCAATGAAGAACTACGATCTTTCATTCCATTCTTTACTCAATTATTTTCTGGAAAAATGGTTTCAGTTCGTTCATTAAGAAATGTTTGAGTAACAGAATTTCCTTAATTGGATGCCTAATTATGATTGTTGAATGCAAATAAAAAAAAATGTTACCCCAGTGGAATTGGAGAAGAAACTCTCACTAATGATAAGCAACTGATTCGCTTTTGAAAATTGAGAAATTATTATTTTTAAATAATTATGGCTTAGGTTTTCCAGTAGGACTGCGACGGTTAAAGAACAACATAAAAATTGAAAATTATTTCACTAATGAGAAGCTTAACTTATTATTTAGTTTTAATAAATTACTTTTGGAATACTATGAACTAAAATAAATAGACAAAACTTATCCATTTACTCTTTTTGTTGTTGTTATTGTTGGAACAGTACTACATTAAGTGTCGTGACTCAAACAAATGCAGGCGAACCCTTTTATCTCTTTTATATATTCTTTTTCCAATGCACCCAAAATTCTCAAAATTTAAATATGAACTTGTGAAGCATCTAGGATTTCAATTTTCTTGTTTTTAATTTTTTCAAGATATTCTGCAATTAATTAAATTAATTCTCAAAAACAGTCAATTTTTTTTATGTTTACGAGATATTACTCGATATTTTCAACTCAAAATTTAACGAAAACCTGAAATGATAAAAAATTTGTAAAATAATGTTTTGTATTTAAAATATTTATTATTAGTACAACAGTTAATTTTTTAAAAAATAAAAATTGTTTGTTTTTTTTTAAAATTATGTGAGATTAAATTATTTTTTTATAAATTAACTGTTGCAGTAATAATAAATATTTTAAGTACAAAACATTATTTTATAAATTTTTTATCGTTTCAGGTTTTCGTTAAATATTGTTGAGTTGAAAATACCGAGTAATACCTCAGAAACACCCAAAAAATTAAATGTTTTTGAGTTTTTGTTTATTGCAGAATATTTTGAAAGTTAAAAACAAAGAAATCCCGGATGCTTCACAAGTTCATTTTTAAATTTTCAGTTTTTTAGGTGCATTGGAAAAAGAAATATATAAAAGAAATAAAAGGTTTGCCTGCATTTGTTTGAGTCAGAATCTTAAGTATTGTCGATTTTGTTTGCCTTAATAAAAAAAATTAACTTAAATTTTGAATAAAATTTCAAAAAGATCTCCTATTCAAATATCAAGAGATGAATTAGAATGCAAAAACTACATTTTATCAAATTCTGAATCTAGATTTTTTTTTTTTTTATTTGTTTTAAATTAGATACAGTAACCATGATTGATGAGCTAATAAACCTAATTAAATTATCCACACAAAAAAAAAGCTTCAGGAAAAAAATCATTTTCAATTTTATTGGTTCATTCACGTTAATTTTCTTTGACTTTCCAGAGCGGGATAAAATGTTCAAATTGCTATGCAATGAAGATCGCGACTTACCATACTAAAAAGGGAATCTCAATTAAGTTTTCAAAAATAGTTAGAACTGAAACGTAAGTTGTCATCAAACTGCTGACTACCGTAACAGTATAACAGTCTTATGGTCTTAGTATTTCGTTTTTTTAAAGCTAATCTTTGAAAACAAACAAACTTTCTAAAATAAACATATAAATAAATAAATATGACCTCAAGGGTATGAATTTAATATAGTAATTATAATTTATTTTCTTATGATTGCATATGTAAGTAATT
Organism: Thereuonema tuberculata; assembly: GCA_023159025.1. NCBI lineage: Eukaryota > Metazoa > Arthropoda > Chilopoda > Scutigeromorpha > Scutigeridae > Thereuonema > Thereuonema tuberculata. Next base: position 48,233,912 of record JAFIDM010000001.1, read on the forward strand.
ATTGTTTCTATTAACTTTTCTTTACGTATTCAATAGAAATTTCCATTATTATATTATTATGAAATGAAATATTCTAAATAACTATAGATATTTTTGATGATGCTACAGGAGGAGCGAAAGTAAAAGTGTCATGTATTATGTTATATTAAATTCGTACCCATGAGGTGATGTTTCTTTATTTATAATTAGAAATAGAAAGAAAACTAATCAGTGGTTTTAAACTGAGTAGATCTCATCAGTTAGAGAGGTCTTCCTCAATAAGCATAGAACAGAAGAGAAACAGATATTTACAGGAAACAAGAAAAATGGAAGTAGATTTTTTTGTGCTGTTAATGATGGAAATAATTTTAATCAAAAGTGTAAAGTCTACCAAATTAACAAATACTTTACAGGTGGATTAAGATAGCTGCTACATTCCAAAACTGCTATAAAAGTAAAATTTACAAAGAATCATAAAATAAAAGCAGATATTAACGTTACACGAGGTCCGATAAGGAATAGTGAGGTGCAAACAATAAAAAATGAGAAAGATATAAAATAAATTTTCAGTATTAGTGAAATTTATAATAAATAAAAACTGCAAATTAATTTGAATACAAAGATGATATTTCCTTAGAAATGAATGTTTAGGAAAAGATATAAATATACATTTATAGTTAATGACCGCTTTTTATAAATTCATTAAGTTTTTGGCTACATCACATTCGCTGATATCAGAAGTTCCACAGAACCTTCATCTATTTCCATTTATGAAGGAATTGTCGATTTATATTTGCAAATGCAATCAAATTTTCCAAATCTCGCTCTCAAGTGAGAAGATGCGAAATATTTTTATTTGCGAATTCTCTTACCAGAAACTGTTTTGTCGTATTGAGAATTGATTTTTTTTTTATTAAATATAAAAATTTTTTAGTTACAAGTCAGTCCTACTAGGTTGTACAACAACCTTTTTTGTAGGGGCTGAGTAATAATTCTGAGTAATAATACTGTACAATAATATTACGGGTTAAATTATAATAAAACACAACAATATTACATTGTTAAATTTTAATAATACACAGTAATATTAATTTTTCATTATTTATTAACAAATTTTTGAAGTGAAAATCTTATTTACAGTCATCTAAAAATTCCATTTTATTTTTCCGTCAATTAACTTTGATATAATTTTTATTTGTAATATTTTTATTTTATCTATTTTTATCTATTTATTTTCTTATATTTATTCAATATAAATTTATTGTGAACGTAAGTGGAGAAGCTGCATAATATATTAAGAAGCTAAAAACTTTTAACATACAAAGCGTTAAGATTTCGATAAGTAAATATAAGAAAAAGTTGACTCAATCAATTTAAAGACAACAGTTACAATCAAGTCGATTTGAATTTCCTGTGTTCGCTTTCTTCTGCGTTTAATTCAGTTGAAGAACCATTCACTTATTCAGTCCTTCAATTTATTATCCATCTTTTTTTTTTTTTTTACTTCTTCATTTTTCATTCTCCTGAAATTAAACCAGCTAGTCATCAAGACTACAAGTTTGCTAATCTGTCACGTGACTTTCTTTTTATTCTGCCAAACGAAGAAGCCTTGGCATACTTTTCCCACCCCTCCCTTGGTATCCAGATGATCGAGGCACACACATATTTTGTAATCCGTCGACGAGACCAGAATTAATTTCTTTTTTGGGTGATCTGCTGCGTGATAGATGGTAACAGAGACCACTTTGTTAAAGCCTCTGTTTAATGCCTCATCTATATGCGAATTCTGCTCAAATCGATGAATATTTCATTCGGAAAAACAGAAAACAGCTTAGAAGCTATCATCAATTTGCCCGTACAATTGTAATTTGAAGCTGATTTTAAATGGATTTCCTCTGTTCCTTCATTATTCGATCTGCAGATGTTCATTGAAATTCAAACGTATTTTCGTGCATTCGTTCTGCTGACTTTCCTAAAATGCTTTAGTCGATATTTTTCATACATTTCATAGCGACAATGTATTTTACTTTACTTCTTGATTTTGGCTTTCTTTTTTTTAAGAAAAATTTTTGATTCCGTTTTTTTCATTCTCAAGTCTCTTTCTCTGCCTTGTGTATTCTTCCTTCCTTCTTTCACTTCCTTGTGACTAAATTCGCAACATTTTATTCTTCTTTTTATCATTCGCTTTCCTCTATCTTTCACTTGTCTACTGGAAGTCTGCTTTGTAATCTATCTAAGTCATCACTTCGTTCATCTGTAGCTCAATGTCGGTCGATCTGTGTCTCAGGGTTGGAAAACTGGTTGTTTAATTATCCATTCATAAGAGACGTTAGAAAGGTCAGCACGAAGGAAATTGGTTATTTCTTATCCTGTATTCTACTCTTTCCCTGACAATGCCTACAAATAAATATAGTAACACAGTCACAGTAACCTCAAAGTCGCCTAACAACTAATCATTTCATTTATTTAATAAAATTAATGGAACAGGCTAAATTAAACAGGCTGGAACAGCGATATTTTCCGCTTTCTCTAATTACGAAAACAATCAGAACTGCGACATCTTTAAGATTATTTAATAAAATTATGATCCATTTTCATGAACATATTTCTTTTTTATTAGCAATCATGAGCTAGAGATAACCAATATTCAATGACTGATAAAGGGTTAAGAACAAGAAAATAAGTAAACCTAAATTAATTAATAAAACACAATTCATTTCCTATATAGGAAATTCAGTATATCTGATAATCTGAAACTTACAGTAATCCAAAGAACGAAACTAGACAAAGACCAAAACGAGACAAAGCAAAAATTATTATTTAATTACATGTTGAAATAACAATAAATATTTTTTCTGTATCCTTTCAAAAAATATTAAATTAGTCTATATAATAATTCTATTCGTTTTTCCAATCATCGGTCATTATTTATTTATTTATTTATTTGTTTATTTATTTATTTATTTTTTGTAAATCTCCATCCTATTGCGCTAGGGCTTGTTTAGACTCCGAACTTTTTTCCAGTAGTATTTAGAAACTTGGAAATGCACATTCTAAGAATACGTAAATATATAAATGAATGCGTAAAAATGAATATGTAAATATAAATGTCAGTTCTAACTTAATTTAATACGAGAAGTTGAAGAAGAAAGAACTTCAAGTCTGTGATAATATGGTTTAACCTGCAATGTTAAAGTCTTAATCTAGATTGTACCATGAAGCATATACCACTAAACATTGAACAATAACACAAACATTAATAATGACGTTTCAAAGTTCATGTTTCGAACTTACATTAAGAATTTTTAACCTGAGGATAAAAATGAAAAAACGCTCTTTAGAGATCAGATTTCAAGTTAGGTCCATTAAGTAATGATATATCCCTAACTTAAACCTGTTTTTTGAAGATCGCTTTTCAGTTTAAATTTAGACTTATTAACCTGAGGATTAAGTTCGAAACCTGAACTTTGAAACGTCGTTATTAATGTTTATGTGAAACTGTTAAATGTTTGTGTTATTGTTAAATGTTTAGTAATATGTGCTTCATGGTCCAATCTGGATTAAATCCTAAAGTCTACTTTTCTTAGAATGTTATTTCACAACTTTTCTTTATTTAAAACGACAAAAACGAAAAGCCTATGTTTATATCCAAATTATAATATCTATTTAATGTAAACAGTATAAATTTAAACATCTAAGTTGACATATATTCTAATGTAAATAAGGAATACTTAAATGTCTATCTGTCAACTGACCAACTTCACATACATTAAAATGATAGAGTGATGTAGATTGTTAATATTTTTCAGAATGAAGCATTTTCAAAAGAAATGTAAATAATGAAACCCACACATGAAAATGCAAATCATGGGAATCATCTATTGAACCATCAACGATCAACGATAAAAGTATCTTAAAAGGGTGGTTGTTAAGTAGGAACACCGGGTCAATGTGAAATAAATTCATTTCTCAAAAAACTAGTTACAGGACAAATATCAAAAACGCATGAAGCTTTTTAAGAGTTTTACTTTTGCTATAAAACAACAGAAGTGTAATTTATAAAAGAAACAGACATATGTTGCAAGAAATGCATTGTTGTAAAGTTTCAATACTGAAAATAAAAGACAAAGAAGATTTGTTTATATCTAATCTGTGATAGGTTAAAACAATTCTGTAGAACCTAAAGCTACGAAATATCTATATTTATCAGAAATAATCTTTAACTGATAATCGTTTCCGCCCAATCTAAGATAAGTCAATATAATAAAGTGGAAATCCCCAATAAAACCTTTTTGAAATAGTCTTAATATTACAAGTCAAATAATCTATCAGTGAAATTGGTCTACGCACTAAATTGTAATGAAAATGTTTCTAACGTTTTTCATACTACGCCATATTTATTTATTTTTTCCTTAAAGCGATTCAAGATTCGCTAAGAAGGTTTATCAAATAAAAAGTTAGTGTATTACAGACACTATTATTAATATGAATAGTTAATTTATTAAGTAATTATGAAATTGGTGTAGCTTTAACTAAATAATTACAAATATATCAGTAAATTAACTATTCATTCAAGTAACTGTACATAGTTTTGTCTTTGGTGCATTAACTTTTTATTACCAAAACACTCAGAACCCAAAGACTTAATCTTAAATTGCAAATATTCGCATTTGATGAATTTGCCAAATCATTGAAAATATGACATTCGGATGTTTTGAAAGTAAAGACCAAATCAAATAATGGAAAAATGTTATTGCGAAATTGATTTTTTTTTCTTGAGCAATTAAAACTAGTTGCAATGCTTCCAGAAGTTTTTAAGAACAGAAAATAAACCGCAGTAGAAAATCTGGAAAATTCAAAAATTAATTGGTTTTCAGAGAAAAATTGTAATTTGTTTTCGATATCGTAATGTGTATGTAGGTCTAATGTTCCAATATCCTATATCCTGGAAAGCAATTTTTAACACGCTGTATGTAAACCTGTAAGACATTTCCCTCGATGACTAATTATATAATTCATTACGGAAATGAAATATAAACAACTTCAATTTTAATAGCTTGGAATTTATTAATAACAACATTATGACATTAATTTAAAAAAAATTCCAACATTCCAGATCATAATACATTAAAAGTAATGAAATATCAAAAATCATATATAAAACCCGTTTCCCAAATAATAATGAGCGGATAATAATAATATTTCTATTTTAGTTTGTATAACCATCAATTTACTATAATATTTTCAAAAAAAAAAATAAAAGTAAAAAAGTAAAATAAACAGAACGTGATTATAACAAAAGAGAAAACTGAGCTTCGGTCTCTTCTCCTGAAAGAAAAAGCTAATGAAAAATCCATAAATAAACACTTCTTTTGTAATTTCTCAAAATTATAAGTTCACTAAATATTGTCTACTGTAAATTATTCAACAAAACATTTATTTTGAAATATTAATAAATAACAGAATGTAATCTTAAAACAATTTACATTTGAAATAGAAATAGGTGAGTTCTCCTGTCTGAAGAAGAAACAAACAGGGAAAAAAATCTCCGCTTCTGCCAGAGTAGAACACGTTTTCTCCATCCTATGGACAAGTACCTTACCACTTGAGCTAAATGTACTTTCGATCAAAAGCTGCTGCACTGTAAATTTGTATTTCCTCTTCAAAAAGAGAAAGAGTCTTTAAATGTTCCTTTTAACATAGCAAATGAATGGATGTTTTGATGAATCAGTTATATCTTACTCTGGAGGACACACTGTCAGTGTCATAGTCTTTAATGCAGATTCAAGTAACATACAGTTCTCAGTACAGTACTGAATGATCCGAATCTGTCTTAATAATATTCCAGCAAATCCCACTCACTTCAATTTTCCTCTGCAGCTCATTCACAAAAATGAATGAATTTTGTAGTCAATGAATTGTATTCATTGTCCATTCATTTCAACCAACCCTATTCACCAGAAACTAAAACTTCAAACTAAAAATCCCACTCAATCAACTTTCCTGCCGCATTTTCTGAATATTCTCCATTCAACTTAATTTCTTCGAGATAAGGTATGATAAAAAAAATTAGGCAACCAATATAAAAGGAGGGAGATGATTGCTTTTCCGTTGATAGGGTGTGGACCCAACACCCAAAAAGGAAAGTGGAACTAAATGTTAAAATAGTTTTACATGAATCTATCATTAGATGTTGGTTCTTTTTTTTTTCCGCTTGTGGAACAAATATACGATTAACAGAAAATTATATTTATTAGAGAGTGACATATATTGATATAGAGCCCAGTGTATTTTGATATTTATAACACTAATGTCCTATGAATTTACTTTAAGATTTTTTTTTCCATTTGAAGTTAATAATGAAGCTTAGAATAAGTTAAAACAGAATACCATTAATTTTTTTGCCTGCTTCACTATGAAGACATATTAAAGAAGACGTAGAAGACATAGAACAACAAAGAATAGTTAAAAAAAAGAATAGTTAAAGAAAATGAATTGAAAATAGTTTTAGCAAAATCTTTATTTCGAGGAAAAAAAATACAAAATAATACACATTTAAGACAAGATCATGTCATTTTTTTACTTTTGCCATTTATAAAATCATATGTTCATATTTTTTTTTGGTTACATCATAAGCAGAATAAGAGAAATGAATGTTTAAATACTAAAAATAGCAAATTTTCGGGAACGTGATACGCAATTCTCTTCCTCAAGTCCCGAAAATTTGCTATTTTTAGTATTTAAATAAATAATTTTAAATACTGTGAAGGAGTTATATGGAGTTACTTTTATGCATTAAGAGAAATGAATGATTACGAAATGAAAAATGTCTGTATGGCTATTAGTAATAATAGACATAAGGACAAAAAAAAAAAAAGGAAGCAATAATTTTTTTACTTCTTATAGAAAATCCGATCTGTAACAATTCAAATTTTCAGTTCTTTTGAATTAATGAATTTGTTCCATAGATGTCGAAAGGAGGAAAGATTGAGTTGTTGGTTATAATATCACAATTAAACGTATACACTTGATAAAAATTGCAAAATAAATGAAGGCAACATTTTTGTTAAGACAAATACAGAAATTTATATACAAAGCTCTGAAAGAGTCATGTTTTCTTTGAACAAAGCTTATGAGACCTAACTTCAATAAGTTTTTTACTGTACTTCTTAAATAATTTG
>JAFIDM010000001.1:48262681-48274201 GCA_023159025.1 Thereuonema tuberculata
GCTTACGTAAGATTTGCCAAATCATTAACAGTAAATATCATCGAAATACTGAAATACACATGAAATACTGGGGGGGACAAGCTTTGCTTAATTTTGCTGACAAGGGAAGGGGGGGGGTTAGAGTAATGCTTACGTAAGACAAACATTGTCCCCCTCAGTATTTCATGTGTATTTCAGTATTTCGATGATATTTACTGTTAATGATTTGGCAAATCTTACGTAAGCGTAGAGGGAGGTGTCAGGCATCTGCTTATTTTTGCTTACAAGGGGTGGAAGAGGGGGGGTATAAAATGACTGAAAATGTGCTTACGTAATACTTGAACGGCCCCTTAGGACTCTTCAATACACGAACTTGTTGCCCATCCTTTGACGTTTATATAAGGAATTTTGAAATCGCTGTTTATATAGTGAATCTTGACTGGAAATGGGAAGAAAAAAGGAGGAAGAAAAACTATGAGTATAGAATGCGACTGTTGTGTCCGCAAAATAAAATGAGTGAAGGCGGATGAAAAGCTCCTAATGATGAGAGATATAGTGAAATTTATTATAGAGGGAATAAAATGTGCTTTTAAGATATATTTTATGTATAGAAAAAGGTGAAATCTAGAAAGAAAATGATTTTATTGGTTATTTACAAATGTTGTCTCCGTCCTTGATTCGTTTCAAATTGGTATCAACTGCATATTTTCCCCATCTCTATTTTCTTAATCTCGAAATTTTATGTAAAAAAAAATTTTAAAAAGTAGAAATACGCGAGAAGGTAACATATCTTAAACTGCTTCTTGAATCTGATTCTGACAATTATTTTAAATATGATTTTATAATGCAGATATCTTTCAATTTTACTTCTAGTTAATTTTTATTTTAATCTATACTTAAAAGTTAATATATGAAAGTGTTTTTATTGAACGTATAAAAATAAAAAAACATAAAATAATTCTTAAAGTTAATATTAGTCTCCTCTTAATTAATATTAGTAAAAAGGAAATACATTTTACTAAATTTATTTTTTTATGTTTATTTCTAAAATATAATCATTCTGTAATATTAATTTAAGAACAAAATAATGTCACAGTAAAGAATTAAATCAGAATTTTCCTTTTGAAAAATTTATCTTTTATATATTACAGATCGGGTTGCTTCTCACGATGCTTTCCTGCAATGTACTGGTGTATTTAGACTAATATAGAGGCAGGCTTTCAATGAATAGTCAGCGAAGGAAAAAATTAAATTAAATAGAGAATTGTTATCTTTTTATTTCAAACTTTTTATCTCAAAAAAATATCAAACTATAATTTTACCGTGACAAGTAAATATGATCACGAATGTAGTAGACTGGGGGAGATGTCATCATTATGCCTTTTTTTTTTTTGCTTTGCCAGACCGAAAGTAATTGAGTTATAATCATAATATTAGTCATGCGCATTCCCTGGATGTTTATATACTTGAAAAAAATTGGCAGGATTATATATCATCTCTAAATATGAGTAAACACAATGTTTTAAAAAACTTTACCAACTGACATCTTGTCGAACGTGCGTTCGTAAGATACCACAATGCTTAGGATAAGAAGCCACTGCAAGGGTAAGATGCATTGATTCACATTTTCTACCAGCCTTAGCTGAAATACCTCATTTCTTAGTAACAGAGCTCAAACAAGTGAATCTAATTTTGTATGAAAACATAAATTTAAGGGCGACCCATAATAATATAAAAAAATTAAAATAACATTAATAACCGATTATCCGTGGAACTGTGTGGCGCGGCAACCACGGATAAGTGAATTCCGTGGATAATCCGAAATAGAACGAAAAAGGACGAAAATCAATACAATGCTTTTAACATGTTTTATTTACATTAAAATGGCAGTACATACATTAAAAACAATTATTTTATTTTATTTTACTTTATTTTCTTACTTTTTAACAAAAAAAAAATAATAAATCGGTTAATTGTCTTTGTTTTTTTGTGTCGAAACATGAAAATCTCTACTTGGATGTCGCTAAATGTGCCTCTTTTATTGTTATCATATTCTAGATTTAAAAAATGTCTGTTAATTCCGTAATTTATTGTACAGTAAAAAAAAAAAATTGAAATTGGTGAGATCCGCGGATAATCCACAAAGCGGATAGTCGGGAGTTAACTATAGTATCATAATAAAAAATAGGAAGTACATTTAAATAAAAAAAGTTAGGAAAAATTTTTTTAAAAAAATTAGGAAAATAAGAAAAAAAAAAAAAAAAAACCACCCGGAGGTTGAAAAAAAAAAAAAAAAAAAACCCCCCCCCCCCCCTTCCCCAAAAAAAAAAAAAAAAAAACAAAAAAAAAACGGATTCGAATCGACAGTATATGAGTCGGAGACCTTAAGCATCCAGCTATAGCTGACTACTGAAATTAGATAGTTGCATTTCTAATCTTTAAGCTAATATAGGAAATCCAATGATAACAATGCCAAATATCTCGAATATGTGGAGAGGGGGGGGGGGACATCGATCCCTGAAAATACCCTAATTCTCCGTTGTTTGGGCCTCTGAAGACGATGGTGAATTCCGTGTGTCGATCCGACCTTTCGTTCAAGAGTTTTTAGGGTGACAACAATGACAAATATCTCAACGTGGGGGAGGAGGCATTGGCCCATGTAAATGCCCCATCCTACTGTGTTTGGACCTCTGAGCACGATGGTGAAATCCGTTTGTCGATCCGACCATCCGTTCGGGAGTTGTTAGGGTGGACAGATACGGACGGACGGACAGGACCACCGCAACAGCTACCGATTTTGGTCGCTATCACAACAGCTCCCAAATGGGTCGCTAAAAACAGTGCTCTTACCTTATTTTCGTTGTTTTTAACCAAATAATAACGAAATCGCAATTAGAAAGACACAGTCATGTTCAGTATGCAGTAAAAAAATGTACATATATACGGTTGTGCAATCTTTCAGTTACAAAAAAAAAAAAAAATACAGTGAAAATGGCATCTTATCTCAAATGGCATCTCCCCACTACAGATTTCATTCAACTATTAAGTGAATGAAGAATAATGATTACCTTACCCCCTAATGTTATTATAAAAATGTCAGGGCCCTCTACAATTTAAAGAGGATGTATAAGCTATTTAAAATATTCCTACAGATTAGGAATGACAGTTTCAATGGACGGGGCTCTATATTTCTTCCCTAAAAACAAAAGCAAAAAAAAAAAAAAAAAATACCATCACCACCAACTTAAATATAATAATAAAAATAGCTTGTTGGCTTTATAAATAAGCTTCAAGGTAGGTCCCTCGTTCCCTTCCGACCTGACCACCACCCGTAAGCCTTTACTAAGTAGAAACTCCGGAACAGGCGCTGCAAACATGTCTTTCGGGAGCTTTAAATGTTCCGCAATTAATCCGGAAAGCTTCAAAATCCTTATGCCGATAATTCCGGTTTATGAAAAATTTTGTAAACAAAATCTAAACAAAAAATCTGACCAACTAAACATTAAACTACACCACTAAGACTGAAATCAATAATATAAGAAAAAAAAGTCTTAAGAAGCTAGCGAACTTAGGTTTATTGCATTCCGTAATCCTTTAAATCTTATAAGCAGATATTGGATATTACGTGATTAATATTTATTCAAAATAATGATCCTCGAACTCGAGTTCGCAGAACAATTTCTAAGAATTCTCAGATAAAAAGAAAAAAAAAAAATCTCCATCGTCATCATAGTTTTTGCATAATTAATATGCTTTTAAGTCAAATAAATACTTTAAATTGTTTTCTAAGAATAATTTACTGCACTACATTAATTATAAATATTTCTTATAATTTATTTATTTTTCCTCCATGAAATAATGGCACTTAGGTATTTGCAAATTTATGATAGTTGACATACAATAATAAATTACAAAATACATAAAAAAATTCCATGTAAGTTATCATAAACTTTTCAGAATCCGTTGATAGAAACATATCTATTAGCATATTATTACAATATAGTTATCAACAAGTGAATATAATTTTGTGCTAAAGCTTAAATTTAAGGCGACCCATAATAACAAAAAGAATTAAAAAATAATGATAAAAACGGAAGTATATTAAGCTAAGAAAAAGTAAAAAAAAAAAACTAGGAAAAAAATTAAAAAAAGTTGGGAAAATAGAAAAAACAAAAAACAAAAACAAAACACGCGTAAACATTGAGAAAAAAATTAAGATAAAAAAAAAGTAAATACACGGATTCAAATCGACAACCTTCAGTATATGAGTCCGAAACCTTAAACATTAAGCCGAAATGAAACACTTCCATTTCTAACATTTAAGGTAATAGTGGAAATCCAATGAAAACAATGACAAATATCTCGAACATGGGGGAATGAAATACCCTATTCCTACGTTGTTTCGGCCTCTGAAAACGATGATGAAAACCGTTTGTCGATCCGTTCGGGAGTTGTCAGGTTAGACAGACACGGACGGTCAGACGGACAGAACAAACACAATAGCTACCGATTGTGGTCGCTATTACAATAGCTCCCAAATGGGTCGCTAAAAATTATTTTTGAAGTTAAATGCTGACTTAAAGTTTACCCATAAACTTGTTACATTACTTTCATGTTACTTTACCTGGTAAAAGATTGAAGGCTATCTTGTGTATCGAGAATATTGAAGCAGTGAAATCTCCTTTTAAAATAATTTTCTTGTAAATAATATTGAAATATTTATGCATGCAAAAATGTAGACATACGGTAATCCAATTCAGGCATACAATTACCAGATTTCATACAGCATATATTTGACATTCTATCAAAATTAAAGCGTACCCTAAATATCACGATTCCTCTAATATCACGAATATGTTAATAATACTCAACAATGTAGACTAAAGCACAGGAATTTAACATTTCATGCTTTTAGAAATTTAACGAGATTCTTCATTTTTCTTTCTTAATTTCAAAAGAATTTCACTTCCACCTCACCCCTTTACAAATGACGCATGAGTTGATGATGAATAGGTTTTCTGAAGTTCAAGATCGACAAAAAACGATGCGAAATATAACTATATACATAATCACATCAATACTTGGTGTCTGGTTCGTGATTTGGCTGTGATGATAAAAAAAGAGAAACACCATTTATTTATTTATTTATTTATTTATTTTTTCAGTAAAAGCTACAGAGGTATTTCGTATTTCGTTATTTTGCAGCAAATTCCTACGTAAAACTAATCAAAACATTTTATTTATTATTTTTCATTGTCTTATTAATATTGTAATTTTTATTGTTATTGTAAGTTAATTTTACCATCATTAAAAAAAAAATCTATTACGGATGCATTACTGTGGGCTCACCCATTCGGTTAATAAAGATATTTCATTGCTAACACTATTTAAAACACTAACATTAAATGCAATTTTTGGAATTTTTAGAATGGGCATATCGTAGCCGAATGACAGACTTACATTTATATTAAGTATTTTAAATTCAAATTCTTTATATTCCACATGTTTTCTGCGAATTCGTCTCGAGTTATTTTTTTTTTATAAATATTATAGTTTTATTTAAAGTTTTTCTATTACGTAACTTAAATATTATATCATTAATATTTAGATAGTGGTTGCATTACTATTTATTGCAATTTCACTATATTTTATAAGAAAATGCAGTACCTAAACTGTCTCATGAATAATTATACACTATTTATTATTATACTATAAGTTTATTATATAAATAGTATGTATATTAAACTACATAAAATTTAGAGAACTGCTGCTATTCTAATAAGTATTTAAAAAGAAAGAAATATATAAAAAATAAAAATTCGAATTTTAACTCTCTTTTTTTTTTTTTCCTTTTTATCTTTCCAAATGCTCTTTATTATTTTTTTAATGCTGAAACCAGTATATCTTTTGCTTTGTAAGTATAAATTCTTGTAATCTTTCAATTAGTGTCAAGAAAAGTCAGATCTAAATGAAAAGTAATGGAAAGAACGTTGGAGATTTTTTTTTTGTTTGGTTTCCTTCTTCTATCAATTTCAAATTAAGTTGAGGGAAAATGTTATTATGCCAAGGTCAAAACATTGAAAATTCTTTTCAAGACAATCCTGTCAATTCTTATCATCTAGGTAGCTACCTGCTTTGTATTGCGTGTGTTTAATAATAATATCAATGAAAAGGCTATTATCAAAGCAACACGTTACCCTCAGAGAATAAATGACTTCTTTCTTAACCTTTATATATATACTTGTCTTATCGATTGATATTAAATGACCGTTTCATTCCGATGGCCAATTCCTTATTAAACTTCCTTGCAGTTCCTAGTTGGTATTTATCTAATTTCGGAATTTTTTTAAAAGTTAGTTAAAATTAGAAAAAAAAATCCCTAAAAGAAATTTATATTATTAAACATTTTAACGGAAATAAAAAATTCAGAAGTTGTTTCTGCTATTACATATGGGCAGAATCGTCTATTGTTGCGAAAGATAAAGTATAATTATCACAACTTAAAAATTAAAATAATCAAAATTTATTTCATTTACAAATCATTTATAGATTTATACTATGAACAAACTTATGTTGATATCTACAAATAGTAATGGAAGCTAAATAATAGCCTGCGACTCTTCAGAAATTTTTACAATAAAATCCCTTTTTGTTTCAATGAAACCAAAGCTGTTTCCATTATTGACATCCGATGAAATGCTTATTAATTTTAATATAAGCGGAGGGCAGCACAATATTTTATTTTATTTTATTTTTAATGTGTATTTTGTTTTTAGTTTAGTTCTCTGGAGGTGCCATTCCTATTCTAACTTCTATTTATATTCATCTCTATGTTGAGACCTGGAGTGTTTACAATGACTACTTTCAACTGATGATCGCGTAAAACAGTTGTTTTGGGAGTTCACTTCTAAACACTGGTCTCACCCTTTTAATGTGCTTATTAATTTTGTTCCCCACTGTGTGAGCAAAACACAAACACATTGCTATGAGTTAAAAGTGATTTCTTCTAAACTACTTCTCTTCTCGGAGCTACGTATCCTGGATTATCAAAGTCGGTGTTATGTAATGGCGATCAGCCAACTGCCATTTTGTTCTGAAATCTCTTACGGAGTAACGAGGCCGTTACTTCCAAAGCGCGAAAACAAAATTCAGTCCAGCCCTGCGTATGCATATTATTCTTTTAATGTCATTACAACACCAAGACCTCATTGTAATATGATCTCTTCAATTTTTTTTTCCTCCGTAAGTAGCCCTTATACTAATGGATCTCTATTCTTCTTAATATCAAGAACTCTCAAAATATGTTATCATTCTTCTTATCAAAAATCGGCAAAGTGTTCTCTAAATCTATTATTATTACAGAAGAAATAATGACATATCTTCAGTTTTTATCAAATACACATGTAATTGATCAGAAACATAATAATAACAGAAGTTCTGGTTCTCAAAGTTATTGCTTCTTTTTTGTGTTCCATTTGTGTTTATTTGTTTTTTTTGTGATCCTGCCATGTTTCATTTACTCAGAAATTTTTTTGCCGCACCCTAAGTTAGGAATCACTGCTTTAGTTTCAGTCAAAACACAGACTGTTATTCTTCTTGGCAGTCCTAGCTGCAACACTTATATAAGAGAGACAATGAAAAACTCTTTGGACATTTTTAATTGAAATGGGGGAAACAGTGAGACGCAAATGCAATATTCTCGTTGGATTGTATCTTTTTTTATTATTTTTTTTTTCATGGCTGGGTATTTAAAGAAACGGCAAACTTAATCCTAAAATGCATTTTTTTATATCCTTAGGATGAAAAACATTACAAAAAAAGATTTGGGTGTTTATTCTGAGCCAACCACAGATTTCCATTAGCTAATGCCTCTTATCATTTTTTTTCCAGTTATGTAATGAATAGGGTTCCTAATTCAATATAGAAGACATCTCAAATCAAAATAACAAAATTAATGTGTATGTAAGTTTCGTAAAATGTGTAAATCAATACTCTTTGTAGTAATTGTAAATCAATACTCTTGTCGTTGGCAATGAGCTCTTTAATTTTCTTCTCCAAATCTAAGAAAAACGATTTCTAATGGATTTGACTGAATATTTTTTTTTTAAGTTTTTTTTAAAAAAAATTCCGGATCATTAAAATGTTGACTAAGAATTATTGTTCAACTTGCTGCCGCTCTTAGCTACAATTAATTACATCTAGTTTAATGTTGCCCAAATTAAATTAATAATATTAATCGTATTCTTTTTTTTTATGTTTTACATTTTCCTTAAATACATACAAGCCATTAAATTTGGCAAGTTTAAATTATTTAAGTAATTTTGTTCGGCTACAACTGATTTTATATTATTATTATTATTATTATTTAGATTCGAGCTGGAAGAGAATTGAGAATACGCAATTTAGAGACAAACAAAAATGGAAGTAAATGAAGCTTCCTATACTTCCTTCACAAACATTTTATATAATTTACGAGAAGTCGTGTGGGTTCTCAACTAGGGAAAAAAAATACTGAAAATGTTTATGTTTAAAAAAAAACAGTTATTTTAATTTAAGAAAAAGAAAAAAAAAATTCTTGTTTAGCCATAAATTTTCAGAGAATGATTATTATTGGTAGATCGTGCTCTAGAATTTCGAATCACAAAGCAAAAGAAAATATACGACCCATTAATTAACATACTTGCACTTATGAGTCATATTTCGATCTGATTTGTTGTTAGATAATTAGAAGCTTTCCCCTTTAGAAATTTCGATGAATTCATTGCTATTAAAATCCAAAAGATTTTTCGTTTAATTATTTGCGTTCTGTTACGGTGAGCAATGACAGCCTTTGATGCTTCAATCAACAATGTTTTTTTTTTTTTCCCTTTCACAACGTTTTTATCTAATGATGATTTTATTTATTTATTTATCAATATTTTGCATAATGCACTCTCCGTCTAAGAACATTGACTGTATTTCTTCCACTGAATATCTCTGAATAAGGATACTTTAATTAGATCTCTTTAGGCATTATACTAGTCGGTGCAATGCGTTCCCGATGCCATCATTGTCCTGATGAGGAACGATTTGGGTTGATTAGTTACCTCAGCTACCTTTTAGACCTCGTGACAGTGTGAGCACGTTCAATTTGCCCTCAGTCTTTATTTCTAAGGCTGGGGCCAGACCAAGTTCCAACGCAAACGAACGCCAACTCTGCCGAATGTGTTTGGTGTGGTTAGGGTTGGAAACCGTTGGAAAGGATTGTGATATTGTCCACATCGGATATAGTTTTGAATTGGAAACCGTTGGTTGTGGTTCGGTCATTTTACGCGGCAAGGTATTGAAGTGATCGTCTGAACACCAACCATAGACTACTTGCCAACGACTGAAAACGTTTTAACTCGTCCACATCGACAGAACGCAGGCCAACGCCAACAATCGCCTTGGTAACCGTTGGAATGCATTGATGTCCGTTCGCCACCGCTTGTAGGCATCAATTCCAACACATCCCAAAATCTCTCCACATGTGCCTTGGTATGCGTTGGAGCTTCGGTCTGGCCCCAGCCTTATATACACAACTGATTCTCTGTCGACATTCACCAGTACAGTCCTTTCCGATTGACGACATCAGTTGATTGACAGAGTTGATTGTTGAAAAATTCAATTCTTTTCTCTGAAATTTCTAATCTTCAGCAATCTTAGGTAGCGAATGTAAACAATTGTTCTTCAGTGTCGACTGCCAAAAGACAGTTTACCGACTTTCACAGTCGCATATAAAAGTTCTAAAAAGTCAATATTATATGCGGTTGTACCTAGAGATCACTTTGGACATTTATACTTATACCATCAGACAGTTTGCCTGCCTAGATAGTCTCACTATTTTTCTTTATGATGGGAGGACCATCAAGGAAAGAATTTTGAAAACAAATGGCTGAGCATCTGGAACTATCTGGTTTAAGAGTTATGTAAAATAAAAGCAAATATAAAGAATGAAAAAAAAAAAAGTGCGAGATAGAAAGTTTCTAGAAAACTGAACAATTAATATTTCTCTTTTATTGCTTTTCTCTTTTACTTGTCTAATAGTCCAATCGTCCTACTGGATAAGAATGTAGTGTTTTTTGTGATTTCTTTACTTTAACACTAAACTGTCTTTAACAACAAACAGCATAAATTGCGATTAGTAGTGGTTTTTAAGTTTACCTTTGTTTCAAGCTTAAAGATAATTTATATGGCTATTAATATTAAAATTTTGATTAAAGAAATTTAAATTTCTCCATTCTACTTAAGTTATAAACAATTAATATAAACCAAGTTTTTTTCCAACTCCAAAACTGAAATTATCATAGAATCCTCTGACAACGAAAATTACTTCGTAATTCATTTCTAGGATTTCTTAAGTTTGCTGTGCAAGAGAAAGTTCATCGGAAATTTCTTAATGTTTGAAGATTTTCCAAGTCACGTCTGTATATGTATCAAGTATCAAAAAGAGCTTTGCTGGAAATCAGAAAGTGAGAAGACAACAAAGAGAGTACATATTTGCTTTCAGCATCATGTTTAAGGGAAGATTGAACATATTCTCAATTTTGTTTTAAAGCATTGTGGTAAAAATCTTATTTATCCTACAGGCCTAAGAGAATTGAAAACAATTCCATTTAGTTTCCACGAAAAAAAGCCCTTATACGTTTTTTGTTTGTAGGTTAATATTTGCTTTTTGCTATGGTATATCAATGATTTCATTTCCAGACAACAATATTGTTGTTTTTTTTTGATGGTATAATATTTACATACAGAGAGAAAGAGAGAGACATTGAATAAATCTAAGATAAATATAAAAAGAGTAAATGTTATAAAAATCGAGACTCATTATATGTTTATAACTCATTTCTAAAATGACCTAAAGCTCTCTGGACTAAGCGTTCCTGGGCTTTTCTTGAACATCTACTTTTTAAGTGAAAAAATGAAAAAATAAAAATCATTTATAAACTTTAGCTCAAATCAATTTGGTAACTGTTTACATACAATGTTCAGTAATCTATATTACTAAAATCTTTTATTTTTCTGTCTGTCCGGCGCAATTTCCTGAGCGAATGAAAAATAGAAGTAATTTTTATAATGAAACGTCCGCGACAGGAATCGAACCTACAACCTTCTGATCCGAAGTCAGATGTCTTATCCATTAGACTAAGGTGACTACTATTCACTTTATGTTGTTTTTTGATTTATATGTCCTTCCCCTTCCCCAATCAATAATGAATGAATTCAATCTTCTTTTTTTTTGAATCTCAAGATTTTTTATTTATTTCTGATCCAACCGTTTATTTTTAATTCGAAAATGACAATTAGAACTATAATTGCCGACATGTTGAATATTTTAAATATAATATTCTTACTTAATCAAATTCTATGTGATATTGAAAAACAAGCACGGGTGATGTTTGAATAAAAAAAAAGAGTCAAGAAAGAAAGAAGCACTATTTCTATTAGATAGAATACTGAACAATCACTATTTGTAACTCAAAAACCATCACTGTTTGTAACTCAAAAAAAACCACTGAAAGG
>JAFIDM010000001.1:48282702-48299085 GCA_023159025.1 Thereuonema tuberculata
TTTTTAATGACTTGTGTGCGCAAATCTTTCAGATTCTGCTCACGTAAGCACACGATTTGTGAATGTTCTTTGGGTAAATATTTGCACTCACATCTTCCATTAATAAAAAAAAGTACTGTTAAAAACAGAAAGATAAACAAGTCTTCGTGCACAGTTCAGTTTCGTATGTGGAATCTCCTTAAAATTTCTGCGCACAGGAATTGCTTCCCAACTTAAAGGAAAGGCGTTTCTTGTCCACATATATTCATATCAAATTTCAAGAAGATCCGTTCACTGATTGCAAAGTTGTTGGAGGCAGAAGACACACATGCAGAAAGATCTGGTGATGTTATAACATTTCCTTTTTTTTTCGGAAAGCAGGCTTCTTTTTTTTTTTAATTTAGTGAAACAAGCATTTGTTAAATGATAGTAGATCATCAGTTATTATCATTGTATTTATCTGATTCTTACTCTTTACTGTTCTTGGTTGCAGGAGATGAAGAGACAAAATTCCGTTGGAAAAGAAAAAGCAGTCCAAAGTCGTTGTGGTGTAACCACTAATCGAACGAAGGCGTGAAAACGGCTCCATGTCGTGATGCTTTCGTTCCACTAAGACTGATCTGAACCCGATCTGCCCATTAAATCTGTGAGTGTCCACCCTCCCATATTTCACCCCAAGTAAGACGGCCTAATGTTATATTTATGACCTGCAGAGAATCGCGAGGTCAAAAGGTGGTGTTCCATTCAGCACACCTCGTTGCTCCACCAAAAGGCCTAAAACTTATGTCGTCTCTGGCTAATAATCTGTTTGGCCAACTCTTTAGGGATTTGGACGTAGTAGAACTTGAACCACTAATCTCGTTAAGCCTACGGATACTACTAATCTGTGATTAAATATATAATACGATTACAAGCCGAAACCGAACCAACGCCCCTGATTAACCAAAGGGAATACTCGATAAAGAGGGCAAAAGACACTGGCCGGGATTAAGTTAACTATATTGACTGGAAAGTCATTATTCGAAGTCAGAATTACTTCACAAATGTTATTAAATAACTTTTAAAAAAGCTTTATAAAGCACTTAAAATTATCTACCATATTGATTAAAAACTCTTTCAATCAAAAGGAAATAGGCCTATTAAAAGCTA
The DNA here is from genome assembly GCA_023159025.1 of Thereuonema tuberculata. Classification (NCBI taxonomy): domain Eukaryota; kingdom Metazoa; phylum Arthropoda; class Chilopoda; order Scutigeromorpha; family Scutigeridae; genus Thereuonema; species Thereuonema tuberculata. The sequence goes on from JAFIDM010000001.1 coordinate 48,283,831, forward strand.
TTTTTTTTTTGTTTCAGTGAAAGGTAAATTAATTTAAGCGTTTATGAAAAAAGCAAACGCACAGACTGAAATACTAAATTTTTCAGGCGGGTTTTATAGGTAATGCAAGAAAACGCAATCCACTTAAAAATTGATGAGGAAAAGAATCAATTGATGTCGAGCAGATTTCAGGAAAACACAACTTCCATCAACTCGACGAAGATTATGCTGAATTATTTAGTGAAAGAAAAACTAGATTAGATCTATACGGTTTGTGGTTAAAAATATTTTTAAATAATTTAGAAATTAAGTTTAAAATAATAATAAGTACAAACTATTAAAGTAATTACAGATACAGAATCTAAAATTAAAAAAATCATTAAAAATATTTATAAAAATTATATTAAATTCATAAATCAAACTTTAAGATGCAACTCAATGTCGATAAAATTAATATAACTCTGCCACTGAGAAGAAATACGTCAATATTTTACAACATATGGACAAACACATGTATTTCAATACTGTTTTATGACTGCAATTTCAATTGTTTTTAGGAAACAGTCTGGCAAATTATTTCCTTATTAATACAGTTATTTACTTCTTTTTAAAAAAAGGTCTATTTACTGTAAATCTGAAGGCACGTGATCTCAGTTAATCAATCATTATCATTTCTTTTCTTCACTAGAGTTACTGCTTGGTCGCATCTGGAATGTCGTTGAAAGTTACTTCCGGTGTTTACATCCTATTTGTCCTGCCCTACAATGTTTATTTTTATTATTTTTGTATTAAGAATATTTTTATTTGTTTATTTGAGATTTCATAAACAGTTTGTTTTTGATCGTGCATTTGTGTTATCGATATTATCTTTTGTTGCCCGGCGTTTCAAACAGTGGGCTAGGCTTAGTGGTAAACGAGGCTTCGGTTTCCTTAACAGTATTGAACACTGAATGAGATGAAATACCTGTTGCTTCAGCCGTTTTACGAGAGAGATAGACGACTTGAAATAAAAATAACATTCCAAATGATTCCTCTCGATTGACCTTTCAAAGTTTTGTTGGCAAAACGAACAACGGTGTGCGTTCGGCAGCCGCCATGTTCAAAACGGAATAATAGAGCTTAAATCTATCGCATCCTCTGCCTTCTTGATAACTGTATTGTATATCTTTAAATCCTAAATTTAACGCTTAATTTCTGCCAAGTTAAAATATTCATCTTTATAACCCTTTTAATTTAATTCCATTTTATCTGGAATAACTAATGCTCAATCGTTCACCATATATGAAGTTGTCACTTCACTAGATTTACAGTGAATGGACTTTCGTAATGCAAATAATTACATTCTTACATTTTAAAAGACTTAAATCATTTTTGATTGTCAAAAGATTACAAAACTCGAACTATGTGTGCTCTGGGATTCTTAGGTTCGAAAACAGATTTATAAACAAAAGCAAATGTTAAAAAAAATCTAATATTATAACTGTCTTTTTTTTAAATTTCCTGAAACTACTTTTAAATGGTTGTATTCTCTATTAGGCCAATGACTAAGGATAGCCTACAGAAAACTAACTTCATGTTACCAGTGACTTAATAGCATGAAAAAAAACATGAAAGTTATTGTCTCAGAATGGTCTAAACAAGAGACCAACTTCCCAACTGTTTTAATCGGTGAGCCTCTTCTGATATTTTCATTTTTAGGGAACAGTCATCCATCCAACGGTAAGTCACAGTATCCTATCAAAAAAAGCAAAAAAGAAATTGGCTAGGTAACAGAAACTAACCAAAACATAATAAAGGCCGTCGTTAAAGACCCTGACCAGTCTTTATTCTATTTGACTATCCTCAAACGACGGAATATCACAACAGAGTTACCCAACAACAATGGGTGAGACCAAATTGTTTACCAAGTGACATCGTAGAACAGCTGCTTCACGCTCTTTAAAAAACTTCATAAGAGGCCGGCGCACTGATTTTTCATTAGTGAGTTTTTTATAGTTCATTTTTTTCTTTTCAGACACAACTGCGCTTCCGACGAGTTGCCCAACATTGTCCGATGGGGAGCTTTGCTGCACTGCATTCATTTGTCTTCTCTGCAGCATTTAGCTGTAATGTACATTACATTTTTGCGCATTATGCATTGATGTCATCATATAACTTACCGAGACTGGCGAATGCTTGTAAAGAAAGATGTACCTTATGACCACTTGCGTAATTTAATTATTCCTTACTAGAAAGATTATTCTTACTGAAAGCTGTTAATGTTTTTGAAACTTATATAGTTTTCATAAATTCGAAATATTGCTACAGTACATCTATCATCTCTTCCTTCTCAACCTTTAAAACTTCAAACTTCAGCCTTTATTGATCAGATCCTGCTACCCCTACTGTCAGTACACGTTTAAATCTGGTGAGTCTCAATGAAGAGGGAGAAGCTATGTCCTTTCTTCCACTTACTAAATCAAAACGAACGAGCTGGAATATCATAGGAAATTACAATTTACATATGGACCGAATCATTATAGTCTAAAAACGAAGTTAAAATTTATACAGCAATTTCGACGAGTTTCGTTGGTTTTTTGTAAAACATTTCTTGATGTTTTAAAGTCTAAATCTAATACAGTTGGCAATTCTCAATCAATACCAATTCTCGTTGTCGCAGCAGTTGCTTCATTCACATTGAAATCTAACATGAATAGAGTTCACTGTATTAAATAAAGTTCTTTTGAAAATTTCCAAATAATTTATTCGTTACTTTAAATCGACGGTATCCTAACGGAGAGGTGACAGGGATAGGATAGAAGACACGACTTCTACTATTTTTAAGTGTATCATTAGACAGACGCATTTGTTTCCGTCGACAATGAAGAGGATATAATAATGCACTTTCGGTGACTCCAGTTTTTGTTTGAGTCTTATTTTACAAGGGTTATTTTACTCTTCATCAATTAGCCTTGATGAGTGTCTTAATTTTTTTTATAAAAATAAATAACATATTTCTGGCAGTGACAACGAAAACCCATTGATATTGAATCTGTATCCACATTTACATTGTTACCCATTTCTTTACCATTTAGCTATGTTTATTTATGATGACGATAAGTGCATCATTTTTCCTACCACTTTGTGGAAGATGATTTCTCACGAATGGAGGAAAGATGTCACTGCTCCCATTTTAGTTTTACATTGAAGGAGAGCCAAACCTACGAAAAGCTGTTCAATCTATCTTAGCTTTTGAACTGAATGAAGTCTTCTTAGTTTGTGTAGGAGAACATAGGAAAAAATCGCGGATTTTTTTTTTTTTGTTTTTTTTTTTTTTTTTTTTTTACAATTTTTTTTGTTCTTATTCCATCTCATCGTAAGATGTCTATTCGCAATACAGTACAATATTATCAGTACTGATTTTCCCTTACAGAGTTTCTCCAATCCATATTCCATTTATTCTTCAGTATTCGCGGATAAACTTTTTCATTAACATGTCCTTTATCTCCTCACTTTACCTTATATGACAAATGAACAAAGATATCTCTGCTAGAAAAAGTCACTCCCTCTAATTTAAATCTTAATGTGTAAATATAAAAGTAGAGATTGTTTTGTTTTGTATAATAACGTCTCTTATTTTTAAATGCCACTGTATAAAACTGAATAGCTGAGAAGTATTGCGGATAGCGGAATGTTGAAACACGCTTAAAAAATTAGTTTCTTGCCTTTGCATTATGGAAGATACTAAAAAAAAAATGATTGAAATACAATTGAATCGCGATAATCCGACATTTACGGGACCGAGGGGGTGTCGGATTATCAAAAATGTCGGATTACCAAAGGTTGATTTTTTTAAAACTGAATTTTGACTTCTAAGGCAAGAAAATGTAAGTTATGTTTACACAGTACTGTATGTACTACAGTACGTATATTGTTACAATACATATTGAATACATATTTTATGGCTATTGAGGATATAAAAAAAAACTCAATTGGATATAGTTTTGCACAAATGAATACGTATGTATGTAATACTAACTTATTACTGTATTTACGTCTTAAAAAATAAAATTACAGTATATAATGTAAAATATAATTTTATGTCTTAAAATAAAAAATAAAAATACGTACATATATATTTACAGCTTAAAAAAAATCTGTAATCGTTTTTTGTTTCTTCTTACGTAAAGAGTCTGTCGTGGCTTTTTCTTGAATATCTTTTAACATTAAAATGTTCTCGTAGTCGAGTTCCCTCTCCTCACACCAACGTATCAAAGTGCTTGCAGCCGACATAACTTCATCGCAAGTGATTGTGCATTTTACCTCCGTGACCGCCTCAATCGGGTCGTCGTCGTCTACAACATGAGTCGTAACTTCCTGGATTATCTCCTCTTCTGTCAGTTCAGAACCAAGGTTATCATCTAATACCCATTTTCTAAAGTCTTCTGCAGATTCTTGCGGAATGTTAATTTTATCACAAAGTGTAAGCGCAGCCTCGGTAACATCGTTGTTACCTTCAGCTTTGTTATTTCTGTCGTCTTTCTTTGGAAGGAACAATTAAACTGAAACTGTTGTGAGTCACGGGGCAGACGGGAGATGTCTGAAGCAAGCGCAGTGACATCATTCGAGGTGGCGTCGGACTACCGAACGTGTCGGACTGTCAAATGTCGGATTAACGCGATTCAACTGTAAAGCTGAAAATAACCTTATCATTAATTTCCATATTAATAACATAATAAATTATTTTATTGTTTCATTCAGCTTGTGAAAGTAAGCATACTGTAAATTGTTTTAAAATTAGATAAAAATCATCTCTGGTAAATGTATTTATCAGAATCTATTCATAATCTTAAAAAGTAGCTCTTTACTGGTCGCAGATGCAGAGTATCACAATCCATTTTCCTTAAGTAAATGTACCAACGAAATCTGAATGTTCCTTGCAGATCAATATATAGTTTCTGAAATCTATTTGAAAAAGAAAAACCTTTCAGAAATAGCGAGTATTTTCTTATGAATATTGTGAATTGTCAATGTACGGTATAAGTTGTAGTTTTATTTGTTTTCTGATAAAAAAAAATGCCACTGAAATAGAACGTGTTAATCTGTCTTCAAAGTTTCCACATCCATGATCAGCAAGATGAAAATAACAAAACAAAAAAAATGAATATGCGGAAACTAATTAGAAGAAAATTAGAAAGATTGTCAAATACACTTTTAAAGTATGCATTTTCAAAGTTTACTGTTGTTTTCATGATAATAGATAACAACCATGTTTGAGTCAAATAAATAAAAAAATGAACAGTAGGTATCTTTTTTTCTAAACAAAGTAAAGAAATAAAAAAGTTTTAAGACGATATACAAAAAACTTCAAGCCATAATCAAGCTCTAATCTTGAAGATTTCGATTTAAAAAGTAACAAAAACGTTTTGCTTAAAAGTAATTCCATTAAATAATGAAGATCACCAGGATTACATGATCTCTTAGAACAAACACAAGTTCAATCTCTATGAAGTTTAAATGTAGCAACTGTTCAAATCAAAAACAGAAAACAATGAATTATTAAAAACCTAATTTTATTCAAGATCAATAGCAAAATTTAAGTAAAAACAAATATTTGAAACAAAAAAATATATATTTATGAAACTTACACTTGTCAAAGTTCGAATATCAAAAATAATAATAATAATAATAATAATAATAATAATAATTTAAAACTGGTGGACTTTACTTTAACTTTAAAAAGAAAAACATTTATATTAGTTGAATTACATTTCATTTTATATTAACTATGCATATGCTTCTAAAAGTTAACTAATCCATGAGGAATCTTTTAATGAAATCGAAAAGTATTTCATCAATGCTGCTTCACATTCCATAAGCCAGAACCACGGAGTCAGGACTACACCTGTCCCAGTAATCGACAGCTCGAACACGGTAATAGCCACGAACCGCTTCTCCATATACGTCATCTGAAAGAAATAAAAACCATACAAATTAAATATCAAAAACTGCTAAGATATACCAAACATCAAGTTATTCACATTTCATTAAATTTTATAGAAACGAGAAAGTTACTTTTTAGCAAAAACAGTTACAGTTTAACAAAATCGTAATATGCATTTAAAATTTTTGGAGAAGAGAATCGTTTGAAGAAAATACAATGAATCCACAAAACATAATATAAATCCATGTTTATTATAACTAATCTTCAGTATAATTGCTATACACATGCGATATTTCGCAGGGAGTTTCTACCCCTGCTTCTTCAGGCAACATTTAAAGACTAAACTGAAACATCGATATTTATCCAAAGTAATGCTTCCTGACTTATTGTTGCATCTATATGATCATGAATTGTAACAATAGTGATAAGATATTGATGATCTTCGTAATAACTGTTTTAGTTTTAATTTTTAAATGTTGCCTGCAGAAGTAGGGGAAGAAAATCCCTGCGAAATATCGCATAAAAGTAGTAGTTATACTGAACATTGGTTAAAACAAACATAAGACAATGAAAACAATAACAATGTTTTAACAACATTACGTTGTTATATAAACAGTATTTACTTAAATTGAAATATTGCGATCTTGATATGTCTTAACGAACAATAGTTGTCTTACTATCTAACGTAGAAAATCCATCTACTACAATTTAAAATGAAAAATAATAGATGATTTTATTAAAAGTTTTAACGTTCAGTCATTTTGTTTGCTTTCGGAATATTACATATATATTTAGAAATAGGAAGATCGAACGGGAAATTTACATTCAAAGCTAGGAAGGAAAAGTAAGTTACGATATTTTAAATAGAGGTTTTCAATTTCTACTCTATTACCATAACAATTAATTTTATCTGCCATTGAATGAACTGAGGCTGAGGGAATCATTATATTAAGAGCTTTCGGGCAGTTAGTGACATAGAAAGAGCGGCACGATATTAGTTCAGGAAATTTTGTTCCGGAGAAAGGAGGATTAAGAACTGCTATGTCGTAATTCAAGACTATCTATCAATGAATAAGGTTGCCACCAAAACTAGTTGCTTGGCAAAGTTAAGAAGATAAATAGAATCCATATGAATTAACATACAGGATAAAGACTTGTTTAAGAGACTCTTTTCCTCTGATGCAGAAATAATGAATCCATTTCTTATTGAATTACAACATGATAAAAGGTAATCCTATATGATAATCGTTAATGCACTGCTTAATAACTCGAAGCATATGTCTAACCCAGTCTTCATCCTAAAAAAGTGATGTTGACTATTTAGATTTAGGTATTATTTCTTCTTGTGCATTGGAAAGACGTCGTCTGTGGAGAAACACTGTGAAGAAATGGAAATTAAGCCCAGAATATACGGCGACGAATGCAGCCAATATCAAGGAAGCCTACTGTATGGTGTCCTACAGCTTCACGACTCAACAAGAACAAGTGTTGACCAGTTGAATTTATAAAGTTTTCCCTCATCCAGATTATTCAGAATATTTGTCATTAATGGACTATCAATTCAACATCTGAATCACTTCTTTGATAATAGACAATTTAAAAATGGCAAGAAGATGATAAATAACTTCGAAGATTTTGTCCTAAGAAGACACTTCAATTTTACTAAGAGAAAAGATTATCTTGTTATTCATTAGCAGATATTGAATCATCCAGACAGTAACTTTATTACTGAAATTATTACTATTTTTTTTTTTTTTTTTGCAAGATAGTATACTAAGTAAAGTTAAATTCTATTTCAGGATGATCTGATAACATACAATATAGCAAAACACCATAAAGGTAACTCTAACATTTAATAATCATAAATATTATTTTTAGATGGTTTAAAGTTGTATAAACTTAAAAGTATCATTACATCATTAAGAATAAAAATTCTCCTTTTTAAAGAATTTATGAAATTATGTTAACTATTATACTTTTAATAATTAAAAATACGATCTGCCTTCAAATGCGTTTAATACTGAAATAGTGGTCTTTTACTCTTTGGTAAAAGATGCACAAAAGATAAAAAAAATAGAAAGATTAATTGAACATAGATAAGATGTAGTCGAAGAATCAGGAGATGAGGATGTAACTAAATTTAATCTAAATCTAAAGTTAATCAGATATGGGGAAACTAAAGCTACCCCTATTTATCTATCACCATTACACACAGCCCACCCGGAATGAATGATCCGGAACGACAAAACTCGGTAAATGGCGCCGTTAAAGTTAGTTGTGCCACTGCTTGAGATTGAGCTGCGATTGCCCGCTGAGAACTGCCACTACGAGCGTTAGTATCGCCAAAGCTGTGGTCATGTGAACGGCCATCGTAAGACTGCTCTGTGCAGATAATTAGTGTGGTTGCGGAGTGCAGGTATCTAAATACTCAGCAATGCCTCGAATTCGACGCATTCGACGCAGTTTTAAACAACTGACAGAGTTTGAAAATCGTCGTATCATTGGACTGCGGAGACAGGTCTGTTGTTGCCTCGAATTGGTCATTACCTCGACAGTACTGTGCAACGATATTGGGAGCAGTGGAGATGTGAGGAAACATACGCCCAGAAAGGCACTAGAAGACCTATACGAAACTCAAAGCTAAGTTGATAACAGTTACTGGATGTATACCTTCGCTACGAAAAGTAGTCCGTACATTAAATAATGATACTGTCAAAAATAAATGCCAATTAACAGAAATTATCATTTTAAACATGTCGTAATTTCTCAAGATAAATATTTTAAGGAGATAAAGACAACATTTCAGATATTTATGAGTTTAAAGTCATTAGTTGATTAACCAATCAAGTTGATTGAGTTAAGATGGCGTCTTCAAACTCCATTGTTTTTCAACCACATAAACCAGGAAAACCCGAGACATCCGTTTATTATCGTTCTCATGATCGTCATATTTATTATATAGATGAAACATAGATAAATTTGGGCCATACGAAGAGGATGATATGGCAAGATAAAACTGTGATCTCCAGCTGAAACGCATTTGCGCGAAGGTTAGCGTTCATAGCGACATCGCTTTTTGATCCTTTGATATCGGCTCTTCCTCGGCTAATAATTATCCATGCAGGAAGTTCAGAAGGATTTGACGTTGGAGCGTGTGGTATATTTAGGGCTCAAAGAAAACTTGGGGATTATCCCACAGAAATAAACGGTGTTTATTATGAGAAATGGTTTCTCGATCATCTCGGATTGTAGGCCTAATACCGACGCTGAGACACCGCTCTGAAAAATTGATTGGGTCTGTTGAAAAACGGCCCTTTTCAGGGCCACCAATTCTTTACGAAAGAGGATTAATTTGCTTTTCTATTTCACATGAATTTATTTTCAGAATAAAGATTATATTTGTTTATAAAAAAAATCATAACATGACAATATCTCTTCCATATATTTTAGCTATCATTTATTTGTTATAAAATAATAATAAAACTTGAAATGAAATACAGGTCTATGTAAAAATAAAAGTCAAATAAGAAAGAACTTCCATTATAATTTTAATAATTGTTTTAAATATTTGTAATAAATTTTAATTACAGAAATTTATATTGAAATTTGATTCTGAGTAAGTTGAAATACAATTTTTAAAACAAGGTTTTCATTTTTTTGCTTATTTTCGTTTTAAAGTCTTATAATTTAAGATATCTTTTAAACTTACAAATAGATTGTTTCTTTAATAAGTTTAATTTCTCTCTGTTCTTTCTTTTTTTTTTTGAAATTGCTAAATATACAATAGAAACATATCGCGATATCGGTAAAGGAAATTCGTTTTGTTTACATTGGAAAAAGCATCATGTGGGCGCGGAGGGATACTTTCAGATGCTCGGTGAGACGACATGGTGTGATTTGGCTCCGTAACTGTTCCTATATTAACAACTTAGCTTTGAGTCTCCTATAGGCAGATTACCTGAAGAGAGGATTTTGTTTTTGTCCGACAGGCGCGAACTGATCGAAGGATATCCTTACCCACCATCCAGACATATTAAGTAGCGGCATCGGTACAAACCCGCATGACTGAGAGGTGGCTTGCATTCTCGGCGCCACTTAAACTGTCTGCCATTAACAACCACCATCGACTGCTTCGTTTGCAGTGGTGTAGTGAGAGGGTGGCATGGACACCTGTGGACTGGCAACGAATCATATTTAATGATGAATCCAGGTTTTGAATGGACATGAATCATCACTGTACTAGAGTCAGGAGAAGCACTGATTTGCTCTGATATTACAATTAGTCATTTGCACCATCAGTCTCATTGCCTATGACAAGTATTATTCTATTTCGACTGCTGCTTCTTTTGTGCCAATTATTTTTGGCAATGAATATATATAATGGCGCTGCAAATAATCAAATTTTATTTTTATCAGAATCTCTGCTTAAAACTTTGCTTCCTCCATATTTGCATAGGATCCATCATGGAATGCTTAAATCCTTTTAATGTTTCTTTCTTTTCTTGTTACTCCATATTTTCTAATGAAAACTAATGTGACTTCCATTATCAAAGCTTCCTGTTGTGAAATCTGAGTTAAAATCCCATCCATAATGGAAATGATTGTAATGAAGACTCCCTGAAATTGAGCTTCCTTCTATCAAAAGATAATTACGCTTGATTCAACATTATGTAATGAACGATCCATTTCAATATTTTTCGCACAAAGAAAGAAAAGTAACTTTTTTTGTGATTTCGAGTAATCAAAAAATTGGGATAATAAAAGGTAGATAAATAAATTGGGATAATTTCATTAGCTTCTTAAAGAGACATTCATACACATATTTTGATAAGGATTCCACTGCTCTATGAAGTATAGTAATTACCCTTGTCGTACATTACAATCTTGAAATATACACAGGGTGATTCATGAAGATATGCAGAAACTTCGGGAGCTCATTCTACATGTAAAAGTAAAGAAAAAAAAGTTGTATAAACATAGGCCCGGAAATGCTTCCTATCGAGTTACGGTAGCGAAAGATTTCGCCCTTAATATAGTACAACAATATGCACATGGACTACACCTCAGTTGTTAGCTCTCACAATAAATCAAAACAATGCAATTCACATTATTGCTGAACAGCTGTTATTATGTTGCCAACTTTTTTGTAGGTTCCACTTGGGATAAGCTTCAAACCACTGGGAGATACAGTTCTGCGATATGTTTCAATCGATTTTTCAGGTCAAAAACCATAAGAAACCACTGATTTCGCCCCCTTAATTTACCTTCCCGGACTTCCAGCAAGTCTTCATTTCACCCAGGTTACTACATTATGGGCGAAATCTTTCGCTAGCCGTAACTTGATACCGAAGCATTTCCGGACCTATGTTTATATAACTTTTTTTCTTTACTTTTACATATAGAATGAGCTCCCAAAGTTTCTGCATATCTTCGTGAATCACCCTATATCAATATATATGTGTTCAAAACCTAAGAACGGGCGACTTTCTTAAGGGTTATAGCCATAGAACCCGACAAAACAGCTTGTGGCGATTTGCATAACTGTAGATGTTCAGTAGAAAACAGGTTCACATGCACATTTCCGAATCGCGCGCATAGGGATCAAGTGTTAGGTCGAAAGCAGATAAAAAGGAAATTGCCAAGGCTGGTGAATTATCTTTGTCTGAAAACCTAGACGTGAAATACTAACTCTACAAACTGAAAAAGGCAAAAGAAATCACTTGAAGTTTACCAAAAATTCAATGGAACATATATTTATAAAGTTTATATTACGGCCACGTTTTTCCAATAAATCAATTTCATCACGTAGTTAAAAAAAAAAGGAATATGCTAAAAAAATTTTCCACGACAACCTTACAAAACAATGTAATCTTTCTATAGAAAGGGAAAAACCATTGAAAGAGCTGAATCAGATCTAAGATTGGGTGAGTAAAGATCGGATGCATTCAATCACAAGAGATTGGCTAGTTTCTTTCTGTCCACGAGAATTTATTGCAATTTCTGAATTCGTTAAGAACTTCCTCTTTACTTAATGTTCTGAGAACGCCTTATTTATTCTTTTAGATAAGAATTATTCTTTATGAACCATTAAAACATTTAATATTTCTAGATCTGCATCCGCGTGCTCACTTTCCGGCTGGTCCTCCTTAAGAACCAAAAAATATTCGCCATCCTTATTTGGGATAACACTTTGTTTCTTTTTGATGGTTTATTAAAGTATTCAGGTTTTCCTTTTAGCATTATGGCTGCTTCCTCCGATATTTTGAAAAGATAAGAATAATTTATATATACATTTTACTTTTCATTTAAGAGCGAGATACGATAAGAAAACAAGATTTCTTAGTAATGCACAGGGGACAAATAAACGTCGTTGTTCTGATAAGCATTCGCAGGCTGTCTTAGGTGCCATCCATAAGTGACGTTGCATTGATCTTCACTGTTTTTTTTAAAACCCCGTCTTTTGAAAACCTAAGCTATTTTTCTATATCTCATCTTCCTATCATTTTTGTGACTTTTTCCTTTTAAAAAGAGAAAATAAATACAATTTTTTAATCAATAAGATATCAATGAACAACTAGTTGTAATTAAAAATATGAATTATGATTTTGTTTTTTATAACTACATAAAGGATCATGAAAGAAATGAATGCTAACTTTCTTTGAATTCATGACAATAACACAGATGAAAGTCTTCGCTTATTTTTTAATTTACAATATCTCCCGAATACAAGCAGTCGAAATTTTCTATTTTCTGAAATTAATTACGTCCGCGTTACTTACTTAAGTTCCCTATATTCAGTTACTTTTAACAATACTAAAACACGCGCACCAGGATTAATAGTCATGGTTAGACATCGTAGAAATTCATTGTTTCGCTTCTAACATTTTAGGCTTCTGATAGGAAGCCTACTATTGTCCTCAAAATGAAAGATGGCCGCCCTGTTTTTGTGAGATCTGCGCATGTATCATCGATTACTCTGGTCAGGCACTTCCGTATGAGTTTATCACAGGACGTCGCCATTACGGTAAAGGCTTGTTACTTTGCAAAACAGCATTGTATTTATAAATAATATATATTTATTTATTTATAAAAATACTTATTGTTAGCAACTGGTATTGAAATAACGGTAAATAGCCGAGAGAAGTTTTAATTTGGCGTTATCAACATGTCTTTCTCAGTGAAAACAGACGACGGGCGTCCATTGTGACAGGAAAACATAATTGATCAGCTACCGGAAGAGCTGCGCAGTTCAAACTTCCGCCGGCCATCTTTCATTTTGAGGACAATAATCCCGGTTTGTCCTGTCTGTCGACACGTATCCCACAATGCAACTCACAACAATCGCAACAATTGCGCATTTTGCATTCGCAACAATCACATCTACAACAGAGCTCAGCAACAATCGCAACAATCATAATAATCGCAACAATTGTGCCATTGGCATTCGCAACAATCACATCTACAATACAGCTCAGCAACAATCATAACAATCGCAACAATTGTGCCTTTGGCATTCGCAGCATCACATTTATAATAATTTTCTTATTAAAGGAATAATGCAACATAAATTACCTATCAGTAGCGTTGCGAAGCACTGTGATTGGTTTACTAATCGCTATCCCTGCTTTGTTTCTATGGGAAATTTTGCAGAATTCCCGCGTATTTTCTTAATGATAAAAAAAAAATAATTCAAATTCAAAGAATAGTTAGAATCTCTGTCAATAAACGTGAATATACCAAGTTTCAAAATCATCTATTTACGACCAAAAAAAATATTACAATTAAGAGTTATTAGGAGATGCAAGTGCACGCGCACACAGAGTGTATTAGCTTCGTACTCCCTAGGAAAATATGCCAAAACTCATAATGAATGAATTGCGAATCGAAGTTCAATCATTTGCATACAAAACCTTCCCATGTTTATCATGTCGCAATTTGTCTCAGTAGACATAACTTCAAATTTTTGACGTAGTAATTTACTCCGTATCATTATTGAATTGCTTAAATCTCATTGTCAAACGTTCAAATCATACTTGAAGCTCAAGAAGTATTGAGAAACTTCGAGGCAAAAAAGTAATTCATGGTTGTTGCTATCCAAAATTGTATTTGGTATTAACTGCCAGTACGATTATCCTTCAATGAATTGGATTTTAAATGGTTGCACATTAGGAGGTGGGAATCGCAATTATTTTCCGACACTTTAGTGCGGTAATTGGGAGTAAATGATGGGGCGTGACTAGAGGTCACTTTCTACCCCCCCCCCCTACTCGCCCCCCATGCCCCCAACCACCTCCATGGTCCCATGAAGAGCTTTTAACGTGACTGGCATTCCTATCTCCCACGCCAGGATGCAAGTCCTTGAGCGGTTTTCGCCGAGAAATAAAATTTCCTTAATGTGTTTTGGCTTTGACTGCTTGTCACCAAGGCGCGCATTCGTCTTATTTACAATTAAACCTGCGTCAAAACAGCACAATCTCGTTACGATGAAAGGCCAACCATGAATGCCAAACCCCGTGGCCGAAACTTGGCTTGTGGTGGAATTGACGGTCTCTGCGAACTAGAGCACGGAACAGCAGAACTGCAAGAGATGTTCATAAATTCGCCATATCCGTAAATCATGGGCAAGCTGTGATAAGCAAATGTCGGCAAATTACCTTATACGGATCTGCTTCCCTTTACATAATTCTGTGGTAAACCAGACAACTGGGAAGGGAGATCGTTACGGCATTATTCTTGTAATTGAAAAATATATATTTTACAAAAGCAAACGAAATAAAACTTTTTACTTCAGAGTTAAAATTGCGATTTGATGTGCTTTTGTCTTTGTTATGATAACCATTGAACAGAATAGTTTTACGCTAATTAAATACTGTTTTGCATTAATTAATCTATTTGTAAATCTGGGTTTGTCTCAGTTAAGATTTTCAAAATCATATAATATTAAGAATTAAAATAATTTAGCCGAAAACTGCAGAAAACAAAATTTCCACTAAATATTTTTTATTCGTGTTCTCACTATCATGAACAGTAATATGGTTCTAATAAAATATTCAACTTTGTGATTCAATATTCTTTTGGGGGGCTCAAGAATTTCCCAACGAACAAAAAAATAAATCGATTTTTCCACGATCATCTTCATATCTAAAAAAAAAAAAAATCTTTCTACAACTCCAAAAAAAAAAGAAGAAGCAATATACCCAAAAACGACACAACTGCATATAGATGAGGAACATTTTCGCTTTTAAGAAACTTTATGTGTGAGAATTGTATTGAAGCTGTAAATCATTGGTCGTAATTACCCCAGCTAAAACACCGTCATTTGAAGAGACTGGGGATAATTTTATCACTCGGGA
>JAFIDM010000001.1:48299485-48315012 GCA_023159025.1 Thereuonema tuberculata
AAAACACCGTCATTTGAAGAGACTGGGGATAATTTTATCACTCGGGAGTAAGCCATCCTTAATATCAGAGGTCAGTAATAACAATTTGGGATTAATAACAGGAGTAGATGAAATCAAAGCTGTAACTGTTGGGAAAAAATCCATAGTGAAAGTCCTGGCTGTTAAGATTTCTTATGTAGGGATTTCTGCACATCATTATCAAAATAAGATTTTTAAAGTTCCCTTTCATTGTAAAAGACTTAATTAACCTAAGAGCTTTGAAAAGAAATGCAATGTCATCTGCTTAAATGTAGATCACCAAACTAACTTTTGACAATACTGAAATTTCTAAAGGAAGAGTAAGGGACTTATAGCTTTCGAAATATTTCGAAAAGTTTAGAAAAGTTGATTGCTTACTAAGTTAATGAAATTTGTGGAAACTTAAAAAGATTAAGATACATGAAATTAACGTGCGTACATCAACATAAGTAAGAAAAATAAGAATAAAACGCACAAAACTAAGAGTTCACTGATCTGTTTTTGGGAAATTGCGATACCGGCAACCCAAGATGGACCATTTCTGGTTTCCTGACCTTCGTCAGTTGGGTCCGCCCAGTATCTTACATTTCAGTGAACTCGAGAAACATATAAATAGAACAAAAGTAAACATCAAAACGGCCCTCCAATTAAAAAAACATCAAAACCTAAATAAAGAATAAAAATGGCCAATGAATTAATCCCCGCTAAGACCCGCTTAGCATAAAAGAGATTAATTATAAATCAAGAAATATATAATACATAAGTTTAATGTATATAATCTTAGTTTTGTGGGTTTTATTCTTATTTTTCTTACTTAAAAAGATTAAGATTAATATCATATTTTATAACATTGAATAATTTACATTAATTAAGCTGGCGTCACTGAGATTAATTTTAAATTTTGTCAGGAATAAATTTTTATTTTATTGTTTAAAATTATAAATATTGTAACAATTTATATGTAAATATTTTTAGAAATCATTTATTTGTATCTTTTTAGAAATTTTTTATCTGTATATATTTACAGATATATCTGTATATCTGTACAGATTCATTTATAATATTTATATATAAATATATTTATTCATTTTAATCTTTACCGTTATTTATTTTAAATCATTCGTTTTCTAATTCCTAATTATTGTGTTCTGTTTATTTTTAAATTCTTTTCCGTTACAGCCATTTAATTACTTAATTAATTTAATATCGTTATGTTTTTTGTCCAATCATGATGTATATTTTTAATTAATCTTCCAATGAAATTGAACTTTGTAAAATCTATAAAAAAACCCATGTTTTCTATTTAATAAATTAATTCAGTTCAGTTCCAAACTTGACTCTTTTTTTTTCGCTTCTAAAAATCTCTCACAAACATCTTTACAATATGAAGTAGAAATAATAAATAGTTTAGGAAAAATGCTCTTACAATAATCAATGTTAGATTGAACAGAATACGGCTTTCTTGCAAAGCATATTATCTCCCGAAATATGAAACCTCCAAAGAGATCGGAATTGAGGTTCGGAAAATGAAAGTTAGGTTAATAATTAAGAATTTAATGAATAAATAAAAAATCCCAAGATGAAATAAATTTAAGAATATGTATTTTCTTCTTCTTTAGATAATGGCTATTTTTTTTTTAACTCGGTATTTTTTTCCCCTCTGCAACAGTGATTTAATTCTGCTCTCTTTTGTCGATACAGTAAAACCCCGCTAATCCGGCATCCGATAATCCGGCACATTCAATATCCGGCATCGGTCTAAGGTTTTTTTTTACACTGAATAAGCCTTCCGGGCGCGTTCGGCAGAGTTCGCGGGCAATCGACTGAGGTCGGGCGTACTCGGCAGTGATGACAAAACTAATAAAGTAACTATACTGTACTGCATGTACTGTATTAAAATATAATACTATATAAAAATATATTTTGTTGTTTTGCTTTTAACATTTTCCATCACTACCGAAATCAGAGAAATCACAATAGAACACGGAAAAATGGCCTGATACCTATTAATAGCCCTTTTGACTCTCTATTTTGCGGTATTTTCGCTATCCTCGCAATAACGGCTAGTTTTAGACGGCGGAGCTCAGTAATCCGGCATTTTCGGTAATCCGGCACTGCCGAAGTCCCTAACGTGCCGGATTAGCGAGTGTCTACTGTATCAGGAAAATCTGATACGTCCGTCTTCAAACGAAAAATAAATCCACATACTTATTAAGAAAAATTATGAAAATTTCAAGAAGATCTGATTGAATACTAATAATTTCAATCTATTATTATTATCTATTATTGTAGATTGTAAAGGTAGTACCTTTGCGAAAAATACGCTACTTACAGCTTCCAGGGTAATTATTATTATATCTGTATTTTTCTTACCATGATAACAAAAATGAATATGGCGCACGTGATCCAACCGAAAATTCGCAGCAAACAAAAATAAGCAATGAATAAGTTTTTAGATTATTTGATTAAAAATTTTGAAGCAGGTATTTACAATTTTTCAAAGTTAATTTTTATAAAGTGGAAAATGCTTTAAGATTATTATTAGATGTTATTCAAATTCTACTTTATATAAAATTGTACAGAACTACTTCCTTTTCTTTATTTATCACATCTGATAAAGAGGTTAGAAATAACCCCAAACATTATGCATATAATTTTAAAGATTTCTAATAAGGTTTTTGATTGAATTACGTATTTGCTAAAATTATTGACCGCAAGCATTTCGTTTTTATTTTCTAATTACAAACAGGATCACAAGAAGATATTCTTATAGATAAAGGTCACTTAAAGAGAATTAAGGACAAATACTTAGACATTAATTCATAACTTTATGGCTGCGTCAGGTTAACAACTGTACAAT
Source organism: Thereuonema tuberculata (assembly GCA_023159025.1). Taxonomy (NCBI): domain Eukaryota; kingdom Metazoa; phylum Arthropoda; class Chilopoda; order Scutigeromorpha; family Scutigeridae; genus Thereuonema; species Thereuonema tuberculata. Next base: position 48,302,364 of record JAFIDM010000001.1, read on the forward strand.
GTCAACAACTCTTATTACCCCTGAGACAAAGACATGATTATTAATTAATAAATCTTTTTACGAAAATTAGTCCAAAATGAAGTAAATTTTGCAGAAAAATACAGGAGATGATAATTGAATAATACTTAAAAACCTACAACTGTGTTATCCTCTACGACTTTGTATATGTCCCATTTTAGCATTATGCAAACAAGTAGAATGAAAGACATCATCTTCGTTAATAAATGGTTTATTATTAATAATTTATTTTTAAATAAATGAAATACTTTCAGTAGATGATCGATTGTATTGTTGTTTATATTCTTTATCTATTATTAAAAAAATATATAAATTCCGAACATATAAACTAATACAATTATATGACCTAACAGTGGAATGAAATTTTATAAAATTCTTTCTTAATGAAAATAAATTGGGATCTATTTGGATTTTAATAAACTTTTAATAAAATCTATTTGGATTTTAACTATACAACTAGCCTAAAATTCTCCCATCTTTGGACGGGTTAGAGGCTAGCACTAAGTAGTAAAAAAATTATGAACTTTATGAAACTGAATGACTTACTATAGGTTTTCGTGCCACTCTTTACTAAAATTTTAAATTAATAAATCAATAAATTTGAATGAACTATTTTTTTTAAGATACTGTTTGAGTGCGAACGTTAAAGCTTCCTCCTCCTTCAAAGTAAGTTTAGTAATTGGAAGAAAGCTGTTCTCTCTTTGATTTATGACATGGTCATTTCAGAGACCATGAACTCAGTACACAGTCATTAGAAATTCCCCATCGAAGGGTTAAATCTCCAGGACACCTCCTTTTCCTTTCACAAAAATGAAGTGGTTCATCAGGTAGGAAAAAAAAATACTTTTTCTCTGAAGAACAGAGAAGGAAAAAAAAAAGGTGATCCTTACCAGAATTAACACTGAATGTGACCTACAGGTCAGACAACACGTGAACTGAATTCTAGATTATCTCCGAAAATTCACAATAAAAGGGAAATTTATATAGTAGCCTTCAGACATTGCTGTCGATTTCAATGTTTTCTTAAAAAATTTAAAGGAAAATTTAAATAAAAATTAATTATTTTCATTGTTAAAAAAAGTTAACTAAATATAAAATATGATAAGTGTTTCTATGCTGATATTTCTTTTCCTGCAAAATAAATGCTATTATTTTATAACTATATTTAAAATTTCTTTTATCGAACATATTTATCATTGAAAAAAAAACAATCTAGAATGATTCGAATATTTAAGCTTAAAGAGGTAATCCAGTCACTTCTTATATGAGCTTGTAATACGGAGTCGTAGGCAAAATGTTTGGTTTTTCTGCCAAATATAAATTTGTTCTTTTAGGATTTTGTTTTTCTTTTTCGCATAGTTATGGGTGTATTTTTTTTCTTCCCAGTAAAGTAAAATGACGTCATTCTTGAAAGCAGAAACGCACAGAACTAAACAAAAATTCACTGAGCTATTTTTGGTATTTAAATACTAGAAATCCAAGACAGAACTGCTGTTTTGAGTTATAACTCTCATCAGTTGGATTCGCCGAGTATATTCAGCAGATGAAGTAGAACAATACACAAAATGGACAAATGAACACAACAATTAAGAAATACATCAACAATAAATTAAGAATAAAAGGGTTGAATATTTAATCCATGCTAACATTCCACTTAGCTAGGTAAAGATTAATATATAAAATATTAATATAAAGTTATAAAATTTAACGTGAGTGAAGACAATATACACAATAAGAAAACAGAAACGAAAATAACTAAATAAAAATTCACTAAGCTATTTGTCCGTTTTATATATTTCCTACTTCACTGAGCTGAGTATACTGGGCGAATCCAACTGATGAGAGTTATGCAACTCGAAACAGCAGTGCTGTCTTGGATTCCCAGAATAAGGTACCTGAGCCATAAAACGTCATGTATACCTTTAATGCCACCTATCTAATTCTTCATAAACATAAGAGATGGTTTCTTGATAAACATAAAGTAGTTTGATTTGACATGCCATCTAGTGTTGAATGAGTTATTAGCAGACCGCCAACGTTTTCGAGTGAAATTACATTTCGACTATTTCGTGTCAAGGACTTGTTCTGAAAGGCTGCTACTATATCAAGATAAGATAAAATATAGATTTTTTTAATTTTCAGCAAAGATTAACTATATAAAATTATACATTTTCTTGAGTCTTGAAGATTCTTCTATGTAGATAAGATAAAGTTATTTTTAAAATTCGGAAATTGTAGACAAACAAGCGTATCATGTGATCCATGTGCTCAGTAGCGCTTTAACGCCACTTTAACGGCACTAATAAACTTTTTATTTTTTGTAAGCTTCCTTCTCTAAAGCTTTTTGAGTTAACTGAAAAATATTGTTTTTTGTGGTATTTTGTCTTATTGTCTCATTTCATTTAAAAGGAGGGGATATTCAAATTAGATTTTACATTTCCTTTTTTGGTTTAGCTACAAATTAGAAAGACTGTGTTAATTTCAAGTGATTTTTTATTATTTTTTTACAGAAAGTCAAATTTAGTTGCTTTTTACTGTAATTTTGTACAAATAATGTTTACAATGATGGAATAATTCTTAATTTTAAATCAGTTAAGTTACTAGAAAGTAGGTGGCGTTAATTGGATCAGGTGTTCCTAATAACGCCCAGTTTGCAAAGTTTTCTGATTTGAGTTCTCATACTTCTCCAGTAAAAGTTATCATATGTTTCATTATGGTATGTTTCAAACAGAAGATTAAACTTTCTTGGTCATAATTTTCGAGTTTCGATACACCTTATTTCCAGACTAACAATAATTTAAATGTTACGGTGGCGTTATTTGGGCAGGGTACTTTACCAAAAATAGCTCAGTGAATTTTTGTTTAGTCACGTGCGTTTGTTTTCTTATTGTGCATACCGACTTCACTCACGTTAAATTTGTCATTATTGACATTGCTAGTATTGCTAGCATTGGGAGAAATGGAAATATGTAGAAATCAATGTATTCTTACTGTTCTAACATCTCCATTAGCTTATATTGCGTTTACCAGTAACTGCTGATAAAGAGGAGGGAATCTAATGTAAAAATTCGTAGTTTTTGTTGCAGAGGTTATTTTAATGTTCCTGTTTTGCTTCAGAAGTTTCAATTCAAGATTAAACTCAAATCTATAATGTTAATAAGAAATGAAAAAAATCATGAATTATTAAATTTAATCATTCCTTTGTTTAAATAAAGCCGAATGTTGAATAAAAATGGGATTTTAGCTTGGTTAATTCATCTGTTCATAAAAACATCAAGAAAACAGTTTTCTTTGATTTTTTTTTTGAGACTTTAATTAACATTTATGATTTGCTTCCAGCATGTAATTCCGGCCTGAAAAGTAATGCTTTCTAAATTAATAGTTTTTGGAAAGCTGCTTTAATTCGGAACATTTGTAATATTTATAAATATTGAGTGCAGTAATGTATTTTATTTAAAGTTGCCTTTCGCATGTAACTAGTAACTTCTTTTTGTTCAAAAAATGAAAATTAAATTGTAAGTTGTGTTGTTTTAAAAAAGGCCAGACACACAATAATTAAAAAAACATAAAAATACATTAAAATCTCGACCAGGTTTCGATCGGACCTGCTGATCTTTTTCAAGTCTTTATCACTTGTAAAAGATTGGCAGGTCCGATCGAAACCTGGTCGAGATTTTAATGTGTTTTTATGTTTTTTAATTATTGTTTGTCTGGCGTTTTTTTAAAACTACTCCATTAATTTACACACGTTAAATTTCTACATAAATTCTAAGTTTTTTTATTTATCATTAAGACATAAAAAATAGATTTCTTTTTTTTGCTTTACATATAAAATTTGTGTTTGTCTCATAAATTTCTTTGAAATAAACTTCTATTAGAAGCATTCCATTAGTATCTGTGTTTTTTAGTTAATTTCAAAAAAAAAATAATTATCATCATTTTCTAATAGAATTTAGAAATCCTTAATTCATTCATTTCATAAAATTTAGTGTTTGTCAATAAAGTTTAATTATCTTATTATCTTGTTTGATCCAGTAGAAATCAAAGTGGTTTTTTGAATCAAGATTGATTCGTTTTAAGAAACGACTGATATTCTAATGGGCTATATGACTTATTTATTGAAAAAACAAAACAAACTAAAAAGTAATCTCGCAGACACACTTAGGACCTTAGGTTCTCCTTCTGTAAAACAAAATTGTAGTGGTTTTACATCCCCCCTGATGTAAACAGACATAAAACTCGAAAAAAGCAGTCTAAATGTCTTCTATATCGGACAACCTGGATTTCGGGGAAGTCCCAAGACTCTGCATTAAATATTAAACTACGTTATCCTGGAAAAAGTGAAATGGACAAAAGTTTCAGTAAAATAAATAAAAAACAACATAACCATTGCAAGACTTTTTCCTTATCTTGTTAATTTCAAATGCGATCCATAAAGATTTTAGATCGAAACATTTCCATACAATAAGGCCTATGAAAAAGAAAAAGAAATCTAATCACTTCTCCAAACATTTAAATGTAACATTTCGTGCACATCAGTTTATTATTGGTCCAGCTAGAGAAAAGCTAAATATGTTATATTACAGTTTTATATTTTCATTTTTCTTCATTTTTTTTTAAATATTGCAAAGACGAAATATAGTATTTTAGAAAAGAAAATTGTAAAAAAAAAGATTAAATGTGTAATTGTAGAAACTCGTAATGGCCCTTTTTTTTTTTTCTTTTTTTTTTTTTTTTTTTTTAGGTACAGATATTTGAATGGCAGTAAATGAAGCAGCAATTTAAATTATAGTTATTTAGATAATAGGTTTTCAATTTGTTACTATAATTTAGAACAAGAAAACAGAAAGATCCAATTAAATCCTAGTTTGTAATTTTTCCCATTAAAGCCAGGTTGCAATTCACGTCGAAGTACAATTACCCTTTCATTTTCCCCGTGACAGCTTTTCACCTCTGTCTGGCATTGAGCTTAACTCAAAACGAGATAGGAACTCTAGTTTGTATTAAGCCAAAACCGACATCTGAAGGCAACAAATAATTTAAGATCTCATTTTGTATTCATCGACTGAATGATTTAAATATAGACGAACAACGATGTTCGTAATTTTATCAAAACTTATATTAATAACACCACCAGCATGTGAAAAGACTTATTTACTTATTTTTTGTTCATTTGTTTATTTATTCCACGTGATAAATTTGGTAAAAATGAAAGGCAGACTGGAGATCATGAAAGTTGGATTCGAAAAGTTGTGCCTTTCTCTAACCCATTTAAAAATCAATGGAAATGTAAAATATCTATTTTTGATATATCCCCGGCTTTCCAGCTCTTTGGATAATGAAAAATCAATACACCTTTGTTACATTTCACGTCAAATAAGACGGTAACTTTTCTATTGCTAATGCAGAAATTAATAACATGATTTAAGATAACCAAGTTTTTCAGTTTAAAGAAGGTGGCTTCCCTGGCTTTTGTCTAAATTTGTAATATTGTTTTTTCTTTGTAGTCTCATAAATCATCCACATCTGTTGGGTTCGAGCGGCAACTGATAGTTTTTAATAGAACTTAACAGTGGGCATTTTCAGTTAGTCAAAGTCTGTACAGAAATTCCTTATTTGCAATTCAATTTATACAGAATAAACTCCCTAGCATGCAAATGATGTGGATGACTTCAAATCCGGAAGGAACGACAGGTTCATTTCTCATTTAAAATGCATGTAAATCATATTGCTTTAGAGAAGAATCACGATACGTTCGCATTTGTCTGATTCAATATCGAGAGCTGTCAGAAGATTTGATGCAGCCAATTGCAAGTCTATTTTGGCAAGGCATTTGAAGATTCATTCACGGACTGTTTGAAGCTTAGGGCGACAATTTAAGAAAAGCAAGGATAATTCACTCCACGGATTTAAAAACGTAGTTCTATCCAATTAGACAGCACTTGCTTGACAAGAAGCTTCAGCCTTACTGTTCTAAATAGTAAGCTCAATTTCTTTTATTTCTTTTGTATAAGACTAAGGTTGCCAACGATTTCTTAAGAGGAGGATATTCGAAGAAAGGACTGATTTTAATAAACCATGCCTGGCACACTTAGGAGTATGGTAGATATTAACAATCCGAAGAGCATCACCAAAATCTTATTTTAAGTGGACTATTTTTTGATGTCAAGAATTATCACTTAACACGACTCGTACCTGTTAATAGTTATATGGACGACTATTAGAAGATCATATTTTATATCAACTACCTAATGATTTTATACTAGCAAACTACCTGGGTTACAAAGATGTACAGGATGGCCGGGAAGTTCCCGTAACCCCCTATTATGTTATTACTATGTTACTTACCGGAAACCCTGCATTACAAATACTATCTGTAACTGTTGATAGTGAATCTCTTAAAACCCCTTTATTCTTATCACGAACGACATTTAGATGGAGGCTAAAACAGAATCCAGATGTAAACAGATGAATTTATCTCTTGTTGAATCTAGACGCACTTTCTGATGATGATAGCCTATATTACAAATGCTTTAAGAATGCGACGATGATAACTTGTTTTCCGTTATCTTTTGATCTATAAAGAGAAACCTTTAAGGAAAGAAAAAACTTTTAAGATTTTAAATAAAGAAACTACGGGAATCGATTTCTTGGAAGAAAAAGTGGTTCGTATATGTATTGGATGCACCCTACCAAGACTCAAACTTTCCCATATCGATATATTCAAGTGATATACAGGTTATTTACTATATAAAGAGAAGCATTATAATTGAAATATGTGCAAAAAATTTTAAAAAAATATAATAATAGGGGGGTACGGGAACTTTCCGGCCACCCAGTTGATTAGAAAATAGGGGAGACCGGGGCCAAGTGGACCTAGGGGTAGAGTGGACCGTTGACTTTAGTAATTCGTGTAGACGCTAGAATGTGCCAAAAATCGGATAGAAGGTTGGTGCCATTGTGGCGCTGCTACCACAAAAGCGTCAGTGAATTCGGCTTATTGGTGACAGTGAGGTGATCGATTGTTTTGTTTTTGTTCAGGTAAGTAAATGTTTAGTGTTGTTTTTACTTTAATATTGCCGTTAATATTGTATAGCGATGCATTGAATAACACAACCGTAATATGCATATTAAAGGCGGCAATCTAAAGATCATTTTAAGCTATAGAATGAATTGAATACTTAAAGTAGTCGATAGTCACAACTGAAGGAAACGTCAAAATGGCGATGGGGCAGAGTGGACCGAACGACACGGGGCACATTGGACCAGTGGTCCACTCTGCCCGCTGTTTTTACAAAAAAATATTTTGGCACTATATATTATATTTTTTTTCTATATTATATATTTGTAAGGCCTATTATATTGTATTATATTATTACATATTATATTTTTTTATGTAGGCTATTATATATTGTGTGTAGCCTATATTATTAAATGATATTACCCCTTTAGTAATTCCTCTCAGCAAGTACCGTAATAGGGGAAGACTTCGTGCAAAGGCATCTTAATCTTCGAAAATAGCCAATTTACACATTTAACTGTTATTAAATTCTAATTAAAAACTATGCAAACTGTCACGTTGTAGAATTGGCAACATGACACGATTAAAATCTTGGTCTCTGAGGGAATATATTTTGATTTTTAATAATTGTATTGTTGTAATTATGTATTTGAATTTTTGTATTTGGTAAAGTCTTGTATATTATTATTGTTATATTTCATGGTTAAATATTATTTTAATGGTTTGAGTTTCTTTAGAAAACAATTTGTGCGAAAGAAAAAGAAAAACTTCGAAAAACAGTTGTGCGTTGATTGAGTGGTTTTATCTGTTTCATTTTCCCATGGGAACAAAAAAAGAAAAGTTAAGTACACTCTGGCGGGAAAAATCAGATCAGTTGATGAATCTGAAACACACGGGCAAAAAGTACACCCAATCAGTCTGAACATTTCAGGAGAGGGAGCGTATTCTAAAACACACACAATTACATCCTAAGTGAACTAATACAATTTTCAGTAACTGAAACTCTAAATTAAATGTAAATTCTATACACACTTTGTTACATTAGAAAGCATTAAAAAAATGGCATAAATAACAATATAATCTTAATAATCTTAATAGAGAACAAAAAAAGGTCAACGGCAATACTGACGGGTACGCCAGTAAAAAAAGATCTGCAAGAAGAGCAACGAAAATCTAAAGAAAGAAAAGAAAGTGTAGCAACGAAAAACATGACTCGGCCAACAGTCTCTAAAAGCAACATAAACAAAAAACAAAAACAAATAGAAGCAAAGGAAAAGGGATAAAGATGAACAATTACAGATGATTAGTGATGATGAAGATGATGAAGATGCTGTGCGCCTCTCCTGTTTGAAGAACTTTAAAAAAAGCAAACCATGGCAGGAGTGGATTCAATGTACGCAGTGCAAGAGATGGGCCCATAGTTCCTGCGTAGCCAGTGATATTCGGGGTTTATTTTCCGAATGCCTCAACTGCAAAGAAGATTTCTCTAGTGAAAGTGATTAATTAATTCAATGTAAACCTATTTGCTATTATTCATTTACGACTTTCAACTGCATAATGATTATTTTAAATTTTCACTTGAATATGTAATACCTTAGGTAGTCTGTGTTAAGTTAAACTTTATTTCATGATATCCTAAATGGCATATTATTTTGTATTCAATAAAAATCTTACTTTAAATTTGTTATTCTTACCCGGACCAACGTGCCCCATGGGGTGGTCCAGCCTGCCCCGTGGTCGGGGCAGGTTGGACCACTCTACCATTTTTGTTTTACTAATTAATACCAATTTTATTTATGAATATAATGAAATGAAATCAAGTTTTTACATTCTTGAATAGTTCCCGATTCTGACAAAAATAAATGCAATGGAAAATCTCTTAACAAAAAAAATAAAAAAATTCAACAAAAAAAAGTACACCGCTCTGCCCCGGTCTCCCCTAATTGGAATTGTGAAATCACTTCGAAACTTTCCCAGTTGGTACAAAAATCAAGTGATAGGTACAAAGTAATGTTATATTTGAATTGTGTAACGCGAGATCCCTAGAAATGAAATTAATATCGAGATCGGAGAATATAAGACATACCATCGCTTTCTTTTCCACACCCATATCACTTCAAACTTTCCCAGTTTCATAAAAACTAATATAATCATTACAAATCTATATCTATCCCGAAAATCTCGTAGAAGTCTCTTTCAGCAATGTTTGCCCGCTTACCGTTTACACCTCACCGCTCTCCCGTTTACATCTCATAGTTCTAGTTTTTGCTTCCAGGTTCATATGTGGCATTTTTATGCACAACAATATTTTTGTAGTTTCAATAGTCGCCTCCAGGTATTATGTGCATTAAGCTATGTTTAAAGAAAGTTGTTCCCCCACCCCACTCCGTTTACACCCCTTATGTCGAAAATCCGTCGAATACGGGCCTTTTTGATTTTGACAAAGAACACTCATGTCAAATTCGTGTTTCTAACTGAAACCATTTCCGAAATATGCATAAACATCAAGAAACTTCAACCCCCTCCCCATTTACACCCCTTAGGGATGGTATTTTTAAAAATCCTTTCTTAGTGAGCGCCTACGTCGTTAGAGGAACCCATCCCAAAAATTTCAAGTTCATAGGTTCAGTGGTTTTGGCTGTGGATTGATGAGTTAGTGAGTGTCAGTCAGTCAAAAGGATAAGAACTATTTTAATTAACAAATATATATATATATTATATATATAAATACTCATTAACAAAAAAAACGACGCACCTAGAAGGAGTTGTCCGATGGAGACAAAAATTGGTGGAGAGGAAGATTATGTACAGAATAGAAAATGATTAAAATTTCAGACAAATTGAATGATTTATTTCAGAGTTACAGAGTTACAAAGTAACGAGCTCAATAAGGTGTTGACCCACCTCTACCCTGAATGCAAGCTGTCACACGACGTGGCATAGAGTGATAAAGCTCTCCTGCGGTATTTCTTGCCAAATTTGCTCCAATTGTCGGGCTAGGTCATCCACATTCCCTGGTGGATGCAGTTGCCTTCCCATCATATCCCAGACATGCTCGATTGAGAGAGATCTGGGGATCTGGCTAGCCAAGGAAGTGTTTCACAAGCTGCAAGACAGGTCATAGCAATACGTGCCGTATGTGGTCTGGCATTATCTTGCTAAAAAATAAGCCCAGGATACTGCAAAAGGAAGGGTAGCAAAACAGGTCTCAGAATGTCGTCGACGTACCGCTGTGCTGTAAGTGTGCCGCTAATGACGACCAAAGGGGTCCGGCTATCAAGGGAAATGGCACCCCCGACCATAACTCCTGGTTGAGGGCCTGTGTGGCGTGCAATAGTGAAAGCAGGATCGGCACGCTGCCCTGGGCGTCTCCAGACACGTCTGCGACGATCGTCAGGACACAGTTGAAAGAGGGATTCGTTGCTAAACACTATACGTCCCCAGTCAGCATCATTCCAACCGGATCGAGCCAAGTACCACTTTAATCTGGCCCGACGGTGTGCAGACGTGAGTTGCAGGTGGCGTAGCGGTCGGTACGAGCGTAGATGTCGCTCTCTCAGCCGTCTGTGAATGGTCATGGTGGACACTCGTGTGCGGGTCGCACGTCTGATTGTTGATAACGATGATTCAGGAGCTGTGACAGCTGATCTGACAATCACTATCCTCCCGCTCTACTGTGGCCCTAGGGCGATCGCTACCTTCATGACGCTGAAATCTGCCATTGTCCACCTATTCCTGCCAGCATCTTCTAATCGCCGCATCACTTCGGCCCATATGACGAGCGATTCTCCGATTTGCCCAACCTGCCTCTTTCAATCCAATGATACGACCTCTTTCAAACTCTGACAGTAGCACGTAATGAGCTCGAATCCTGCGGCGAGGCATTTTTTCAGTCGTTGAAAGGTATCCAAACTCACAATGCAACAGAAAGTTTGACCATCAGATTGAGAATCGCTTCTTACATACACCTGCTGAGTTCGCAGTTCCAATGCGCTGTAGCTCTCGCTATTCATTCATTGGACACCAAAGTTTAATCATTTGCATGGGCGGTCCCAATGTCTTTGCATACGAAATTTCATTGCAATCGGAAAACTCCTTCTATGTCGTCGTTTTTTTTGGTGATGAGTGTGTGTGTGTGTATATATATATATATATATATATATATATACAGTCTAACAGATGGATGTTGACGATCTCGTTTGCGTGAGAAGTACGGAAAACACGAGATCTGGCCATTAGCCTCTTCAGCAGATCTCAAGGAATTTAGTATTTTTAATGTCTGTCACTAGGAAAATGCTACCTAATGAATTTATTGTTTGTTTATTGACTGTTTTCAATTTTAATTTATTAATTCCCTATGAAAATATTCTTCAACTTGCAATATTATTTTTTGCGCGCTGCTTCGTATAGCACTGTTTCTCGCCATTTTGTGAGAAGACATGGATAGAGGCTATTCTCGCGTAAATTACGTGAAATCACGAAAATACGAGATCGTCAACATCCATCTGTTAGACTGTACATATTAATTAAAATAATTCTTATCCTTTTGACTGCATGTTCAGTGTTTATGCAGAACTAAGTTTCGTTGCTGTCCGGGTTTAAATTTTGCATATCAGTTCGTAACGGCGTTTAATTTGCAAACTTAATAATCAGTGTTTTGGTTAAAATGCTTGCGGCAAATTGTTCATGGTATGTAGTTCACTCTCTCTTACAGTCAAGTTTAGCTTAACTGGCTAACCGCACAATAGCTTTTGGTTGGCGGCCCACGAAACTAGTGTGTGTTGAGTTTATTCAACTTGAGAAAAAAAAAGTGTCATTTTAGTGGGAGTCAATTGATATAATTGTTGAAACATAATCTCCTAACATTCTAACTAAGAAATACTAAATTTTGTCCTGCTCTTCTTAAATTTAAGTTTCTTTAAATTTCAAGATTACAATTTAAAATTTAAATATCGATGTTTTCTATGAAAATTGATCAAAGCCATTTCAATTGTTTAAATTCAGTTTATACTGAATACTTCAGAATACTTTGTAATTTTGTATTTAAATCACTGAGATCAATAATCGACAATTAAATCATATTTATTCTACATAATTCTTTCGAAGTGTTTCATTATTTCTTATTTATCATATGTTTAATATGACATCTCTATTACAAAATATTTTTGTAATTTTTGAACAATTATTTTTAACAACAGTCATAATAAGCAATTTTTAAACTTTTATGTTGTGAGGCATAAAACTGTTATTCAATACCAAGCAAATATTAGAAAACTCCATCTACGGATAAATTTCATTTTATTAATGGTGATATTTCGCGGAGAATACCATCTTCCCGCTTTTTCAAACCATTTTAAATAACAAAGATTAACTTCCATTACATTCACTGGTTTGCACGATACAGACATATTATATTACAATAATTAAAGACATTTTTATAAAATCAATTGTTAATGATTTAACACAACCTATATTTACTAACAATGTAACAATGTATTATAATTATTATCAGAAACAAATATTCTTATTAAGTTGTTTTGGCAATTTGCTAAAACTATTACTGAAACTTATTTAATATTTTTGAATATTTGAATCCGACTTTTAATAATA
>JAFIDM010000001.1:48315022-48344908 GCA_023159025.1 Thereuonema tuberculata
TCATTTTTATGTAAATTATACATATTTTTATCTTTCCTGAACTGTATCGTTACCTACAGTAATAAAGTGTATTAATTACTATACAAACACATTAAAAGGGTGAGACCAGTGTTTACAAGTGACATTCCAAAACAGCTGTTTCTCAACTGAGATCATTAGTTGAGAGTAGTCACTGTAAACACACCTAGTCTCAATACAGATATAAACTGAAATGGCACCTCCACAAATTTAAACTAAACACAAAAAACACATTAAAAATACTCCGACAGCACAAGAATTTCCTTTATTTTATTTTTAAGGTGTATTTTGTTCTTAGTTTAGATTTGTGGAAGTGCGATATTTTGTCTTACTAATTACTGTACAAAAATTACTAATTCTAATCGTAGTAGAATTTTGTAGTGTAAGCCAGCGTTTCCCAACCGGTGGGTCGCGACTTGATCCTGAAACTATCAGAAACCATCGAATAAACCATCAGAAAAGATCAGAAAAATCGAAAATCGATCATATATAAGGAAGGGATACGATACAAATATGGTTTTATTCTATATTCTTCTATTCCTATACATGTGGAGGTATTCCGATAAGGAAAGGTGGGTCGCCAGCTGAAAAACGATAAGGAACGGTGGGTCGCCAGCTGAAAAAGGTTGGGAACCGCTGGTGTAAGCCTTTAGCATATAGCACTATTTCAATACTATTGTAATAAATATACAGACTACTATAAAAGCTAATTACTAAACATATTGTATATCATTCACTTACGAAATAAATGATAAACCGTTTATTTTCCATTTAGTGACTAAATTGCAATTAACTAGTAAAATTCATTTGTGTTACATGGGGCCTTTGTTATGTTAAACTAAAGGGAGCACACAGCATTTTCATAAATTATGTTCTTTTTCTCTGTAACTTCAGGCAATCCCTTAATAGTACAATTAGAAATTGTTATATGAATAACTGAGATTTACAAGTTACATTTCTGAGACCGGTGTTAAGCGAAAATCAGAAAATAGCTGATTTTCATTTAGAAAATTGTTTTTTGTTTTGTTTTGTTTTTTTCAAAAATCAATACAATGGATAAATTACAAATTGTTTTATCGATCGAATCGAATATTTCGTAGTTTAAAATTAACGAACTCTTGCAAAGAGCAGTTCTAAAGAAAAACAGACGATTCTGAACCATATCTCCACCATTACACCAATGAGGATTTAAGTTTAGCGTATCAACGAACATTTGCACCAAAATGTTTGATCGAATCGGCCCTATTAGCCCGGAACCTTTCCTCGCCAGAGAATCTGCACATTGCATAATCTGAAATTTCGTATTATCTCCGTTTTACGAGGGCATTTTCAAAACGCAGCTTTTATTCTTCAGTTCTTTTAATGGATTTCGCTTTCGTTTTATGTGGAACCATTTTATAGTCAACGCAAACTAGGTTGGAAAAAAAGAAAAACCTTCAACGCATGAGAGTTTCAAAGCAATGGCCTCCGCATCTGCAATGTGTGTGTTTAAAATTGCTCACCATACACAAAGTTAAAAGTTCTACAGCGAATTCAAATGAGACAGAATTCGATAATTAGCATAATTATCAATGAAGTATGTATGAATGGTTAACCATTCGCTGGAGATTTCACTGTTAGCGCTTTCGTATGCAAAACCACAACAATTTCAACGAAAGGGAAGTCGTAAATATTCCGTCTCTGTCAAAACGCATAATGGAGACGACGCCAAGAAGGCTGACGAAATTACATATCAGACCAACTAAGCATCTCTTAACACTCAAGCTGAAATAGCACAAAGATAAAACAAAGGGAAAAAAAATCATATTCAGTGAAAGTAATTAAAATTTACTGCTTACCAATTATTAATCAAAGAGAAGAATTTTAAAAGCACTTACGCCGAAGTTGGCGCTAGTAGGAATTTTTATGTAAATATTTCATGTACAATTTTCGAACTGTTAATCCACTACGAAAGAAGGAAATTCGACTTGGTTTAAAATTCCTTCTCCTTTTTTTAAATTGACTTCAGTTTCTAAAAATACATAAACAAGTTCCCAATACATTAATCCTCCTTTAGAGAATCTGGATCTTGTTCCATTTATTTTTAATAATAATAATAATTAACAAACTAAGAAGAACTAAATTCTGTATAAAAGGATTAATTTAGAATTTTGATTTTGTTATTTTAATTTTAAGGATACACAAATCAATTTAAAAACAAACATGAACCGTTGATAACTGAATAGTTTATCGAAGCTGTTATCTGTCACTGATGTTATTTCTGTTTTTACTTTTGTAAGGAAATAACCCTATTTACTTTACTAAAGAGTAGTGAGTTGATGGGGGCTATTTTAAATATATATACGCTATCTTACATAATTTACTGGCTGGCAGGAAATGCATGTGTAAGCGAGTGATGGACTGGAGAAAATTTTCTTAAAATATTTTTTTTTCTGCATTAAGATTTGTCATTATTGTAGTTTTTAGCTTAATTATTTATAATTGACTGGTTACTGAAAACTGCTGTAGGCCTTATCGTAGAATTGACAATTATTAAGTCATGACAACGTTATAGGAGATACTCATGGTGAAATCTCAACTTCTTTAAAAATTTTACTGATTATTTATAAAGAAGCTTAGGTTTTTAGAAAAGGATTAAAAAAAACCTTTTTGGAAAGAAGGAATATCAAGTAGACATTTGTGGTCTTTGCCAACACAAAATATTCGTAATAATTACTGCCTTCGATTGAAAAGAAAATAACTTCATTGTTTCATCGGAAATTACCTTCAAATGTTGAATATGTTCATAAGCTATTTTCGTAATCCGTTCTTTTCAGTTCATGGTTTATTAACTGAAGTTTTTCTTTCCATAGGAAATAAGCTTATTTTCTTTTAAAAAGTTACTAAATATTATAGAAGGTGGTTTATTTGAAGTGATGAGTAAATGTGAAACAGACGTTAAAACTCCTAATGTTAAAAATCTTAATATTATGCTTAATAATTAGTGTCTAAAACTATTTGGAAATTGTTCATGTGAAATAGTGGTTCTGTAAACAATCAAAACTTTAATAAACCAATGATACCGGCATTAAGAACTTTTTTTTTTCTGTGGAGAAAGGAGGAAGTCAAGACAGAATAGTATGTCTATTTTAAGGTTATTCAAACATACGGCAATATCCAGAATTGCGTCGCTTAGATTAACGTTGCTTCGGACTTACGTCCGATTAACGCCCACCTGTACCGCTATTTTTTCTTTTGCCAACCCTATCCATCTGAACAAGTAAGGAAAAGAAAGTGAAGATCAATATGGATTTATCTACTCTTTTCTTCATCTCTTTGTAGAGCAGTCCTATAGAGTGGAAAAACTTCGAAGCATTCTATGACAACGAGTCCCAAAAGCTTTCTCCAGAGGTCCACCTGGAAATGCTTTACTATAGTTGCTTTAGTAAAATTATTTATTCTCATATGCATTACATGTATTTATATCTCGCATTTATTTATTACTGTACACTGTTTATTTAGTTATAAATGCGTTATTTACTCCAGTTATACACGTATATGATATTGCGGTGCAGTATATAGGATACCAAAAATAAGATAGCGCTTCAATTTACGTCCGTTTTCAAGTTAAGTCAAACAAAGGTGACGTAGTGCAGGGCATGCCTCTAATAATCTTAATAATAAAAATCAAGAAAATTGATGCAGCTGTTTTAGTATGATGAAACGTACAAAAATCACGATTTTTTGTTTTTTTGAGAGAGAGAGATGGAGAACAGTTAAAAACCAAAGCTATTGTAATCATATTCAAGTTAGCCTAGAAATAAAAAACTTGCCAATTATTAAGAAAATTAGTTAGTCGTTTTTGCGTAATGCTCGTTCAAACATTTAGTCAAACGTATAACAAAATTTCACAGTTGAATATATACCATCCTTCGTGTGCTCAATCAATAATTGCTGAGTTATTTGTAGATGCTGTAAAAGCGGACAAGCAAACAAATTGACAGATATACAGACGGAATGACGTTGATTTGTTTTTTTTGTTTTTTTTTAATTCTAAAAGAGCCTTGAAGTTTCTCTGGATAAAGGAAACCAGATGAAAAAAAAGAATGAGTGATAGAACACTTAATTAATTCTGAGTTTTCACTTGTAAAGCACTGGTTGTTCTAAGTGAAGTGCTCATTGGAGAAAGAGGTCACTGCTTAAAAAGTGCAGAAATAGTTTCAGAAAAGATATTTTCTGGTGATACTTAAAAGCACTCTTGTCAGATCGAGAGATCGTGTAACAAACTTGCATAATTGTTCATTTGCTTTTAAAGTTGAGGATGTCATGTAAAATTAAGAGCAACAGTAAACGAAATTACTATTGTACACTGCTCTTTAACGTAAGGTGCATTGGTAATAACATAAATAGGATGAACAGAAGTCCCGGATTTTAGTGCAGTATCCCACTTCAGTATATGTACCGGATTCTGTAAATAGTCCCGTATTTTGTAAATAATTGACATAGTTGACACATTTTATAAATAGTTGGTAAATAGTATCAATCCATATAAGGATGAGATATTTTGAAGGGATTATAAAAGAAATACATTCCGATGTTTACTACTAATGACCGCTTTTACAATCATCGCTAAACAACCTAATAAATATTCGACCCTCTTTAACTTTCACTGCGGACAATGCCAATTGACGTCTTATTTGTATTCTCTTTTGTGCGGATACCGTCAATTTTTTTTTAGTCGTCAAAGTTATCTTGTCCCGAATTGATGTCGGAAAAATCTGCTCACCCTAAACATAAAGGAATTGGAATTGTACTTGTGGAACTTATATCTGTCAAAGCTTACTACACGAAACTCAATACAAATCCTAATTTTACCTACATAAATTATTTGGATGGTGTTACGCATTATTTGACCTAGCACCAAAATTCGATTTTGAGATATTCGAATAAATGCAAAAGCTTATGTATTACTTAACATTTTTTTATGGAATGAAGAGTATTGTATGAATGAAGTATACCGCACATTGATGACGTATGAATTTCGAATCAAATGAACATGCGACAAAGGTCATTAGTTACATGATCAAATCTTATTCGTTACGTTTAGTCGATTGGTGTTTATTCAAAATTAATTTTCCGCGGAATTATGTTAAGTTAGCAGCAGAAATATTATTTTTATAAAGAGTTTACATCTTTCTATCTTTCTTTCCGTTCTGAGATATACATGGGACAGGCTTTTTTATTATTATTATTATTTTTCACTTGGATAATTAGGATATAGAACATGTGGCAATTCTGCCAAAAATTAAGTATGTGCTTTAAACCATATTATTATTTTTTTTCTTTATACTAATTATGAATTTATTTATATTAAAAATAGTCTAAAACATCTCGATTACACTACAACTATCCTCCTTTCAAATAAAATCACAACAACATTATATTTGAATTTTATATAAATTAAAATTGAAGATGTCTGTTGGTCGTCTACGATCATCAAGGTTATGTCACTCAAAGAAGAGTGCACAGGAAACCGAAGAGAATGAGTTCGTTTTATTCAAATTCTTGTCTTAAAGGTATACATTGTTAAAATCCATTGTAAAAATAAATTTGAAATGACAATTCTATATATTCGTTTCAGGTTGAACAATCATTCCGCTCACAGCTGCTGATTAGGATCAATTGGGGAAAAAAGAAAGAAAGAAAAACCTAAATTTAAGTAAACTAATTTCAGCCAAAGAAAATTAGAAATCAGAAATCAACTTAAATGTTACTCTAAGCAAAAATTATTCATTCCCTCTTTACATATCGTTATCGTGCAGCAAGTATACAACAGAAAAAGAAGAAATAGTTTTTTTTTTTCATCCTCATCAAGAGTTGGACCTTTTCTATTTTTGGATGAAATTATTGACTTTTCACTTTACTATTTAGTGCCTTGGTGTCTGATTGCTACTTGTGCTCTTGACGTAATCTGTGAATAATGTGAATGGATGGGATCGGTGTTACTTGGTGGCTGTGTGGGTTGTATCATACCCACACAGTTGTTGAAGGTGAATTGGTAGTTTCGGTTGGTGAAAATTGGAAAAAAAAATAAAAATAGTCGTATGTCGTAGTGGTTTTAGGTGTCGTTTGCGAGTGATACTAAATAGTAAAGCTGTTCCAAATGACAGTTTAAATGAACTATGAAATGTAATGGCAAAAGGAAAAATAAAAAAAATCACTTGCCTCTGCCAAATTCGAACTTGTAACCTTATTTTGTAATGATAAAAGATAATATTAAAACCACAAAGCTCTTATTGAGTAGGTAGCAGGGTGAACGACTCTTCGACTTCTTGACTTTTAGGTGGGTGTAATTGGTTAGCCATTGACTTTTCTCGATTCGACATTCCCGATCACAAATTGTAATACGTGCTTTTTTTTTTAAGGGAACCCAATCATTTATGGAGAGATACTTCCTAAAAAAAAACTCTTCGGGATCGAATTTTAATACGATAATAAAGCTTTTCTGTTTACTATCTGCTTCGTGAGCAATCCATCGAATACAGTGGATCCACTTTACTATTTTGGGGAAACATATCTTCTTTAAGATCGCTTTCAGTGGATTCAAACTGCTACAGATGGGATAATAATTTATTGGCTCTTGAGACCAAGAAAATAAACGCTGTTCTCACTTGCAAATAGCAGAACGGAAATAATGGTCTGTGATTAATGGATGCAAGATGGGAGTTCAGAGGAAAAAGGAAAACTTTCTACAGCTTCAGAAGCGTATCACATTTCCAGAATTTACAGCAATAATTTTTGTTCAGAGAGAAAGTTGATTTTATATATTTTATAAATTCATCATGTTACTTGTTAAATCTTTTATGTGCAAATCTAAAATAAAGACGAAATACAATGATACTCTAATAATTACAAAAAATTACTAATAATTTAGCAATTTAGTAATTTTCTCTTTTGAATGTTCACACTAGACACACACAAGGAACAAGCGAGAAATAAATTCATTTCATTTTCAATTCTTTATTTGTCTATGTTTTGATATTTTAACCTCAAGCCTTCAATCACGAAGTAAGGATAGATTGTCTTGAGATATCATAATCCTAACTAATGTATATAAAAATGAAAATCTGTATGTCGTTCAAACACGCCTCAACGGCGCAACGGATCGCAATGAAATTTTGCAAGCAGGTTTATGACACGGAGAAGGATATAGACTATTTTTCATCCCGGTCTATCAAGTAGTTCTCGTGAGAAGAATGAAAAACATCCCAAAACTGCCCAAAATGAAAAACTTCCCAAAGCTGCCGATGGATGGCGCCAGAGCAGTTTTAAATCGAGTGCGTTTAAGGACATTCTTTGCGGGCGCGGAAAACGATTAACTCACGACTTATCTGATAATTCTATAATATTATACAATTATAACTTATTCTAAAACTTCTTATAATAATAACTTCTTGCTAAAATTCTTAATTCCTATTATACCTTCATGTTTTTAGTATTTTAAAAGGTTCAACTCAAGTGTATCAACTCAACTCAAGTGTATGATTTAACATAATTTCAAAATTCCAATAACCAAGAAACCAAGGAACAGATATATAAATATACGATACGGTTATTTAATACGTTGTATATTTTTTAAACATTTAAACCTTAATTTAGAATATAATATTAATTCGTAATGTTCACGTGATTTTTAACCAACTGGGTAAGGTTTAAAGTGATATGGGCGTGGAGAAGGCCACAAAGGGTTGCAAGTCGTATATTCTCCGATCTCGATATTAATTTGCTAAATAATAACAGCATTCTTTTTACGTTACATACGCAAGGCTTCCGGAACGAAAGTTTTAAATAACATAGAAATAAATCTGTTCCTTGGTTTCTTGGTTATTGGAATTTCGAAATTATGTTAAATCATACACTTGAGTTGATGAGTCCCAGTCGAACCTTTTAAAATACTAAAAACATGAAGGTATAACAGGAATTAAGAATTTTAGCAAGAAGTTATTATTATAAGAAGTTTTAGAATAAGTTATAACTGTGAGGTACTTAATAACAGATTTTTAATATTCAAATACTATATTTCAATATTTCAATAGGTCTTCGATTAGAAATTCATTAGTGCTTTCTTGATTTAAAAATGATTACACATTGGAATAATCAGTGCGACTTTTATAACTGCTTTATTTATATTAAGCTGTTTGTTTGTATTATAAATACATAAAAGTGTATAAATGTATACATGTTGACATACATATAAGCATAAATTACAAATGTGTTTTGTAAAAAAACAAAAACAAAAATTAATTTATTTGCACATGTAAACATATATAATGTTTACATGTGTATATAAATTAATTGTTTTTTTTTTTATTTGTCGTAACAATTAACTTACTTCCTGATGATGTAACTATTGAACATCTGAAGTTTATAATTTACATAACACATCTTAAAATTTGTTAAATACAAACTTTATTCATAAGACATATTCATTCAATTAACTGATAATTAATTTCTAAATATTGAAGAAGAATTCCGTGTTTCAATGTCCTTAAGCAAAATTTACCTAAATCCATGAAACGAAGACACCTTCGTTAACCTTTCATCTCTTGAAAGCCAAATCTAATTATCAAACAATAATGCCATAAGCAAAACAACTCAACATGAAGAATTAGTTCCTTCTAAATATAGGAGGGGAAAAAAATCCATTATCTTCAAGAAGACAACAAAACTAAACCTCAGCTATGAATATTTTACGTCCGAATAATCCATTCTCCACTTCCATTCGGACTGGAAAATAATGGAATTACGAATCATGGGCTACTGGAGATTAGGAAAGATAAAAGGGAAAACATCACTTATTCTTCCGGAAGATATTAGATTGTAGAAAGAACAAGATACTGAATTCAAATTCGGAAACAAAATCCCAAAGGTTTAAAGAACTAAAAAAAAAAAGAGTGAATACTTGCCATTTCAACTATATTTAAAATGTAACGATAAACAAGTTCTGAAACAACTTAAAACGTACTTTTCTTAAAATACTACTTTTTTTAGATTCTTTTAAAACAGTGCAAGGAAATTCTAATATCCGCAGAACTCACACAATGGTCTAGATAGTTCAATTGGTGAAATGGATTAAATCATCAAATACCCATGGAAGTCGCCTAAATCCTATTAATATTCATCAAATTAAAGAACCTGCAAATTTAAAATGGATTACTATGCTTCGTTGATGGCGATTTGTTTGCTGTTCGAAACTTTTCTGTGGGAATTCATCATTTTTTTCCTTAAGCAGGTTGCACATGGATCCGAAAATCGGACGTTTTCTATTTCACTTAAGGGTATCCTTAAGACGAACATTCTTTTCGGAGAATTCACATTATTTCAAACAATAGTTTCTGTGTCTTTGACTTTTCTTCTTAAAATCAAAGTAGCGTTTAGGTTTCCTGAAGACAAATATTCATTTCGGAGAATTAAAATAAATGAAAATAAAATTAAAATAAAATGAATGTAAACTTAAGGAAACCCTTAAGTGAAATAGGATACGTCCGATTTTTAGATCCGCCGTCCGATTTTCGGATCCATATGCAATGCGCTTTAGGGATCTACACGAAAAAAAAAATCTACAAGTGCCCCCCCTCCCCCCAAAAAAAGGATCTTTTGTAATATCTATGCAAAGTTTGATTTTTGTTTTACTTTCTTTCCTTAAGCATTTAGGACCATTATTATTATTATCTGTTCTTATATATTGATTGATGGCGTGAAATGTGGGTGGCAGGGAAGCCAAGCACCGCAGCTTTTAAACTATCTCAAAGAAACAAGGACTGACGGAGAGAATGATGAAGATAAGACTGATGGAAGAAGAGCAGGGGAAATGGAAGAGCCCCGAGAACATCTGCCCAGCACGATATCCATATGATGGCTTAGCCAGTGCCAACCGTGAGACCATTCTGATATATTAATATTAACATCAATGACACAGATGAGATCATAGAAATACCGGAAAGTTACATAAAAAAATCGGGTTTTTTGTATTAGATGTTTGAAAACGGATCCGGCTTAAGATAATTATGTTATACTGGAAAAAAAAAGCATTTAAAATTAAGCTCGTAAATAAATTTTACTTTAATAATTATTAGGAACTTAATTTTAAAAGCAATTATATCGCAAAGTCTCAGATTTTGTAATTTGAAGGAACGCTACCAGAAAAAAAAAATAATAATCAATTAGAATCCAATTAGAACTTCTCAAATTCTGTTACAATGAAACAGAATTTAAAATTATGCTTTGTTACCTTTACGTGTAGTGAATGTGGGTGTCAGGAAGCCGAGCACCTGTGTTTTGAATTTTTAGATGAAATTACCATAAAAACTTACTAACTTTAACTAAACAAAAAATTATCATTAGGTTAATTTTGTTGATAGCTATGGAAGAAGAAAATTGACCATTTATTTTTTTAATAATTAATAAGTTAGCAATTGCTGAAATTTATTCTTATTTTTATTATTATTTTGTGAGCTTTATAACGTTTAACTGAATCTAAAAGACAAAAACAAAATCTTGAATACAAAAACTTCAGAGGATGTTGGATTTGTCACTCGGCGTCCTCCGTTCGTCGCAAGTGTGCCGACATGCTTAACAATAAATTACCACCAGGATGTTTTTATTTTCATCACCAAAACAAAGAGAACACATGAATAGATTTAATACAGGACTTGCTTAAGTACTTAACTAATCTGAGAAAGAATCTTAATAGCAGCGAACTCTTTAATTGCTCACCAATTTCAAATTACACAAACATATATAGATAATTTCTGAGATTATTTGCAGAAATTTTAAAAAAGAAAAAACTAAAAAATTAAAAAAAAAAACTTTTGCTTAAAGTCCCTATTCCGTTTCTATTCTGCAGACGGCTTACAAGATGACGTAATATATCCTTCAGCTAGAAGGAGCTCAAGATGTCAGTATCAATATTTTCCCTTTATAATGGAAGTTAGCTGAATTCAAGACAATAACTACCGGTACTGTTAAAAAATGTTAGCGGAAATTTAGTCTTAATTTTTTTTAAATCTCTAGATAATTTTTTTTTTTAATTTTTTTTGAAGCTTTTCTTTAAAATATCAAAATTATAAACACAAACATAAAAATAAAATTATGGTTTTCCATTAAGGCAGAATATTTTTTTGTGTCGTCCATTATTTGTACAGATATTATATATATATATATCTGTACAAATAATGGACGACACAAAAAAAAAATATTCTGTCTTGATGGAAAAACCATAATTTTTATATATATACTGTTATACACTGTTGACAATCATATTTTTTTTTAAGTTCACATGAGTCTCAATATGAAATGAACTGTTGATATTCAGTGAAAATAATATTGTATAAATTTTTTATTTTGTAAGTTTACTTGACTGGGGAAAGGAAATGAACTTTTGATCTTCAGTAAAAAAGATTATTTTTTTTATTTTTGTAAGTAAGTTCGTATCAGTGAGGATATGAAACGAAAATTTGATATTTAGTGAAAAGGAAAATTTTTGTTTTTGTAAGTTCATATCAGTGAGGATACAAAATGAACATCAGTAAATATTCATTAGCATAGAAAGTGGAAACTGGCTATTCGTACACAATTCGTTCCAGGAGGCTGTTCGATTTGCGATTTGTACGAATGTTGAATCAATTTTTCCCATAGGAAATAATGTAAATTCGATTAATTGGTTCCAGATCCCCAGACGATGCTTATTTAAACCTTTATAATAATACTTAATGCATAAAATTTTGCATAAAAACTGCATTGAGTGGCCAGGTCCAAGACACGAGTTCTACTTTCAAACTCGTAAGGAGTATTTTTTCTTTTTCTTTTTTTTTCAGTTCAATTGTCTTTCTCACCTGCTTTCCTTTTAGGCTTGGTTGAATTACTAATCTTTTTTGGACACATAATTAAACTTATTTTTAATAAAAATATTTAAAAACAACCAAGAATAGCGAACGAGAGCCAACATGAAACTCAGACAAAGTTGAGACCTGGTAACGTCCGATTTCCGAGTCGAACTTTAATCGAAAAAGTTAGAAGAATGCGGAGTTGTATGAGTACAGAGGTGAAGAAATGGCGGGGTTCCACTGTATTTGGTCCTTTCCATCGTGACAGATTCGTCAAAAATCCTGTAGAAAACTATCGTTAGTCGCCATCTTGTTTATTTTGATTTTAATGCATTTTGATTGGCGGAGAATAAATGCAAATTTCATTGCCTAACAAAAAGGCAGTTTGTAATTGAATTCCTTTAAAAAAATGAAATTTCATATTTAGAACGTTTTATTTAGCATCTGACAATACTTTACTAAGCCGGAAAGTTGGACCTATTTTCTTTGGTGGCAGAATACAAAAGTTGTGATTCCCTGAAAATTCTGGAAGGGATGGACCGTAGTTATGAGCCTCTTGTTGCCGCCTCCCCCTTCCCTCCAAACTTTACAATCCCGAATAGAATTCCATGTTCAAGCATTAATATATCTGTTTATTGAAAAAAAAAAAAATCCCTCAACTGAAAGATAATATCGCTTTGTTTGTTTTAATCTTTTATTTGAGTTAGATAGCCTTCTCATGGTTTACATTTTTAAATAAAAAATATCAAAAATTTATACCATACAGAAATCATTAATGATATTTATCAGGAGCTTGTTAGTTATGTAAATCACCAGGAGATTCCACTAAAAAAAAAAACAAAAAAAAACTGATTGTTGGAAAAGAAAGAAATTATATACAGTATAATCTTATATATAAATATATAATCTTTCGAAACTTGGGAAGCTTTTTTGAGTTTATTTCAATCTGAGACCGTGAGCAGCTGTTTCGAGTTTTTTTGGGCGCTACTCAGCCAGGACTATTCAGCAAGCAAAAACTCAAAAGAGGAAGATTTAAAAAAAAAACTAAGTTCCATCTTGAATTTAATCTTTCGTTTAAAGATATATTAACAATAAGCAGATCACATTGCTAAACATCGATGTGAAAACAAATCTATAGAATCATGGAAGCTGTTCAAAAGTGAATAGGTCGTCCTCGTGACACAATCTGAAAACGAACGTGGTAATGGGACTGTTTATATGCCTATCGATCTGTTCCTTTTCATCGATCTGCTGACTACATTGGTACCTTTAAATACAACAGCTCATTTTAATAGGTTGTTTACTTAGTACAGTAAACAAATAAACAAACAAACTGAATAAATCTATTTACTTTTCCATTAATAGGAGAGAATTAGCCTTTTCATATATTAAAAAAACTTTAATCAAATTTGTTTAAGCTTTAAAATAAAATCCGTTTCTCTGAAGGCTTTGTGACTGGGTTGAAGGAGTTAAGTTTCGGTACTTCATCGACAATCTAGTGTGAAATTAGCCATAACACGTCACGCAGCCTCTCTGTAAGCTCTGAAATTAAGTCAGAATCAGTCTCCGTCACAGCACGTTCTCTAAAGGCAATTTTGTGGTTAGGTAGAAGCCATGATAAGGGATTGACAATACGCCTTCTTATTTAGTCGTTGTACTAACGAATGGCTAATCTTCATTTAATCCAGTTTCAATCATAAACAATGTTTTTTAATTAACAAGGAATAATAAGATTAAAAATTAAAAGGAAAAAAAAAACTTTTTTTTTTCTTAACACATAAAATATCAATAAAAAAACAATTAGGGAAAAAAAGTTCTAAGTGACATCATTTTACGTGTGTCAAAGTAACTTAAAATAAAATAAGGCCAAACACAGAAAATTAAAGTTAAGACATTAAAATTTAATGAGCATATAATTCGAAATGCTTACAAGTGCATTTCTTCCTCAGTGCTCATAATACAATTGTGGGATCATGTTTTTAAAGGAAATTACACCAATTAACGAAAAGTTCAAGACAGGGACTGTGGACCCCGTAGGAATGACATCAATCACAATCTCGGATCGTTGACCAATCACTGGATTATTGAGTGTACCCTCTGGCGTGGGCTGTCGGTACTCCGAAAGGCACATGGTGGTGGATTGCTCTGGTGTCGATCGTAGGAACTTCACCATAAACAAAGGCTGGGATCGTAGACACTTATTAGTTGTAGATGAGGAGCGAGTAACAGGAACAGTTCTATGGAGCTCCAACGTTGTTGGATGAAGCAAAAAGTTCTTTTTGTACCAAGCTTGAAGGAATATGAGGGTGGTTGCGACCATTGCTGGCATCTGCTTTTCTCCGATGGATCTGCTTTTTTCCTTCAAGCTTGGTACAAAAAGAACTTTTTGCTTCATCCAACAACGTTGGAGCTCCATAGAACTGTTCCTGTTACTCGCTCCTCATCTACAACTAATAAGTGTCTACGATCCCAGCCTTTGTTTATGGTGAAGTTCCTACGATCGACACCAGAGCAATCCACCACCATGTGCCTTTGTTTACATCGGAGTACCGACAGCCTACGCCAGAGGGTACACTCAATAATCCAGTGATTGGTCAACGATCCGAGATTGTGATTGATGCCATTCCTACGGGGTCCACAGTCCCTGTCTTGAACTTTTCGTTAATTGGTGTAATTTCCTTTAAAAACATGATCCCACAATTGTATTATCAGCACTGAGGAAGAAATGCACTTGTAAGCATTTCGAAATATATGCTCATTAAATTTTAATGTGTCTTAACTTTTTAATTTTGTGTGTTTGGCCTTATTTTATTTTAAAAAAAGTTCTCTTAGGCAAAGTTGACTGAAAAGAAAATTCAAAGAAATTAATTCCGAGTTACACAGTAGCTTTTAATTTCTTATTGTAACAGTATTAACTTCTAACAATGGATGAGACCAAATTATTCACAAGTGACATCCTGGAACAGCTGTTTCACGCTCATTGGCGATCATCAGCCAGCAGAAGTCATCAGTAAATAACAAGGTCTCCGTACTTAAGGTTCCTTTTTTATTAAATTACGTCTAATGATTAGTTATATTAATTCTAATTTAAAAATTAGTAAGTTTCATTTCTAGTTTGTTAAAACATTAACTAGAAATCAAACTTACTAATTTTTAACAACTACTGTCTTCTCATCCTTCAAGTTAAATTAAGCAGTTTGGAAAGAATGAGACGTGATTCTGCACTGTTTTAGCAATAATCAGTGCTTCGCAATTTCAAATTTAGTCTGTTAAAGATCAAAATATTGGAAGTCATGCTTCTGTTCTTATCAGGCATTATCAGGTAATTTTTAAATAAGTTTTCTGAATCACGTAGTAATAACAGTAATACTTGTTGCAATCAAAGTTTAACTGTCATCCTTCACATATTCATTTTAATTTTATTATTAATATATTGGATTTTTAAGATAAATTTCGTTCGAATTGTATGACTGCGTGAGTTTTTAAACTAGTGGTGAAAAAAAATTAACCAAATGCTGTGGATTATTAGGATAGCATAATTTCATAATTCAGTTGTAGAATTGATAAGAAGTTTGACAGAATTGAAAAGCTTTCTTTTCTTATAATATTGAATTTTAAAATGTCGTAATTTTATTTCTTGGTTGTTTTTCACTACCTCAAAACGACAAAAACGAAAAGTATATATTTATTTTTAAATTATAACATCTTCTGAAGGACTGTAAATTTCAAGTAATTAATGTGTGTAAGTTGAATTATTGGAAAATTAAAGGCCACCACATATCTCAATTAAAAATAAAATATATTTATAATTAAAATTCGAGAACTTTCGAAATGTCCAACACTTCTTTGTCAAGTGACAAAGAAATGTTGGACATTTCGAAAATACACGTATTTGAATTGTACATATATTTTACTTTTAATTGAGATGTGTGGTGGCCTTCAATTCGCCATTAATCTTCTGAAGTATTTCAGAAAAAATTAAGGAATCCTCATTATTTAAGTTGTTTGAAATAGGGTTAACTTTAATCTTATCGAGCCTTGTGGTAATTAATGGATGAGCTAAAAGATTAATATTTACCAATGGAATATTAATATAAATTTCTATGGCCCTCTCGCGCTGATTCTCGACAAGGCTTCACTTGGATTTCATTTGTAGCTGTTAGATCGTCTCGATCCTTAAATTTGCATTCTAGGTTTCAAGAAGATCCAACTACAGGTTCAAAAGTTATTGGTAGGTGGAAGGGACACGCACAGACACACAGACTAACTGATCTGAAGAATCTCACTTTCATAGGAAAGTAGCTAAAAATGATTTGGCTTCACCTATTAATAAAATTAAAATTAAAAATTAAAGTCCAGATTTCATTGGTTTGAAAAAAATAATTTATTTTCTGCTGGGTTTGTTTGCTTCTTATTTCTTCAGTTAATAACTGACGGTGGTTCCGTAAGTGTTCATAATATGCAAACACATTTTCAAACACATATGGTTGGAAATGTAAAACTCGTCAGATAAAAATAAGAATCCTTTTTATTATTATAAATTTTTCTTAAAACTGTCTGTTATAAGCGAAGTCCGTTACAATAGGGTCTGTTATAATGAGGTTCTAATGTATCTTGAAATAAACTCAAAAAATTGTTACCTACTCTAGGTGTTACTCACTAGGGGGTCAGCCTCCTTACATTAAAACAATGGAAACAATTTGACCAACAAACTATTTTAACAAACATTAATATTAGTATGTAGCTATTAATAACACTTCCATTTTTTTATCTATTATTAATAATACTTCTATTCTTGAATGAAGCACTCTCTAAACTATATATTCTCCCTAAAAGATTTGTCTAGACCCATAATATATATCATAAAGCTTTATTATTCCTCCTTCTTATTATTATTAGCTTTACAGTTTGTTACATTTAAACAAAAGCCATAGGTAATAATACAGATTCTATGTTACACATTTTTAAAATGCTTCCTGTTATTTAAACATATTTCTTTGATATATGATATGATAACAACCACCACTGTGAAACAAGTCATTTCTCCAAATTAGACCAACAACTAGGCAAGTAGACCAACAACTAGGTGAATATCAAGGAGGATTCAGAAAAGGCAGATCCTGTACAGAACAGATCATGAACCTAAAACTTATAATCAAACATCGAAGATCAAGAGCCAAGGACATATATGTTACCTTCGTTGACTTCAAAAAAGCCTATGACTCTATCGACAGAGAGACGCTATTTAACATCCTAGAGGAATTTGGGGCCGATGATAAATTAGTGGCCATCATAAAACAAACCCTGACAAATACAAAATCAAAAGTCAGGTTTCAGGGGGAAATGTCTGAACCATTTAACATCAAAACAGGAGTAAGACAAGGAGATGGTCTGTCCCCTTTGCTATTCAACTGCACGTTAGAAAAAGTCATAAGAGAATGGAGAAAAACCATGAAAATGAAAGGCATACAGAAATACAGAATAGGCAGAAAAAAAGACAACCTAGAATTTGACTGTCTGGCATTTGCAGATGACCTAGCAATCTTTGCAGAAAGCCCAGAAGATATAATCATACAGATCGACATACTAAAAGAGACTGCAGAAAAAACAGGTCTACAAATCTCCTTTGAAAAAACAGAATACATGACGAACGTGAAGGATGCTCCCAAACACCTAAAAACAAAATATGGAAGAATAAATAAAGTCAACAAATTCAAATATCTGGGAGAAATAATCCAACCTAATGCATTAGACAAAGAAGCCAACTTTGCAAGATCAAGAAAAATGGAAATGGCATTCCAGTTAACTAACAACTAGATGAAATGGAAAAGAAGGAGAGAAAAATAATACGGAAAATTCTTGGGCCCATATATGATAACGGAATATGGAAAATGAGAAGTAATGAAGAAGTCTACAAGAAGACAGAGGGAATTGTGAATACAATGAGGAAAAGGAGGATAACATTCTATGGACACATGAAGAGAATGGAAGAGAGTAGAATGACAAAACGCCTCTTCAATTACTTCGACAAAAACCCAAAGACACAGATAACCTGGTTCAAAGAGATCAGAACCGACCTAGACGAAATGAACATTACTGAGGAGGAAATAGAAGATAGAAATAAATTCAGATCAAAAGTTAAAGACTTTAAAGGTTTCCACAGGAGGCAGAAAGTGATTGGGAGCGGAGTTTGGACTTTGGAAAGACGGGAAAAACAGAGGGAAAGGATGAAGGAGTATTGGAAGGAGAGAAAAAGGAAGGAGAAGATGAAATCATGAAAAGTTATTTCACGTGGTCCCCAGTCGGCCAAAATCGAAACAAGAAGAAGAAAGTCCAGATATAGCATCATTTACATACTGGTTAAAAATCTTAACCCCAAGTTGGATTTGTCTTTGATATTTAGATAATGAAGCAGCCTTGGGATATTTGATTTTGTCTATGTAATTAAGTTGGGGTCCGGGAATAGCTGATACGTGATAAAGTTACATCACGTGTAATTTTTTTTTTAATATATTTTCTGCTTTGTTTATTACGTATTGAATTAACAATTCGTAGCAAAATATCTTATGTTCTGAGCTTGCAATTAGTAAATTTGTTATTTTTCAATAATTTATGCAGTTGTAATTGTTAACAAAATGCTTGAAAAGTTACAGCTCGCTTTAACAACCACGATTGGTTAACTGCAATCATGCCTCTCAGAAAAATGACATTGATCGAATATCAACAAAAGAAAAGACAGAAACGTCATTGATGACCTAAATCCGCTGAAGTAAATCGAAGATATACTACTAATACATCTAAAAGATTAGTTTCTATTAGTCTTATCATGAGAACATTCTACATATCCTTGTAAAAATATCCTTGTATTTCAACTTCAGCATATGCCTGAAGATAGTCAATTAATACATTACTACACTACTACAATTGTACATTAAAATTTGCTTGTATTTTATTATTTCAATTATTAGCATATGTCGTTTACAATGTATGTGCAGTGGGTGGCATTCCCAATGTCACATTAGCTGCCCGATGCTTCCCCGCATGCAACAAGCTCTCCGCTCTTAGACTAGTTTATTGCAATCTTGCAGGAGAGGAGAATGAATAGTAGACGGGGGTGTTGTTTTTTTTTTCTGATTGTAACTTATTTGGCAAGCCTGGTCCAAAAGCTTTAGGCGGCACAGGAAGATTGACTAGCTGTAAATTTGAATGGAAGTTTACCCCATCGCCGAGCAATGCAGGAAAGCACTACTTCGCAATGTGACATTGGAAATGCACCCGACAGTACATCTAACGCTCAACTGCTTTGCTATCATTGATTCAGAGACAAAGAATAAAGAACCATATACGAAATTAGCTCTGTGCCCAATAAATGATGTAACTTCCACTGTTTTGAAGAACTGAAGAATTTTGTTGCTATCGATATTAGGAGTGAAAACTGAAATACTACAGACTTTGGACAGAATACAGGCTAGTAGCATAATAGAAATCGTTTATATAAAGGTAAGGTTTAGAAAGCTTCAAATGAGAAAGACCTAACGGAGATTCAAACTGTAACACAGCCTTCCAGGTTTTCTCAAATGGTTTTCTTTGACAAACAAATTTTTGCGTAGAAGTCGAATTCCATTCGGAAAGTACACTACATCTGGAGAAGGGTTAAACCAGTTCTTCATCGAAAGTAGAAGGTCAGGAAAAAAAATCATTTATTTTTATTTTTTTAATTATATACTTAAATCTAGTTCTTTGTATTTTTTTTTCATCTAAAATATTTATACGAATGCTATCAATGTTTTTATTTTTTTCCCTTCGTTATTTGTTTCAGTCACTCAAAGGTTATGTAATAGACGCATTACTCAAGTTTATTTTCTTTTGAAATATTTCTCTCCCGATATGAATCGCAGCAGCAGAATTTATTGAAGATTTACAATAAGGATCATGATTATTTGCAATTTTATCAAACAATGACATTATTCATTTTTTGAAGACACTTTTTCAAGGTTGTAGTTTAGTATAACCTTAAGTACAGTCATATTTTAATATATATAAAACAATAAGTTAATCTGCAATATATATATTGCAGATTAACTTAGTATTGTTTTATATATATATATATATATATATTAAATTTGCAGATTAACTAAGAATTGTTTATAAAAGCTTCTTCTCTTAAAAAAAAAACAAGCAAAAAACCAAACTTACATTACTTACATTGGGTATTAAATAAAAAATAAAATGATTGACAAATCAGAAGTAGCTGAGCATTGTATTAATAAAGAAATCAAAATTAGATATATTGAAAAGGATTCGAAAACGAGGAAAATAGTTGAAAGCATCAGTATTAGAAATACGAGAGATAGGAATTTAAATAGGAATGATGGAGTGCAGGTTAATAATAGTTTAGTGGAGGTTAATCATTACTAGAATGACTAATGATTTAATAAATGATAGAACTTTGAAGAATTAAATTGTTAATTACTTTTATTGTTGGATTGTTTAAAAAAAAATTATTATAAGGTTTGTTAAAACTTAAATAATTCCTTAATGTATTTCTCGTGCTCGCTTCTAAAGATTGTTATTTTATCGTAACTTGTAATTATTTTGTAGGCTTGATAAAGAGAAGACGTTTTTTATCCTCTCGAAAATTTGCATTCGAAATATATATATATTTTAAGTTCATACATTTATTGGTGTTAGTGGTGATGTTTTATCATATTATGAATTCTAAAAGAGAAGGAATCAAGAAGAAATATGGTATGTATACTTATAAAACTTTCATTGAAATAAAAGAGAAACTTAAGAAAGAAAATAAATACGTGGCTGCATCTACTATACATAAAAATTCACTCAACATCTTATTTCTGATGTTTAAGAATGATAACAGAAAATATTGAATGATCCCTTAATAAATTTTTAGTAACTAAAGAGCCCTTTGATGAGTGTTTAAAATTATAAATGTCAAGACTATAAACATAATCAAATAATAAAAAAAAAAACAAACACACACCAGGAAGAGTGAAGTGTTATGTTACTATTACGCAATCTTCCTATAGACCATATTTTGCGGAACCGGTGATTGCTGCTCAAACGGTGCCAGGGTCAAGGTTTGGATGAGAACAGATTTACGATATTTGGCGGCAAAAGTGACATACGGTTCAACGAAGGAAGATGATGAGAATAACAGAAGGAAGATGGACAAAAATTGAAAAGGAAAAAGTGAAAATAAAACATTAAGAACTTGTTTATTCTCTTTACTAATCAAGATATATATTTTTTTTCTCCTGAAAATGACTGTTTTCAAAGCAGTTCCGAATTCCATATCCGGAGAAACCGGATTTCACCTAAAACAAAATAAAGAATGAAAGTTTGAAAATGGTGGATAAAAGATATGTTCGTTAAATTGAACGATCTTAATTTTACTTATTTACTTATTCTCACTCGCGTCAGTAAAAATAAGGCAAAACTTAAGGGTGTGGAATTTATAAAAAAAAAACAAAGCAAGATCATTCAGTATTAATTATAAAATACTGCATAACTAATGATAATTAATGTGAATAACAACGATTACTATGATGGCGAAAAGAATACTGTTTTCTTGTAATACGATACTAGTTGACTCGTGCGAATAATTCGCAACAAAAAAAAAAAACACCTTTAAGAAGTAAAAAACAACTTCAAAGCTATGTGCATATTAGTTAAACACATTGTCAATAGATGGCGCCTTCTCCATTTTTATAAAAAGATGTTTAAAATACAGTTTTTTTTAACGAAAACATTAATTTTCAACAATTTGTTTACGTTCACCGCTAATGACGAAAAATAATCTTTAAAATGATGTCTCAATCATTGATTTTGATGAAGTATTAATGGAGATATGGCGTACCGACACAAAAACACCCTTTGAGAAATAATATATAAGGATTAGCTGGCTAACTTAAGTTTATATGCAATGTTTTAATAACGAATAGCTCTAAATGTTAATAAATATATTTAAAAATACATTTCCTGTTGTTGTTGATAAATATCCCTTGCACAAATAGGCGATCACATGATACAGCGGCAACAGATAACAAATGACGACAAATTTATATAAATCACAAGGAAGCCTTCAGACAGGCGAGATTTACTGAACTGCCAGAAGACAATATTAATATAGAAGGAGGAAGGAGAAAAATCCCATCCAACTCAGGACATCGAATCAGATTCAACGAAGCAATTGAGTAGCCAAACCAATTCTGTCTCGATTGCTCGACCGATTCAGAATATTTTATTGTTACTGAAAGAGTTGTTGAATGTAAACTTAAATATATTTCGTTGTTTTTTTTTTAACGTAGACAGTTCTTTTCTCTAGAAACATACATTTGTCTTTGAATAATTGATGATAATTTCTAATTAATAATTGTCTTTTCACGATGTAAACGAGTCCAAATGTTCACTGGAAACAGAAAATTTCAATTTTATTGATTTTTTTTCAAATAAAAGAAAGATCAACATTCTTTGTTTTTGTTTTCTTTGTATGATAGTAAAGGAAAATTTATCATGCGGGTGCTGTGCAACAAAAAATAATATATACATTGATATTTATAATATTTAGTACAATACTTAATATTTACTGTATAATATGAAATTAAATAATAATAATTATCTTGATTTTAGACTTAAACTCTACTTTAATATTGTAAGGATTTTCTTTACGAAATGGGCCCACGAATTAGACCCTTACTTAATTCAAACAAGAATGCACAATTTTCCATGAAATTTAACAACTGAAATAAAGTTTAATTTTATACATCTGGTGTTTTTGAATTTTGGTTTCTGTATCTTATGGACTATCTTTAAATACCAGAATATTAAAACCTTTAAGAAAGTCAAAGAATAAATAGTAAGAGTTTACTGTTTAAGCCCTACTTTAGTTTTGGTATTCGTTTTGGTATTTTTAAATACAACCCAAAATAGTATCCCTTCTTGGGTAGTTAGAAGAATAATGAGTATGTAAATGTTCTTAGCGTTTAGGGCGATCACTAACTAAATTGTAGTGCTTGTTTTATGATTCGCTTACCAAATAGGTTCTTGGGCTGTACAACATGGACCAAATAACTTAAATAATAATGCACTGATCAATATCAAAATCATAAGAAGAAAGTCTTCTCATTACTTAACTATGTTAAGAGTTTGATATTTGTATTTCTCTTTTATGGACACTTAAGCATTTCTTTAACTCAAGGAATAGCGAACTGATCTCTTTTAAATTCCAAATCTGTAATCATCGTTTTCTTTGTATTGTACGACAATTAATAAAAATCTATCAAGTAATAAGGTACAGCGTAAATAATAAACTCTTAATAAATTAGTACATTTTTCTTCGACTTCATTAAAAATTTAATATTCTGGCATTTAAATGTGATCCAGAAGATACAAAAACCAAAATTCAAAAACACCAGGCGTATAAAAAAAACACAAGTTTCCGTTCTTCAATTTATGCAAATAAGTCATTCTTGAATTAGTTAAAGATCTAATATGTAAGCCCGTATAATAGCCCAGAAGATCTTTTCAAATCTAATACATCTAAACTCTTAAATATAAAGTTTAATGTTAAACTGTTACGATGCATATGTTTTATATCAGCCATATTGAACTACGTTGTTCCAGATATTTTAACCATATAGAGTTGCTCTAGATATTTTAATCCAGAAGGAGTATAATTATATACCGAAATTCC
Organism: Thereuonema tuberculata; assembly: GCA_023159025.1. Lineage (NCBI taxonomy): Eukaryota > Metazoa > Arthropoda > Chilopoda > Scutigeromorpha > Scutigeridae > Thereuonema > Thereuonema tuberculata. The sequence continues at coordinate 48,338,618 of JAFIDM010000001.1, forward strand.
AGACTTTAAATTTTTAAAGCTTTCTTACAAATTGTCTGAGGCCCAAAATGACTTAAGTAGATAGATAATGCCGGGTTAATTCGAATTGGATGATGTTCTGAAGGATGTGGATTAATAGTTTGTTTTACGATGAGTCATTAATGCTGACACAACTTTTATAATAACCTATCAGATAGAGCATGCAGGAAACTGTTTTATTCTCAGAGAATGGAATAACTTCGCTCTTATCTACGCAATAAAATACATATGTGTATTTTAAAGCTCTATTTGCTTCCATCTTCATTGATAAATAAATCCTATCATCTGAGAGTATAAATAAAACACTCAGAAAAATAAATTAATCTGAAAACAGTCAATTTCACGAGGATCTCAGATCCAAAACTGAGAAACAGCATTAAAAATTGCAAACGATCAATAGGTTATTAAATAAAATCAATGAAATCAAAATATCACATTTCGAGCAAGAAAAAAAGTTAATTATCATAGATAATCAAGAAAAGGTAGAAATAGAAACATGTGCAAGATATAAAATAAATTTAAGGTAGGTTACCCAAATAAGGCCCGGTTCCAAAAAAAGCCCATCCTTCGTTTTATTAACAGAACGTTGACAATACACCAAGATTAGTTATGTTTCAGACAGGTCCTGGCTTCTAGCGGCTACACCAAAAATTAGGTCCGTTGAAGTGGATTATTTCGCCATGTTTGTTTCAGTTGAACAGTAAAAGTCGTCCAAAGCTTTTCTCGTTACTATTTCAACTTAATTTGAAAAATCATACCCATTTTTTTGGCAACATAACATACATGGACATGTTTTATGTCATTTTAAAGTATGTCATGAGTAGAATAATGTAGAATAATTTGATATTTTAACAGTGGCTCCAAATAAGGCCCTTCAGTTATATTTTCAAAACTGTTATTACAGAAAGAATTTCAAAAGCATTTAATTCTAAATTCACTTTTTCATAACAGCACACTTTAAACTACCTTTCAAGACAGTTTTCAGAATTTTCACTCTTGCAGTAGAAATGTAAAAAATCTTTAAATGTTAGGTGGGCCTTATTTGGTGCACTTACCTTATTTATTTATTATTAGCATTTAAAGCGCATCATTTTGGAGAACAACGTTATCGACTTATAATTTAATTTAATAATAAGTACTGGTAAAAATTCTAATCCAAAATGGATGAAAAGAAAAGTATTATTAGAATAATGAAAGCTTTAAAATGTAGAAGAAAGAAGACTCGCAAACAATAATTCATAAAGTGGGCAAATTTACAACTTAAAGATAGCAGTGAATATCAATTTTTATAAAACTAAAACCACAAAAACTACTTTTATTAAAATTGTTTTGAGAATTTCAATACTAGTTTGAGCATTTTGTGTTGGTGATTACTTCTGTATTTTTATTTTAATGTTATTTATTTTTATTTTCATTTTTTCAGGGTAAAATCTCTTTGAAAACAAATCCCAAATTTGAAAACATTTTTTTTTTTTGTTTTGGAAAAAAAAATACCTGTTTCTGTTTTTTTTTTTTCAAAATTCATCCAACATTTTGAAAAAAAAAATACACAAGCAATAATTAAACTGCAATTTTTTTAATTTTTTTTTTATATTTAAGATAGCAAAGATTTTAAAATTAAATAATAAATGATTCTGTAGAAGATTAAAATATATTATTAGTTGTTATCTAAATTCGTATTTGAAATTCCGGAAAAATGAAATTTTCTGACAACTTGAATACTGTAATCTTCTATTCTTTCTATTTGCGCAGCGAAGAAAATTTTTTGCTAAAAACAAGAGAGGGGAAAAAAGGAGGTGATTGGGAATTATTAACAAGTATAAGAATTCCTTCCTTTTCTTCCTCTCTGTCAAAAACTAATTCATTACTAAATTAGGGTGAGTCAAGGCATGAAACCAGTGCATTTAAAATAAGTGCCAGTATTACAATTTATTTATTTATTTTTTATTACTATTTCCACGAAATTAATAGATAGAGAAATATAAACTTACTTAAAAACCGTATTCATTGGATGTGTGAGTTTATTCAGCCTACGAATTAAATATTTAAATATTTTATTTGTAATTTAATTTTGATCATTTTTATTAATATCTGTTAATTAAATAAATAGACAAGATAAAATTTAAATGAATGTCTTATAAATATTTAAGACATTCATTTAAATTAATATTTCCTACGAGGATTTTATTCAAATCAATAAGTATTCACTCTTATAAAAATAAAAATAAATATTTATTTTCTTGTTATAAAGAGTGAATGCATATTGATTTGAATAAAATCCCCCCAGGACAAATTAATTCTAATTTTTATTTTATTTTTGTAGTTTTATGGTTTCTGAAACGAATTGATTATTTCTTGTGTTTATCAGTTGGCCTTGACAAAGACTGTTTTTCAAACAAATTTTTACAAGCGAGATACTAAATCCACCTGCCTTCGTCCCGATATTGGTTATTACTCCTTCCATATCGTGGCCTCATAAAATACAATCTTCCGATCAATCAATGAAGGGTCTTCCCGTCTGCGTTACGTGAAACCGATATCTCTAAGCAAACGGTGCATTGTTCTAAGCGGGAAATTTGACAGATCATTGTCCATTAATTATGACTGAAGAACTTTGAATGCATAGAAATTTCATTTAAAGAATAAAACTCAAGCACCTCGGTTGAGAGTTTTTCTCACGTGAAAATATGTATGAGCTTACTCTAGTAAAATCGTTTTATCAGTTCACGAGGGCATGAATCAACTGAGAAGGATTATCTGTTTGAAGTTTTGCAATAAACAGTTATCAATATGATTTTGTTTCGATTTACTGTTCAAAGCGATTTCTTTGCCAGGATAACAAAACAATTGAGGAGAGAAAGAATCCACGATTGAATCATCGCATTATTTTTTTTGCAACCTTCGTAGCAATATCTCACTATAACTCAGATGTACGATGATACATAACTATTATTTTTACATCCAATTCGTAATATAAAGTTTTCAAAAATGTGATACTATTAACAGTTTAGTGAAGGAGTATTTTCTGCTGCGCAATGGCAAATCGTATACATCTCTTTAACTTTCAAATTCTTATCACCGTAAATTGTCGCGAAGTTTAGCAATGTTATTTCCTTTAGCAAATCACCTTTCAAATTCGTTGTAACGATAAAAATATATATATAGACCAACTAATAGGAAACATAATACAGTTAAAAAAAAGCCAGAAGACACGAAGAACTGCTATTAATTGTAAGATGCTCTAAATCAACTCTTCCAAGCTTTCTAAAAAAAAGTGAAAATGCCAAAAGAAGAAGTCATCCAATTTCAGTTGTTGTGATTTATATGACAGAAAGACTTAATTTATGTTCGTCCATGATTTATTATTTTTAAAAACCAATGATGAAGAGGAGAGATCCAATTTAAAGCTGCGGAGCCGATAAGAAAGTAAATGATGGTTCTGTATATTCAAAGAAATAAATAAAAATTACAAGTACAAAGCTCATCCTAAGCCTAATAAAACACTAGGATTTCCGGTGTTTCTGTAGCTTTTGTTTCGAATTAATTAATTCCCAGACTGAAAAAAACGCCCACTCTGACCACCAACGAAGACTTTGTTCTTAGTTTTGGATTCGATCCAACGCTGACCACTTCCAGAAGAAGAAAAGAAAAAAAAATGAAGAGAGAGTGGATCAGACCATATGTGTCACTATAACCATGAAACTGGAAGGTTCCCAGATGGCACAAAATTACAGAAAACAAAAAGAGAGAAGAGAGGAAATAAAAAAGAGAGAGTTAAACTGTTTCTTCACGAATTAAAAGTGTTTATTCGAAGTCACGAACAGCAAGAGATCCTTTGCCGTATTCTATTTCACGTTCTAGGAACTTTCTACTACGACGCTTATAATAGGATGTTGATAAAGCAAATTAATTTTAAATATTGAAAGAAACCCATAATAAAATCAGAGAACACAAGAAATGGGTGAGGGATATTTTAAATTAAAGTAAATCGACATGTTTCGGATCTTGTGTGATCCATTTTCAAAGAATTACAAAATATATAGTCAATTCATAAACAAGGTAGGGATAGTGATCAGTAAACCAATCACAATGCTTCGCAAAGGCTTCTGAATTATTGTTTTAATTTCCTTATTATTATACATATGATTGCCGCGAATGCAAAAGGCGCAATTGTTGCGATTATTGTAATTGTTGTGTTTGTTGCTGACCTGTATTATACATGTGATTGCTGCGAATACAAAAGGCGCAATTGTTGCGATTATTGTGATTGTTGTGTTTGTTGCTGACCTGTATTATACATGTGATTGTTGCGAATGCAAAAGGCGCAATTGTTGCGATTATTGTGATTGTTGTGTTTGTTGCTGACCTGTATTATACATATGATTGTTGCGAATGCAAAAGGCGCAATTGTTGCGATTGTTGTGATTGTTGTGCTTTGCATTGTGGGATACTTGTTCACAGACAGACGAACAAACCGGGATTGTAAGGCTTCCTTTCAGAAGCCTAAAAGGAAAACGGGATTAGTAATATTAACAATATGACAAGATCTCGCGCAGAATTAATTACAAACAATCAAAAAAGCTAGGAACATAACAATACGGAAAGAATAACAAGCAATCACAGAACAATCAATCAGTAAGAGATTTATAATAAACAGAATTTCATGTTTTCGATATTTTTCTTTAATTAATAAGAATATTAATAAAAATTAAAATTAATAAATACAAATTAAATTCTCATAAAGAAAAACCTTTCAATTTTTTAAATACTTCAAGACTTGTTAATCTTCTCTAATTCTTGAGTACTGTTCATTCTTTCTGAAGGATGATAAATAAATTTATGTAGCGTAGTTTATTGTAATTTGTAAATTATGAAAAATGAATAAGTGCTTAGAAAAAAAATTAGCTTCTGAAATGGAAAAGAAAAAGAATGTAATATGTTACAAGTCATGCAGCCGTTTAAGGGAATGATAAAACTCAAATAAAATTTACGATTAGAGAAACCGGAAGTGCACTTTTAGACTGGTAATATTTTCAACAACGCACTTGAATAGATGACTTATCATCATGAGTTAAGCTACTTTAGTCGCGTTAAGTGATAGCATTACTGGAAGGTGTCATCCTTGACCCCACTATTTTGTTGCCGCTTTTCCATAGGTTGACGACTATGAGATTTAATACAAAGCTTTGTCAGAAGTTTTAATTCATTTTTATTAGAAATTAAAAATCTAATCTAATTTAATTTAATTTAATTTAAAGGCGGTTGGCGAATTACAAAAAGAATGGCAATTTTAGAGATTGAAAGATGATTTTTTTTTTTTTTTAAATAAAAGCAGTTTTACAAACTATTATTTTAAATGTTGAATGACCTAACGAAGAAATACAGGATTCGCTTTACGACGGTTCAGTTTACGATTTGCCGTTATAATTACTCCTAACTGTCAGTGACCAAATATTAAGTCGACGCTTATTTAATTGAATTGCTGTTTATGGTTTTGAATCTATACGGAAAGTTTATTTCAGCTAAAGTATGTCACTACAGGCTAATGGGCCCTTGGAGACGCGGAGGTAAGGCCATCGAAGTTTCCTGATCAACGGGACTAAGTTGAGATCGAATGGTCAGCCCGACGCCCGCCCGCTTTAACCCCCTGAAAAAGAACCCCGATATCCCATTCTTCAAAGGGCTGGGTGGACCTTGGGAACCGTTTGGAGGAGAATTCTGCAGCAAATTCCCGACCTCCCCCAGGCATTGAATCCGGTTCCTCCAGCCTGTAATCAAGCGCTTTCCTACGGGATCCACACAATGAAAGTTTACTAAATTTCAATCATTGTTAAGATCGATGTTTGTTCAATTTTGTATATAAGTTTTACTAATTCATCTCCGTTAAACAAAATAAATAAAAGATGCAAAATAAAATCGTATATCACTAAACCAAGCCCACAATCTATTAATCTAATCGATTTTTCCCAAAGAAAGTTGTTGTTAAGAGGAAAAAGAAAAGTCAAAGTCTGCTTTACGGATGTTCCGATAGATGCCAGCATTTCAAGATCTTATATCTTTTTGCTTTGATTTTCATCAAGTCAAGGAGAGATATTGGAAGGGCTATTCAGGATGTTGCAGTGGCTTTCCCAACCAAAATAATAATAAAATAATGATTGGAAATGATTGATTAAATGGAAAGAAACAACTGATTAAATAAAAATCATTGAAAAGCTAAAATAAATTAATATATATATATATATATATATATATATATATATATATATATATATA
>JAFIDM010000001.1:48345008-48370165 GCA_023159025.1 Thereuonema tuberculata
TATATATATATATATATATATATATATATATATATTTATATATATTGCTAAATTTCACGATGTCCTAAGCATTGAGGAACAAACAGCTTTAAAAACTGCTTCAGGGCAAACTTAGTTATGCGTAAGTAAATATTTAAAACTGAGCAAAGAAAGAAAGAAAGGAATTTTCTGCAGAGCAAACTGGCACAATGTAAGAAATGGCTTATCTTCTTTTCTGTTTTTTTCTCTTCCTATTACAAGCCCTGATGAAATATCTTAAGGGGGCGCAGGTGAGGGATTTTGATTAGTCGAAGGGAATGAGAACAGCGGCAACCAGAGATATCTGACACTGTTAGCTAAAATTTCATTTGTGCATTCGAGCTCACTCTTGGGAAATGACAAGAACTTTAAGTTTTCATTGTGGGTGGATTCTTATTTTCCTTCGAAAGCTTTAAAAAAAAAATAACAATACTGAAAATATTTTCAACAAATTTGTTTGGATATAGAAGATTATGGAGATATATTCCGCTTAACAAAGTTTAGCAAAGGAAAAATGAATAACTAAAGGGCTTCTTCATTAAAGTTTCGTAATAAAATAGAAAGAATACCGTGTATAGCATTGAAACAACTTTGTTATGCCTTACTTTGCTGTCACAGACTTTCGAGATATGAAAAATTGGTTAAAACTACTACATGTTAGCAGTGCCAAAAATTAATAAGGTAATATTTAATCTTTAATAAATAAAAACATGTAATCTTTATTGTTAGGCATTGGCAGACAATAATATTCTTTTTTAAATTATTAAACAAGTAAAGTCAAGTAGAAGTAGTTCGCATAACGTGTACAAACATGTATACCTACCTTTAGGTTTCGTCTCACTATCTTTGCATTAAAGCAAAGAATTTATTTATTAATATACTAACAACCCAAAGGTTAAGTTAATTTACTCATGTTTATAAAAGTTTTTACAATTTAGTCCACTTTTACAAAATTTTATTGAAAGAATAAAGTTATGTGTAGAGGGATGAAGGAAACTCTATTACTTTTTGAAGTCAAGATATTCTTGTCAATTTTCAATTATTTACAGAATCAAAGCGGATACATCTATTTAGGTCCAATAAATATTGAAGCCAATCTAACAGCTCTCTCAGATCACCAATGAAGGGGTAGGAAAAAATCTGTTGCAGAATCATTTCTTAAATTCCCAGAATTGCATCCAAAATGCTAAAATGCAAAGATTACCATATTCATTTTCTGCTAGAGAAACTTTTTTACCATGAAGACATTTTAATTCTCATTTATTTTTTAGGAGATCATTTCCTAAGCTGTTGGACAAAACCCACTTTCAAAAATAGAATCTTAAAAAGTTCACAACGTCAAGAATTATTTTTCTATTCTATCCTTAAACAAATGTTATAAAAGCAGTATTGTAAGATCCTGAATCTAAGAAGATACGTATTTCTTAGGATATTAGACGAATGTAAATTGGACATAATCGACAGACAGATTTAATGAGTAAACTAGTTTCTCTAAAAAGGTAAGTTAAAGAATATTTTTTTTTAATTCTTACAGAAATTATCATTAAATAAAATCATGTGAATGAAAATTAGAATAGAAAAGGAATATCTGAATATTGGGCAACATTGTACTTAGAATAATTATCTTACTAGATCACACTGTAAGGACTTACTGTTCAAGAATGTCTTAAAGATCAAGCTATTTCTTCACAGTATCAAAGCGTGAGTATATAAATTGTGAATTTGTCACTAAGTTTATATCATCAGTTTATATTAGCTCCTTCTCAAGAGCCGAAAAGACGGAAATTACTGGCCGTCAAGTCGAGATCGTAAAATGTTCGCGATATTCGTAGCCCACTTGGCTTCCAAATAAAAAAAGCTGATGATTAATTGAAGAGTGGAAGCCTGTAATTTCAGGCAGAAGCAAAACACAGAAAAGTCCTGGTCGTTTTCTACAATTTTAGTTGCTGATACATGTTTCGCCTAGAGAAATCGTCTGCCATTGTGACCTTCTTCACGAGCCCACGTTTCAGGCAAGTTGTCTTCTTCAACTGTTTTCACAAAAGTGCACTGCAGGGCAGAATTCTTTGTCTACAGCTTCGGCATCAGCTTAGTGAATAATTTATATTTAGACTTTAGACGAAATTTTCAAATCCTAGAAAATTCCGAAGAATCAGAAATAACAATAATTCCGACGAAGCAGATGGTAATTAAAATTCTAATAATGGAAGGAATTAAAAATAATTAATCAGAATCTGAAACAAAAGTACAATTAAAGACAAATTGGAATAGGAAATGGCTGAACAGAAAGTCTTGTTTATGAAAGATATTAATGATGAAGCTGTAAATCAAGGGATAAATAATCTGAATAATCAATCAACATAGATCGGATTCGAATTACATATAATAGTACACTAATTAATAATAAATATGTAGTCAAGGTTACATCTAATCCAGATGTCGGTGTAAATAGATACAAGGGGAGATTAGCCGTGCAGGCATTGATTACAACGAAACTTATTCTCTTACTCTTTCAATGTCATATTTCAGAATGTCATTTGCAATGACCATCGAAACGGATTGAATTACACGCCAATTTTGCGTCGTCTGGGCATATCTAGATAGTGATTTAGATAAGACTATAATTCATCTATACATCAGTAGGTATAATCGGAATCTAAGAGAATTAATTTTATAAGGAATAGATATACGACCTTTCTTTTTCTTTTTTATTTTAACTAAATAATTGTAACCAAAACAAATTTAGAAATCTATTTGAAGTAAAAGATTTGGAGAGGCAAGCTAGTAGATTAACGGATCAATGATTTATTATTGGGATGAAATACACGGAGAACAAATGTTGAAAACCTGCTGATCTTTTTCTTTCGAGAACAAAGCTGACAAGGGAGAAATAATCTTTGAACAAAGCTGATCACTGAAAGCTTAATGGGAAATTTCATCCATCGTTGATAATAAATCAAGAGAAATTTGTTTTAATGAATTTTAAATGAAGCATAATTAATCAAACGCCCAATTACCAATATTTGGATCTTTCCAGGCAGAATCCCCTCTAGTAAGGATATACTTAACATATTGAATTATGTATTATCTTAGTCGAGATGTAATCACAGGGGAGAATAATCAAAGCTGAATGTATGGAAATCCAGTGTAACATTGCCGATGTAGTACCTTAAGTGTTCAGGGGGAAAAAAATCGAATATCCTTAACCGTATAAATGATATAAACTTATAAAAAAAATAGGTGATATAAAAAGGCTACATAGATGTATCACAATGTAAAAAAAATAATCGCAATAGTAATATAGAAAAGTGATCACATCAATGCAGTGATTGATAGGAATTGTTGATTCTGTAACCATTTTCCATACAAATCATCTATTCCGTTAATGGAGGTAAATTTCGATATTGCATGGATTTGTAAATGGTAATTAAAACAGGTTTAACAGATTCTAAATATTTATAAGAGCAGTAGAATAAATGATGCGTCACTGACAAGACTACAACATAAACAGGGCAGTTGTTTATATTAAATCCTATTCAGACTCTTCGACAGATTTATGTGCTAATGATTAGAACTTTTTGTATTCTTTTTCACTCTGATTCCATTATTTCTCCATTAATCCAATACAACAATAACTGAAGAAAAAATCATATTAGAGGTACCGGTATATGCTCTGTTTTTTTTCGTTGCAAGAATGTACGAATTGTTTTGAAAACAAATAATTTTTAGGATAATGAATATTGTCACTACAGGAGTATTTAGAAAGAAACAGAATGATTTAATGGATTTGTAAAATATTCGGAAATAAATTATTTTTCTATGAGTTTTTATTCGCTTATGTCACAATGTTTACAAATTAATTGGAAATTAAGTTTAATGGAAGCCAAATCTTTTTAATGTTGTTAGTCAGAGCAGGCGCTTCTTATGTCAATACTGATGCTAATTTGACAAACAAACAAACAATCATTTGAGTCCTCGAACTTTTCATCCAGATCTGTCACTATTATTGGTAGGCCTATATATGATATCAAGTTTACTAAGAAGAACGAAGGTATTAAATCGGAACCTACAAAGCCTGCATATCTTTATATCATCATTTTGACAAGGTTCAATTGGCGTTTGCAGACAAGAGGAATTGCACATAATAATGTCGTTTTCAAAAAATTGAACATTAACTAATTGAACATTAAGATCAATTGATCAAACAAATCTGAAGGATCAAAAATAGAATCCTATTTCTTGATGATAATTAACTACTGATATATTTTTGTCTAATGCTTCGGAATTCTAGAATCTGTATTACTAAAATCTTTTATTTCTCTGTCTGTCTGTCCGGCGCAATTGTTAATTTCTTTGAAAAAATTACTACAATGAAACGTTCGCGACGGGAATCGAACCTGCAACCTTTTGATCCGAAATCAGACGTCTTAATCATTAGGCCACGGAGACTACATTCAAATTATTGTTTCTTATCACTCCCTTTGTGTGTGTGTGTGTGTGTGTGTGTGTGTGTGTGTGTGTGGCGCAATGAGAGAAGAGTCAGAGAAAAAAGAAAATAACTCATTAATTTTAGCCTACTAGATTAAAATTTAAATTTCAATGTTCATTTTTTTTTAGCTTCTCTACGTCAACAATGGCGCTCGCTATCAAATAATGAATTCAAAAAGGAATAAAATATCACTTTTTGCCTTAACCGCTTGGAATCAATTCTTCTTGGATTATCTCATACTTACCAGGGGGAGACAAGGGGATGGCCTAATTATTTGTAATACTCCATCTCTTTTTGTCACGACAAAAGGAGTCTTGCATGTTGCATTTGAATTTTTTGTTTCTCTTTTCAATGCATCCGTTTGATCTTCGCTACAATAAAATTTTAAAATCAAAATTAGCTTTTACATTGACCCATTAGTGATCTGGGTGTCCTTTGGATAAAATCTCATTTCTCTTAATTGATCTCATTTCAAACAATTAATCTCATTATTCAAAAAAGATTACAAACTGAATTTAACAGATTTTTTTCCTTCGTTTCATTTAGGACTCCTCTCAGCCACCCTCGTTTACAGCTTTGATGAAATGAGTATCGATAAATTCTTTCAACTGGTGCAACTTCCAGCAGATTGATGTCAGAAATTCAATATTTTCTTTGATTTCACGCGCCAAAACCTGGAAGGCTGACTCCCAGAATTGTAATAAAAGCTCCTGTAATGTAGGAATATTTTTGCCAGGATTCGATCAATCAAGTTCAGAAATGATTTTGTTTTCACCATTCCATGAAAAAAAAAAAAAGGCAGGATAGATGTAAGAGAGGTTTGTTGATAAACTAAAATTTCAACAATAATGAATTGAAATACTGCTGCAGTTATTTTTCTTACTTTTAAAAAATAAGCTTCTTATTCCAAACATCACTTATCATCTAGGAAGGTTTTTCTTTTTTTTTTCCACCAAACATCATGAAAGCTTAATCACCCACCCACTTAAGTTAGTGGGACTATCAGTCTTGAAACCTTCCCCAAAATGATTTCCTTTAAATATTTGAAATTTCAATAATTCCAGCATTATGTTATAAAGATTGCATACGAGGCTTAAGAACAATTATACATTGTAAATATCAAAAATGTTAGTATTTATGCATCCTATCATGTATTAATCATTAATGAAAACATTCTTTCATTTCTTTCCTTTTCATTCTCTCTTAATTTTCTCTTCTTCCTCTCAGTGGATTTAGTTTTCATCAAGACACACGTGTTCTACGTCTTTTTCTTTTCCTTCTCCACTGTTTACTCTTTTATACTCTAATTCTGTAATGCTTTTTTTTTTGTTGTTAAATCCTGTGACGTGGAGTTGGCACAAAGCTTGACACAGACAATGCCTTTCTTAAATATGCTCTCCAAAGGCTATTCAGACTAATTAGGAGCGGCCGTAAGTCACTCGGGCCCTGTTTGGCGCGCTTGGCATTGGAATGGCATTCCTTCAGCGTTAGGTAAATGGTAGAGAAAAATTTGCGGTGACAACCCCGGGATCCGCCCAGGAGTTGTCGCGGTCGGCGAAGACACGGCAGACAATCTGCCGCTCGCTCGCATGCAAGGGGCATTAGAATTTAAATCTTCTTAATCGGATTGCGTTTCGGTAGCAGATCCACTTACACGGCTGCAAATTCGATCGGTTTTTGCGAGGGGCTTGTATTGATAAGCATTAAAGATGGCAACGCTGTCGTCTCTTTCGGCTCCCTTTCCAGATGTAAATTCAGATAAATTTAAATAAGCGGAATTGAATTAAAGATTATTGAGTCTAGAAAACTACAGGTTTAAGTCTTACATTTCAGACATAAAACATAAAACAGTTATGAGATGATTTAAAAAAAAAAAAAAAAAAGACTTCGCGGGAGCTCAAGCACTGAGATTACATTTATAAAAAAAGTTAGCAGAATGCCTTTATCGTACAGTAGAAATTAGGAAACTGAGGGTAAGGTTCGAGACTGACCTATTCACAAATATTTGCTGCAAGAAGGCATTTGTATGCATTTACAAAAAGTATCAAACCAAATAAGAAATAGTGGGAAAAATCTTATTTGGGATCGTCCATTAATCATGTGAGGCTCGAAAGGGGGGAGTTCGGAAAAAATCACGAAGTATCACAAGGGGGGAGGGGGGGTGTAGCGAGATATCACGTGTATTTATTTTTGACACATTTAGAGGTTTTTTTTTTTTTTAAATAGATAGGTTTAGAGCGGTTTTTTTTTTACCAAAAAAATACCCGTGATTTTGGATAGGGGGGAGGGTTAAAAAGTTGCTAAAAAACATCACGTGATTAATGGACGACCCCTTTCGAGCTAAGTTAGTTGGAATTAGTTGTAATTCCATTTCATAAAGCTGCAGTTTAGAAATAAATAAACAACGAATAACATATAAAAACATCAGATTTATACAGTAATTTTTATTATTTATACAGTGAACTGAACTTTCTTTTTGTGAATTTTATTTAGAACTATTCATTGTGTGGCGAGGAAATAGGAAGAAAGTATACGTGAAAATCATTGTTAACCATCTAACAGAATTCTAAGATGTTAGATTAATAGTTAATCTAACATATTTTGGAAAGTCTATCTGTTGGTCCGCGATGCATATGAAATTACAAAAGTTATTACAGTAAGCGTTTTATACATTACAGTAAGCGTTAGAGTTGAATAGCTTGATAATAAAGGCACGTTTCATCTCGATCCTCAAGAACTACGGACTGACGGAAATTGGTAAAAAGATAAAAATTCTTGCCCGTAAACCTCATCATAAACAGAATACCACTTGGAAAAAATCTCTGTGTGATACTTACTCTGCATTACTTCACGGAAACAGAGTAGATGTCAGCGGTAACGAGATTAAACAAATCAAATTTGAGACTTCCGCAACACTTTTTAGAAATTTATTTTTCTCTTCCGATATCTTGAGGATATATTTCTTAATTACGACAATACATTCCTGAAACCCATTTCAAAAATTATAATAAAAAATTTGTTATTTGTTGAATGTTGGTGTGTTGTGAGTTTTTTTGAATCCTGGATCAGTATAAATACTGGTTAAATATGACATAAACTTTGAAACTTTTTAATAAAATCAGTTTTTGTAGTTAATAAGTTGGATTTGACAGGCGCATAGTAGAATTTTACTGTTATCAATATATTATTTCACCTTTTCTATTTGCTAGCAATCATTAGCTCTGTCCTTCACTAAGGTTATTTGCCAGATCCACTAAACAATAGTGACTTCGTTCTCATAGATTACAATCAAAACACTGTAATTGTAATTGAAAATACTGATATGAGGATTAATTTTTTTTTTGTTATTAGGATATTCATTTGCTTAGCTAATTATTACAAACATAACTGAATAAAAAAACCTATCTGAAACTTACTAAAAATAAATATATAGTATGTATGTATAAATATAGTACAGTTACTTCTATGGCTTTTTTAATGTTTAAATAAATCTTTTTGGTTCCTTTGCGACTTCCGTAGTTACCATTTTGTTAAAAATCTGGATGCTTAAAATTCTAAAATTGGCGCTAAAGAATTTCTCTCTTATTTCCTGCAATGCCGTGAATTCTTATTATGAAAGATATGGTTTGTAGATATGCGTTGCAGTAGTTCTTAAACAAGACAAAAAAAGTGATTTCATAGTGTACAGCGAACCAAACGACCCCATACATATTTTATTTTCAACCACTTCCTCTGAGACAGGAAGTGACAGCAGTGCTGAACTCTTTTTTAAAATAGTTCCATCCTTGCAAGGATTTCAATAAGGTATGACTCCGACATGTAGTTTGCACTGTAGAGGTGGTGACAGACGAACGGGCAGAATAAACTAGTTCCCCCTTATCCACTTTCGTGGACGAGGTTGCTAAAAATGAGTCATTCAGTCTTAATGCTAACGAAGCTACTGAAACTTTTAACAAGCCTTCAACTCTTGTGACGATTCTTCAGAAATGACTTTTGCCGCTAGCAAGAAGATTCCACAGCTAACATCAGAAAGAAATTCAATGTTAATTTATAGATTGTAAGCATTCAAGGAATTTTAAAATAAAAGTTAGCTGCAGAATTTTCTTCTTTTTGTGAAAGAAATGAGTTTACTGATCGTCAGGGTTTCGAAAAAAAAACAAAAAACAAAAATAAAACTAAACTGCAAGATTTTTCAAAAATGAAAAAAAAAATGCAAACAAACATGCAATTAGGTTATGAAAAATTGTTTGTGTTTAGAAAAATTTCTCACTTTGCTGTTGCTAATAAAGAATTTTAAAAAATATAAAAATTATGAGAATAAAATTTCGCTAAATATTTGAGTATATTTTATATGTGACTAGCAAACTTGTCAAGTAAAGCTGCTATGTTTTCTTTTATATATATCGCAACCCGCACAATTTTTAGTGGTTTCCCTGCTCCGCACTCGGCTTCCCTGCTGACTGAGAAAATGTTATAGGAATTCAAAGTCACGTGCCCGTCGTGTGTGTATGTGTGTGTGTATATGGTGAGAGTGTGTGTGGCAGGAAGCCGACCAAAAATGAACGGTTTAGCTTTTGATCTTACCTATTGTAACTTACTGTTGACCCATGTCGATGAAAAATGAAATGTACTATTAGGAATGGTATACCTAATATTTCCACACTTTATTTACATTTCTGTCTTTTGGTTTCGGGGGATTAGCGGGCAGAAAAAATCCAATGTTATAAATATGGATTAAATGCAATTTTCAGGTTTCGAAAAAGGAAAATAGTAATAATATACTATTTAAATAGCATTCTAAAATGAATGCTTTTTTATATGGCTCGGAATTGCAATTAGAAACGATTTACCGCCATTTGGGAAACCTAGCAATGTGCTAATCTCTAATGTTACGCTTAGAAGACAGAAATCGAGGTATGACGGCTGCAAAGACAGAAACCAAGTATTCATAAAAATGACTGGATTATTAGGTTTCCACCATTCTGTTGGCGACATGTGCAATCTTCCAAACAACCCAAGCATGTGGGAGTGTGTGTTCTACAAAGGTACATGTAAGGCCTGCTGGAGAGAAAAGGTGTAATAACTCTAAGCCATGTCTTATTTTAACGGCAAAAAGACAACTGTTATATAAAAACTTTAGAAAGCTCAAAAGACTCGATTAGCTTCCAGTATATCTTCTAGAACAGACAGGCTAGCCTGAAATTGGTGACACGATCATGTAGGCTAGGTTCACAAAAAATGGAGTAACGACCTCTACAGACCGATCGCAATCTGCAATCTCAGATAACGTTGATAGGAAGAGAGCGCTGTGAAGAAGCGAAGTGATGAAATTACTGATGAGGTTCATTTTCATTAATGATAGCAGACATACATTCTCTCATGCGTTTAATGAAGTTTCAGTTTATGCTCGAAGGTATTGCGACGAAATTCTGGATCTCTTTGTCAAGCTCTGTGTTGTATAGAGTTGGTGAAGACATCGCCATACTACCTGTAAGTAACAAATTGACAAGAACTACACACATCAAAACTCACCAAACAATACCGTGACAGATTATTTATTGAATGAATACATCATTACGAGAACTAGAAGTATTTGAATTTCATAAATATATTATAAATGAGAAATCATTTGCATATTTGAATTCATATGCTTCACTACGTAGCACAATGGTTTCGGATTATTATTAGCATTAAGCCTAATAATTGATCATAGAATTAACTGGTTAATAGCAGAAGATAACTGCCATCGAAAAATTCAATAGTCTAATTTTAAATGCAATCTAATCACATAATATAACAGAGATATCAGATTCAGCGTTGTCTGTTTCAGACATTTTATTCGAGTCATTGTAATGAATTAAACTGACAATGTTAGCTTATCTTTATCGATCTACAGGGTGACTCTAAATTCATAGGACAAACTGTAAGGGGTGGTAGAGCACACTAAAACAAACATTTTTTGTCAAACAATGTATGTCCGCAACTGTCGCATTTACGCGGTAGAGGACGCTGTTTGGTCGTTGACTACATCCGCCCAAAGATTGAGAGAGAATCGTTGCTGGTAAGCAAGTGGCCGTGTAGCGCGTGGATTTTCCATTGAGCACATTAAACACTCCCTCATGTGTAACCAATGCTTCATCTGTGAAGAGCACATGTGTTGGGAAATCCGGCTGCACTGCTCTCTGCTGCATAAACCAGGGGCAGAAGCCTAATCCTCAGCTTTCAATGCGTGAATTCTCTGTAAATGGAATGAGTGTAATTGCTCTTGGTGCAGAATTCTCCATATGGAGGTTTGGCTCACATCTACGCTACGTGCTTTGGTGCTTGTGTCGGGACGTTCCTCAACCTGTCGTTGAATGTAAACGCGACAGCTGCGAACATACATTATTTGACCAAAAAAATGTTTGTTTAGTGTGCCCCACCACTACTTAAAGTTTGTCCTATGAATTTAGAATCACCCTGAATAAGCAACTAACGTATACTATATTGCATTCAAGAAATTGGACTAGTCTCATTTTTTAAGATAAAAGACCAAAATTTGCACGAACTTTCGCTTAATCCAGAGAAATGTAATAAATTATTTGTGAGAAAGATAAGATAACAATCAGTTGTTTAGTCCTTGGGAATGATGCTTTACTGCACTAACTACATGTTACGCACAGAAGCCCAAATCCAATTTATAAAGAAGCAATCTACAATTATTGTATCTCTGTAATCAACATGCAAGCAGTCCTCATGAGTTGTAAGTCTCTCTCCAAATTCACGAAAAAAAAAGATCAATAAACAATAATTTTATCAAACTCGTAACCAAAAATAAATAAATAAATAAATAAATAAATACTGGCAAACAGGCAATTAACAATTAGGCAATTTTTCTATTTCATTAACAACTAGGAAGCTACTTACAGGAAAGGTAGGAGTTTATTTTATATAGACATTGTCCATCCAGTAACATAATTCCAAAAATAAATATTTGAACATAATTTTTAAAGTTTATTTAAAAACGACTTTTCTTAAGTTTTGAAGCACGAGGAAATTTGTATTAACAGTACCAGTTTACCATTTCACAGGAGAAGGCCGACTAGCAGGCAGTAGGTAGTACCGAAATGGCCTAAATAAATTAATTCCTTGTTTTGACAAATTAATAAGTATAAAATATTATCGTGGTGAAGCACATTAAATTGTTAATTTTTAACTACTGAAAGTATCATACATTTGTAATAAATATTTTAGTGACCACTTTACTGTTTTAATAAACATAGAAAATTATGATATACAGTAGTTTATATCTATATATATGTATATATATAACGTAATAGTGATAGTGCCATGCATCTTTTAATTTGAATTTAATTCCCATTAAACATTGGGAATTTGAATAATACTATCACTGTTTTTAAATAAGAAATAATAATAAGAAGAAATCTCAAACAGAACTATCTTTAAGCGTTTCGATAAACATCTTACTACGCAATGTTTAGTCACCGCATATATTACCATTGGGAAAAGGCTAATGGCTGGGGAGTAATCGAGTTTTTCGATCTTATGTGGCCCAAGTTCATGAATTCCTTCATTATACTTGCATAGACTGAGCATTCTTTTGCAGTTTAAGGTTCACTTTAAAGACGAAACAACTTCTAATGTAGTGCCATCACTTCGGTGTAGAGACGTGTGCTAATCTGCTGACATCATGCCAGAATCT
Organism: Thereuonema tuberculata; assembly: GCA_023159025.1. Classification (NCBI taxonomy): domain Eukaryota; kingdom Metazoa; phylum Arthropoda; class Chilopoda; order Scutigeromorpha; family Scutigeridae; genus Thereuonema; species Thereuonema tuberculata. The sequence goes on from JAFIDM010000001.1 coordinate 48,357,218, forward strand.
TCCTCTATTCCTCCGCTTCTAGTGTCCATCACTCAGACAGAGGAATGCACTCAAGTTGGAAGACGGATGAATCACTTCACCGACATGAAGCTCGTAGCACCTGGCGCTCAACACTACTCTTGATATTGGAGGCGTTTACTGAAATACGACGGACCACAGAATTAGGCATTTGCTTTAGAAGGAACATCTTGCTTGCAAGGAGCTGAATTTCTGAACTAAAAGACTAATTTGCAATGTCTAAATATGGCAAACCTCATTACTTCTTCACTGTGCAGATGCTAATCTTTTAAATTACATTGAAAAAAATAAATATATCAGGAAATGAAAGAAAGACACTGATCAAGAAGTTTCCTGAAGAACTTTTTAAAGTCTAATTTCCTTAAAACGGTTTTGTTTCTTTTTTATTTCTCTTTGTTTTGAAAATTCTAAAAACAATATAAAGGAAAAGACTCCTTGAATGTGTAGCCTAATTATAATTTATAATGATGATACGGAAAATTATAATAGCTGCTTAATAAAAACAGTATCCTTAAATATCACATTTCCTAACAGTATACTTAAATATCACATTTGAGTACTTAAATACTCAAATCTGCAAATATTTAAGTCATCTAAAATCAATTAACTTTATTTTAACAAAAGTACAATTCAATGAAAATGGATTATTAAGAGATGTACCTATATTGTTACATATCAGTAGAAGTTTTCCATCGACATTTTACTGTAAGCTTCAAGATTTCTCGATATCGGCTCGTACTATAAAATTTTCAAGTAAGATTTTAGATCGACTTATTCCTGTAAATATGTAAGCCATGTTTCAAAACGACCCATTCCACAGTTCAAAGATTGTTATAGTATTGCACATATTTACATGCACAAATGGATGCATACACAAATATTCACAACATATACATATATACTGATTATTAAATGTTTCAAGAGCAGTAGACTAAAAATGTTTTAGTTTTTTTTTTCGATTTTTATAAATTGTTATTAACTTTTAATTATTATTCGAAAGCTGTATTGTGAATTAAAATGATTAAAAATACTTTTTTGAACTTTGCTCACTGAAATTTCTTGAATTCAACTGTACAGCACATTTGATGAGATTGTAGTAATCACTGTAATATTGCAACAAATACGTCTAACGTAATAGAAATAATCAATGTAGCAAGATTATTACAACCGATAAGCAATCAAAGAGCAATAACCCAATTAATAAATATAAATAACTGTTCAGGAAAACAAATACACAATTCTCTGGAAGTTTTCCTCATTCAGAAATCAATTTTAAACCGGCTAAATTTTTGTAGCTGTTCGAAAGCTCATTCTCAATAAAGTAAACTTGTGTTGGTCTGATGTTTATCGGCGAAGTTACGCTTTGAAAATTTCATAGCTGTACATACAAGGCTACTCTTATTGCTCGTTCAGTGTGAAGGTCACGATGGCGAAACGCCAATTTCCTTGATAATCGGATTACCCAGACCGAATCCACATAAAAATATTGATCAAACAGAACGAAGTTAATAAATTAGAAATATTCTTTGATGGATTGCATCTGTAAGAAGTTTGTTGATGCTGATATGACGGTAAAGGTCGGCAGATTTTATAAATAAGTATGACAACGGCAAAAGGAAGTCATTTTGTGTGATATCATACTCTCTTTGGCGAAAATGAAGACAGAATTCATGTTTATATTCTTTTGAGTGTACTTCGTGCCCTCTACCTAATTTCTCCTTCAAACTAAAAACAAAAAAAATATTATCAAACGCCTCAAATGTTAGGGCGTTTAATATCACTGACGTAACAAGGATTTAGAGAGAAAGCATGCATCAGTTTCAGTTTTAGCCATCAAACAATGTTCATTACAGAAATCTGTCATAGTGTGTGTTCGGATTTGTTCAGATTTATCAACTACAGTTGATCTGCGAACCTGATAGTTGATACAACCTCAACTAGAGTATTCGAACCCTCCAATTGACGCTCAAAATGGCCGGCGCTATCATTGGATTGTGCTTTTTGGTTAATTTCAGTTTTAATAAAAATTTAGAAAGACGAGGAGAACGATGAACGATTAAGATAAAAACAGTAGGCTATTTAAAAAATATTTATTAGACAAGAATAGGGAATTGCGCAGTGAATCTAGTCCTAGACAACATAATCAAAACAGCGATTCGAGAAAAGCTCTCTTTCTTGAGTATCACGACAAATACAACAAAAATACACGCCGTCTGTACGTCGCCAATCTTGGTTGACGGGATCAATCTGCTTCCTCGACGGTTGATGTCAACGAGTACATACGAACACACCCATAGGTTTACAGCCCACAATGTGTACATTAATTGTAAATAAATGTCCTTTACCTCTCAATCTATTTTCTGCATTCCAAAATTTTAACTCTTCCAGCAAAGTTAAGCATTCATGAACGAACTAATCATACACTACAGATGATTATCAATAAACATCGCAGTTCTGTTCCAGAAACCGACAATGTACAGAATGATATACAAGGAGGAATTATCTTCCTTAACATTTGATATTAATATACCGTAATTAGAAGACACTAGTATAATTTTAAGTCCTCTTTAAAACAATATTTAGTATAATATAATCAAAAAGAAAAGGAGAGGCCATTTTTATGTTGTCTCTTAGATTTGACGAACGATATGACATTCTCAACAGCGGTTCTCTCTGTGAAACTTTCCTTTGATGCAATACCACACACATTCCCAAATCAATGTGCAATACACGATATATTATATAAGTATGCACTAATGGGGGAAAAAAACCACACACACACACAACACCACTCGGCTTACTTGTCATGAAAACAAAGCACATATCACATGACCTTGCTACACAACTACTACTGAAAATAAAGGAAGGAAATTAATGCATTGGAATCATAGTTAGTCTAAACTGCAGGTAAATGAGCACCTGTCAATTTTTTTTGTGCGTTGTTTTGAAACTTAAAAGGAATTTAAAGGAAACTTAATGACTTATTTAAAAAAAAGAAAATGTGAAAAATTGAATTAATTTAAATATCAAGTTAAAAAGAATCACAAACTTCTCAAATTTTAAGAAAAAAAGATGAATATCGTTTTCTTCTGTAAACAAAATGTCTCGCGCAAGCGCAGATGCATTTTGCTCTAGATCGGTAATAGCTCGCGAAATTACATTGTTCCATTACAAATAGCGTTTTGTTTTTACTTCGATTTTATTTTGCTGAAAAAAAATGATTTTTCAGTTACGTAATGGAACACGAACATATAGGGAAAGTTTGGGAGGAGATCGACCGAAGAAATTCAACAAAAGAGAGTGAAGTTGGCTTTTATGGGATTATTCCCTAATTCTGAACAGGATCAATTCTAAAAGAACAATAGGCTTAACATTTTCATGTTGTCTATTACGCTCTTAACCAAAACTGTTGTTGTTGCTTTTGGTGAAGAGCGTAATGGAAAACAAAAGAGGAAAATGTTGGGTTGATTTAATTCGAAAGTCTAAATGAAAAACAATATTGTCTGAACTTCATCTCTTGAACAACCAAATCCATTATTTCAACTTCTTTTAAAAAAGGGGGTATTCAGATAGATACTTTATATGCTCACTCCCTAGCACTTTGTGGTTTCATAGCATAACCGAACTTACTAGACCGAGGAACAATAACAGGAATTGTAGTTTTTTTGATAAATAAAGATTAATTTAGTAAGAAGAAGCAAGGAGGAAACGACGAATAAGTTCTCAATCACGTGTATTCAACTTTATCAAGGAAGTTGTAATGAAAGAACAGACATAGGATCTGGGCAATCAATTCATCCGATAGTCGTAAAACCTTAATGTTCGTGAGCTGTTAGAACAGAGATAACAATAATTAAGGACGCCATTTTGCATCCATCCCATCTTCGTCTGCGGACCTAAATCTTTTTATAACTGGTCTTCAATTTGTGAATGGACATCATGATAATACCTATTGTGAAGCTCAGCTTCAAAATGAAAATTAAACAGAGAAAATATCTCACAATACTAAAAAAAAGCAATAAGAAAACAATGATTAGACATAACATTAAAAAGTCTATCTAAATTGAGCCTTTAATTCAGTGGTTCTTAACCTATGTTTCACATGCTATTTCTGGTGATAGGATACAGCTCTTTTTATTTAGTAGGAAAAAACACAAATTAAGCAGAAAAGAGCAGCTAAGCTTATTTTGCTTCATCAATCTTTACCTTTGTAAAATCATTGTTAAAACTTACTGTTAAAGACTAGGGTATAATTGTTAAACATGTACTTTCAGGTATTCTTAGGTTTAGAGAAAATGAAATAAATATACGATTCTTTCTCTGACCATGCACACTGAAATCTATATCTACATATATAAAAAGAAAAGTCTTGACTCACTCACTCACTGACTCATCAACGCCCAGCCAAACCCTTGGACCTAGAAAGCTGAAATGTTGCACAGAGGTTCCCTTTACGATGTAGACAAGGAATAAGGCTGGATTTTTCGAAATTCCCACGGGATAGGGAATAAAGAGGATTTTTATTTTCGCTTTAAAGTTGCCTAATCGATGTAGAGGTGTGTGGCGCCAACCCGCAATACATCTGAGTTATCCGGAGAAGCCCACAACGGGCTGGGGACTCGTATATTTTCCGATCTCAATATTAATTAGTTAAATAGATATTTTTTTTTTTTTTTTTTTTTTTTGCTACGTATGCAAGGATTCCGGAGCGAAGCGACGGTATCCGGCAAGTATATTATAAATGTATACTGTACATATACAGTTTAAAGAATATCCTTCTGTAATGTTTAATAAAACAACACATTTAGAGAATCAAGAAAAGTATGGTTCACTACCTTAATTACTGGTTTTACTGGAGTGAAAAAAATTGATTCTAATTATAAAAAAAAAAAAAAAAAAATTGTAGTTCTTAACAAAACGCTAAATTATGTTTATGAATACTTTATAAATAATTTCCGTTAATTTTTTTTCTCCTAAGCCCTAACCCTACGGTTTTCAATGATTTTATGTTGTTGTTTTTTCACCTGAACCCTAAGGTAACAACTGAGACTGAGTTGATTATAAGTATGATCAGCCGGAGGAATATTGTTTTGTCACTCAATAGATGAGGGAAGATGAAGAGAGAAATCTACTTGGCACTAAGTAAGTATAGCTTCTCATAAAATAAAAATTAAAAATAATACGTCAATAAATGAAATTGTAGAAACAAATGATGATACTACATTTCAACTTATGTAAGCGTAGGGATAGTCAGAGCAGGGGCGTATATAAGGGGGGGGGGGCCGAGGGGGCCCGGGCCCCTCCCGAAATAATGAAGATATGTCCTCCCAACGTTTTTTTTTGGTTGAACAGATAGGTTGTCATTGTTTTTTTATTTTGGTTGAATAGATTTTTTGACCCGGGCCCCCCCCGAAATAATGAAGGTATGTCCTCCCAACGTTTTTTTTTTTTTTTTTTGGTTGAACAGATAGGTTTCCATGGGGTGTCTACTTAATTATATTAATCTTGGGCCCCCCCCCCCCCGAAAATATATTCTATATATGCCACTGAGTCAGAGTATCGTCATGGTATTCCTCTATGTCCTAAAAAGTGTTGAGGAAAAAATGTTAGGTTAACTCCTAAAAATATTATAAAAAATTGAATGTTTAGTATAGTTGGATTTACAGAAATTCCGAGGAATCAAAGAAATCAGTGTGTAATTTCTCCTAGAATTGCAAATTCTGCTCCTATAGAAAGAAAATGAGCTACTACACAGTAAGTATCGTATTATAATATCAATAGATGAGTTAGCTAAAACTACTCCTGTTAAACCTCCAACAGTAAATAAGAATACGAAACCTAATGCTTACAAAAGAGGGGCTTCATAGATAAATTTTGATCCATGAAGAGTGGCCAATCAGCTGAAAATTTTAATTCTTGTTGGGACTGTAATAATTGGGGCGGCCGTAAAATAAGCTCGAATATCAACGCCTACACCTACTGTAAATATATGATGAGCCCATACAAAAAATCCTAAAAGTTCAATAGCTAATATAGCATAAATTATTCCTAAGGCTCCGAATAGTTCATTTTTTCCTAACTGTTGACTAATAACAATATGAGAAATTATTCCAAATCCGGATAGGATAAGAATGTACTTCTGGGTGTCCAAAAAATCAAAATAAGTGCTGGTAAAGAATAAGGTCTCCCCCTCCTGTAGGGTTAAAGAATCTTGTGTTAAAATTACGATTAACAAGAAGTATAGTAATAGCTCCTTCTAATATTGAAAGTGATAAAAGAAGAAGTATGGCAGTAATAATACTGCTCAAACAAATAAAGGTATACGTTCAAATAACATACCTCTAGTTCGTATATTAGTAATAGCGGTAATAAAATTGATTGCTCCAAGAATGGATGAGACTCCAGCTAAATGAAGAGAAAAAAAATTGCCAAATCTACAGTTGCCCCAGCATGGGCTATTCTCTAGCTAGGGGAGGATACACTGTTTATCCTGTCCCTGCTCCTCTTTCTACTACAGAAGAGCCTAAAAGAAGTATTAAAGAAGGGGGGAGAAGTCAGAAACTTATATTATTTTTTCGTGGGAAAGCTACATCAGGTGTACCAATTATTAAAGGTACAAGTCAATTACCAAAACCTCCGATTATGATTGGAATAACTATAAAGGAAATTATTACAAAAGCATGGGCAGTTACAATTACGTTATAAATTTGATCATCCCCAATTAAGCTTTCTGGTTGTCCTAACTCTAATCGAATAAGTATACTAAGAGCTGTTCCTACTATTGCAGCTCAAACTCCAAAAATTAAATGTATTGTTCCAATGTCCTTGTGGTTTGTCGAAAAAAATCATCGTGTCAAAGAGTTTAAAGTTTTTATAATGATAACTTTGAAGGTTATTAGTTTTTTTAACTAAAAACTCTATATAATAAAATTTACTAATAAGGGTAAACTGAAACGGGAGCGAAAAGATAAAATTATTAGTAAGGAAGAGGTTATTTTGCTAGAGTATCATGAGTTTGACGATGGAAAAATTCTTAGGGAAGGAGTACATTAGACGGATATATACATAAAGTGTAATTAAAGTTGAAAAAAATAATTAATTAATTAAAAAATTAAAATTAATGCTAAAAATAACTGATTATAATTTATGAGATAGTTTAGAGTAATTCATTTAAGTATAAATCCTAAAACAGGAGGTAGACCTCCTAAAGATATAAGATTAAGCATAACTAGTCGGCTACCAGTCGCTTCGCTCCGGAAGCCTCGCGTATGTAACGGAAAACAATTTGTTATTTATTAAAAAAACACACACACACAAATTAAATCAAGTAAAATAAAACTAAATTTTTTTTATAGTTTTTTTTTTATTTTAATTTTTGATGTATATATTCTCTCAATTCACGACTGCTTTTAGAATCAGCGTGTGAATCATATATCTGTGATATATTTTTATTTTTTTATAGAGATTAGAATGTAATCCTTGTGGTCTAATGCCTAAGATGTCTAACTTCGGAACAGAAGGTTGCATGTTGGATTCCAGTAGATAACTTGTAGAAATTATTTCTATTTTTGTAAATTACAATAATTGCACCAGATCGAAAGAGAAATAAAAGATTTTCGTAATATAGATATAATTTTCAGTCGCGTTTGAGCTACAAATAGTGAGCTTTCAGTATTCTACTTAATAGAAATAGTGCTTCTTTCTTTCTTGAGTCTCTTTTTTTTTATTTCCATTGATACTTTACAGTGGTTTTTGAGTTAGAAATAGTGATTGTTTTTGAGTAACGAATAGCGATTTTTCAGTATTCTACCTAATAGAAATAGTGATTATTTTTTTTTCTGTTCTTTTTTATCCAATTCCAATTGATACTTTTCAGTGGTTTTTGAGTTACAAATAGTGAAAATTATCTATATCTATTAGCTAGGCCATCAGATTGTTCGATATAGATATTTGAAGAAGAGATTTCAGATGGACGTTAGTTGATATAGATGATAAATGAAGATCATAGCTTGTATACGAAATTCTTCGCAAGAAATTGATTGTGAGTATTCTTTAGAGTGAAGATAACCAAATTCTGTTGAATTGTGACTCAAAGACCTAAAGTTGTATGTGAGTTAAGACAACGTTTTCCAATTATATGGCAACTTTATTTAGAGTTTGTCCTTGAGCTTTATTGATAAATATCGCATAAGAAGGTCTGATCGGAAATTGTTTTCTTGTGAAAGTGAATGGAAGTAGATTACCGCATGGTTCCATAGACATCCTATGGATGAAAACAAAATCTCCTTTGTGAGTTCTGTTATAATTTCGGTTTCTATGAGATCATTATCGAAAGAACAGCATTTAAGTTGAGTTCCATTGCAGTATGCAAACTTGGGATTGATGTTTCGCAACAATATTATTGGAGATCCAATCTTCAATGACAAACGATGTTGAGGAATTCTGCTGAGATTCAATGCGTTCAGACACTTGGGCATATAGAGATGTTCGTGTGATGGATTATCAGAAATGTCAATTTTATTCGCACTTGTATTGTATGCTCTGTAGTCTCTCCTTGTATTCTTAGACTTATCATTCGATTGATGTTATCGACACTCTCGTTCATCTCGTTTATCCAATTCCAATTGATACTTTTCAGTGGTTTTTAAGTTACAAATACTGATTTCTCAGTATTCTACCTAATGACGTACTGCGTCTTTCTTTTTTGACTTTCTTTTTAATTACAATTGTTACTTTTCAGTCAAAGTCAGTTCAGTTTTGACAGATAAGTCAAAAAAGCAATATGAAGGGAGTTGTAGTTCCCATGGCCTAATGGGTAAGATGTCTGACTTCGGATCGGAAGGTTGCAGGTTCGATTCCTGTCGCGGATGTTTCATTGAAAAAATTCTTTCTATTTTTCATTCTCACAGAAAACTGCGCCGGACAGACAGACAGACAGACAGAGAAATAAAAGATTTTAGTAATATAGATTAAGAAATTTATGAAAGTGTTATTTGTATTTTGGATTTGATTGGTATGCATTGTTTTGAATAAATTGAATATTAGATAATGATAATACTTAAAAAGCAATAAATAGAAAAATAGGTTAATATAAGTTTATTATTAATAAATATTGATACAAAAATTCATCCTATATGATTAATTGAGGAATATGCTGTAAGTTTACGAAGTGATGATTGATTAAGAGTTCCAATAGCACCAATAATGGATGAGAATATTTATAAAATCACAATGAAAGAATTAAAAGAAATGAGAACGAATAAATGGGCAATTTTTTGTCTTACTGATAATACAATTAAATCAAGAGAGTCCTTCTGCTGTTGGAGGGAACCAGAAATGGAAAGGAGCAACCCCTAATTTTAAGGCTAGAATAATAGAAATAATTAAAGAGTTAAAATCTTCAATAATTAAGGGCTAAACGCACTTCTCCGTCTTCCGTTATGTTTCCGTAACGTAATTGCATTAGTGATGTAGTTACGTATTCAGGGTCACCAGAATTGAAACTCATAAGACGTAACGGAGATCTTCAAATCGACGAACATAGCCGTTATATTTATATATAACATATGTTCATCGATTTGAAGATCTCCGTTACGTCTTACGAGACTTAATTCTGATGACCCTGAATACGTAACTACGTCATTAAACAATTATGTTACGGAAACGTAATGAAAGAAGGAGAAGTGCGTTTAGCCCTTTAGAATGAATCAATTGTTTTGTAAATGATAGCTCAGAATAGAAATATTGAGGAGGCTAGAGATTGAATTAAAAAAATACTTTCAAGTTGCTTCTCTAGATTGTTAATTTAAAGACTTAAAAATAAGTGCAATAAACGCTAACAGATCCTATCCAAACAGAAATTCAGAAATTCAAGATTTAGATGAGACGGCAATTAGGGTACCTAAAAAACCGAGAATCAGAAAATTATTTTTATGTTTATGTTAATATATAGGCTGGTGTATGGGCACATTAAATTTAATGGGGGTAGTTTAACTCTATCGCTTATAATACAGTTGCAATTTTCTGGGAAGACTTAAGCGAAGCTTATAAATTTATTTATTTTTTTAATTTATTTTTTTATTTTTTTATGACTTATTTTCATGTATATGGGTAGAAAAGTACATGATTTATTTTGTCGAAATAACCTTTTAATCAGGCATCTTGTTTTGAATTGTAAAATTAATTAGTTTGATTCTGACTTCATGATGATTTCTATTATATTGATTTCATATATGAGTATTGTTTAAAAATATAATTAAGTAGTGTTGAATATTAAATTATTAAAGTAATTTATGATTAGTATAATGTAATTAGCTTGATTAAAGGCGTGCGAGCAGTCGTGAAATTACATGAAATTTTTTAAATGTTATAAATTGTGCTATAGTAGGATGAAATTAAGGTGGATTTTTTTTAAATTTTTATAGTACAATGATAATGGAATTGAAGTTATAAATATATTATATAAACAAGGGTTAGATACCCTGCTATTTTTATAGTAAAGTTATTATTTGAGAGTAGTAGTGGTTCTCGAAACTTAAAGAATTTGGAGGTATATTAATCTATTTAGAGGAACCTGTCGTGCAATCGATAATTCACGTAAATTTGACCTAGACTTGAAATACAGCTTATATATCGCTGTCGTAAGATTATATTATGAGAAATTTTTCAATAATAAATTTTTATTTATGTCAAGTCAAGGTGCAGTAAATGTCTAGGGTTGAGATGGGTTACAATGTGGAAACATAGATGAATATAGATTTGTAACATTTATTGAAGGTGGATTTAATTGTAATATGGAATTATCTATTTTATATGGAAAAGTACTAATATATGCCCACATCGCCCGTCACTCTCATTATAGTTGAGAAAAGTCGTAACAAAGTAGGGTGGCATAAAATTAAATTAAATATTCAAATATTCTGGGAAACATACTGAGGTAGTTTCCCATTTGCCTTCTTCAGGATGCCATTATGGAATGTCTTCAGACCTGAAAAGAAAGATGAGGAAGCAAGACAAACATAGGAAACGAAATAAATATTCATGCCGACGCCGGGATTCGAACCCATGTTCTGAAAATCTGCCTCAACCCGCCTTGACCACAAAGCTATGCCGGAACGATTTCCTTTAATTAGGAAATTAAAATAACGATACGGAATTATATCTTTTTATATTTTTTTTAATTAGAGACTGATCCTAATGAAGCTCTCTCCAAATGTTTTAGCCAAGTAACATTTAAAACCTTATCAGGTGTATCAACAAATTTGTGCTGAAGCAGGACTCCTTGAAACTATAATTGCTATTGCGTTACTTAAGTATTCACTTCACGTTAGGCAAGTAAAAGACACTAAATTGTATTTCGAAGTTTGTGTTAATGCTCTAATTTGTTCGAATGAGAAAAGCTAATGTAACACCCCATCTTCGTTTTTGGAAAGAATGAATGGAAAATTGACCATGATAAATTAAAGTCGAGAAGAATAAAAATTAAAACATTAACTAGAAAATTATCCTATATATTTTTAATAAAAAAATTATTAGAAAAGAATTCTAACAGTGATCATCTAGATTCATTAATCTTATAATCGAAAACCCAGAAACAACTCGTGGACTAGCCAATATGGAGAAGTAAATGCGTATTTTTTAGCATTATCAAAGTAGTATTAATTCATTCCAAATTAGCATGATGCATTTTAACAATTAATAATTAAAGACATCTAAAATCATTTTCGGGGCACTATTAGCTGTCCAACAATCGGTGAATTGAAGAGATGCATTCGAAGAGATTGTCAACCAATACGCTAGATGGCGACACATTACATTGAGAGAATAATGGGAGAGCTTTCCAAACAAACAACTTTAAGAACCATTCAAAACTTAATTCGGTCGAAGAGTTGGAATTTATTTAAAAAGAGTTACTATGCCTTTAAATTCATAGGAAAAATTTCAGTTAGAAAGTTTTGAAAGTTCAACTTTTGGTAACTTTAAAATTCAATAATATTTTTTTTTTTCTAACAAATGAAATAATTTACCACTTTTAGAAAAAGCGGATCACAATTCTAACGATCAAATTTCGAAAACGAAATTTGATCTCGTAAAAGAAATTTGAATGAGATTCAAAATATTAGGCTTTGTAGTAATATTTCGAGTCATTTCATTTAGCGTGGGTGTAGACACTTCGTAGAGGTGACGTTTATTTATTTGTTAATGTATCCATTAAATTAGAATCTTAAATATTTTTCATATATTTTCGAATTCTGTTACTTTTATCCCAACTCAAATTTTAGAACTATGTTTAATAATCTGAATTTTATATGAAAAAAAAAAATGTATGTTGATTATACATTTTGGATACAAAAACTCGATATTCAGGATTTTTTTTCTACATAAAATACTGACTTTTGAGAGGAAGAACCTTCTAGAAAAATGAGTTTGAAGATATAGCTAACTCGTTATTTATTATTTATTGAGATACTCGAAATACTTATATGCAAACTCAGTTCTAGTAAATATGATAGCTTATAAAAAGTAATAAAAAAAATGGTTGTGTCTAGTTAGACGTCTTATCTTGTTCGTCCACTCATGATGATAACGTGTCACGGAGTGAATCCATCTTAAATTTGAGCATGACAGGTATGTCGAAATTTCGAATCTAATTATATGAAAAATAGCCTGAGGGTTGCGCCCATCTATTTACTGAAAAATAATTTCCTAAACTTAATTGAAAGTCTCCGCTGGGAATCGAAAAAGTTGCATCGTTGCAACATTTATTGAAAATATTTCTATGAAAGTCGTTTCGTTATTCTGAATGTAAATCTTCTCTTGTTCAAGATTGGCTTTAGGAGATTTCTGTCGTTATTGTAGTTTAAAATAAAGAAGTCGTTTAAAGTCAAACTAATTTTTACTAATTTCATATCCATGCACTTTTACGAGATG
>JAFIDM010000001.1:48374718-48419660 GCA_023159025.1 Thereuonema tuberculata
TAAAATATTGGAACAATATTATACTACAAATAAAATATTGGAACAATATTATACTACAAATAAAATATTGGAACAATATTATACTACAAATAAAATATTGCAACAATATTATACTATGAGTGAATAAATAATACTCACTCATAGGAACAACAATACTTTTCTAGAACTGGGGAAAATCCGATACTGCAATTGATCGTTCATACTTTTTTACGACATAAAGAATAAGCTGTGTGTTTCCATTTTATTTGTAAAAATAGTTGCTAATTGATGAAAATAAATTAGTTCGAATCGGATATGATATCGTAGTGTATAATAATATAATCAATTTAATAATTTTTATAATAAATTTTAATAAAACAAAAAAAAAATAAGCAAACTTTGCGGAATTTCCTGAAACTTAGAATAAAGTTAATACTGCCAATTTATGATGTGTTTTTGAATAGTATTATATGCATTAAATCCTAAGACTATTTAGAAAGATCAGTAAAGATCAATTAACGAAAAAGGAAGTTGACCTTCTTACTAATTTAACATATCAGGCTTCACAAACGAATTAAGCTCAAGTATAGTAAAAAAAGGAAATGGATTTTGTTAATATAATTAATAATAACAACTGACTCATTACATAAATATCTTGTGCGAAGGGCGCGTTTATTTTTACTGTCGTCGCTTATTAGAGCTCTCTCATAGGACAGGATTAAATGAACGGAGTGAAGCCAAATCTAAAATTTCGGTCAAGGTTGAAGTTGAAATATGAACTGTCACAGGGTCCTCCCTTATTTACCACAAGACAGTTTAATTCTATTGAATTCTTTTCATGATGATTTTTTTTTTAATAAAAATTTCATTTTGCTTACTTCTAGGACTCAAATTTCCATCTGACCACTTGGCTACGGTGATAAATAACAGTGGTTTAGCTATTACTGAGGATCGTAGATAAAAATATACAAGATATCTGGAATGACTTTGGCTGCAACAAGAGCAAAAATAACAAAGCTTTTTCCGTAAGCGTGGAAAACAATCCTAAATGAAAAAAGAAATATTCCCAAGAGAATGACTATTGTCTGACACATGGTTCTTGATGATCGCGTTTGCGCGGGAATCACGGAAGTTACGAGATTTGGCCATTAGCCTCTTCAGCAGGTCTCAAGGAATGTAGTATTGTGAATGTCTGTCACTAGGAAAATGCTAGAGAAAAAATGTTAAAGTTGGAATTTTACCTTCAGCGTAGAGGCGATGGATGCAGCGGTGAATAAGGCATCGGTCAAAATCGTCGACATCAGTAATGGGGCTTGCTCGTGGCCGCTTCTTCCCCGGAGTCGATAAGCCTTCTTTCGCGCCATTTTGTGAGAAGACATGGATAGAGGCTATTCTCGCGTCAATCACGTGAAATCGCGAAAATTCGGGATCGTCAAGAACGATGTGTCGGCCTATAAATCGCATTTAAAAAAATATGAACAAAATTTATATATTTGAAGCATTGTAGCTGTTTTTTAGTAATTCTGTTAATAGTTTAACAGACCACTGACTAGAATTCAGTACAAATTATGCTGAACCCCAGAATAAATTTGCTGGAATCTTTTATTTCAAATTCCATGAACTCGATAAATTGGGAATAACTGCAAGAATGTTTGCATAAATATTTGTTTTGAGGTATGTTTGATCGTGGAGTTTTGCTGTTACAGCAGAATTTTACAATTCATTAAGTAAACTCACGTTGTTTTCCCAAGAGATTGAAACCTAGCTACTGATTCCGGAGCTCTTTAATCGCCTGTCTTCGGCGTACGGAAGATAGAAGATGAACTAAAGAAGAGTAAACGGTGAGGACGGTTGAATTTTTACCGTTCGGTTTCTATCTCATTCCATCACATGCTGAGAGAATAAACGAATAGAGATTTGTGTTTTATGTGTATGTGTGTGTGTGTGTGGGGGGGGGGGGTAGTTCTTTTATTAAAAAAAAATCCGTTTTCGAATGCAGATTAACTTTTGCTTAGGTACTAAAGAGCAGAAATGTACAATTTACTTGTAACTGCACTCTTTTCCTTAATTGAATTGGATTCTTTAAGTTAATTAGATAGAATGACAATGAGCATGATTTAAGATAAGTTTAGTTTTAGAAAATAATTTTTCTAAAAATCTAATAATATTTAAAGCTATCATCATTACCCAAAATGACGATAATAAATCACACGCTCAACTTAATATTTTCCATTATAGTATCATAAGTGAAGCCTCCGTGAATTGTCATAAAAATGGTGGAAAGTATGGCATCTTTCAATGTATGGCATTTCTATATAAGGGATCGTCCATTAATCACGTGAGGCTCGAAAGGGGGGGGGGTCGTAAAAAAATCACGAAGTATCACAAGGGGGGGTAGCGAGATATCACGTGTATTTATTTTTGACACGTGTAGAGGTTTTTTCTTTTTTTTTTTGGTTGAATAGATAGGTTGGGAGGGTTTTTTTTTTTATGGTTGAATAGATAGGTTGGGAGGTTTTTTTTTTACCAAAAAAATACACGTGATTTTGGATTAGGGGGGGGGGGGGTAGTCTAAAACCTCACCACGTATCACCAGGGGGGAGGAGGGGGGTTAAAAAGTTCCTAAAAAAAACCCCACGTGATTAATGGACGACCCCTAAGCAAACATGTAAATCTAACAAAAAGAAAGTTATATCCATCCATATCTTTCATTTCATTAACATATATATGCTTGTAGCTTGTTTTATTTTGTTTAAATGAATAAAAAATAATTACAAGATTCTTAATTAATTTAATAAAAGTTTCTGATAACTGCACTGATTCAATTTGACTTATACTATAAAAGAAAGTGTTATTTGCCAGGTGCAGAATGACAAAATGAAGTTATTACTTGATTTGACGGGAGGCAATAAACGCCTACGTTCATCAATAACTAAAGTTTTCACTTCATTGTCAAAGGTTTCAGGCCGACATATATTGGAGAAAAAAACTCCGTTAGGTCGCCCACGCTTCAATTTCTTGGTCGTCTTCGTCACACGCTGGGCGGAATCATGAGCTAGATTTAGGTCCTAACCCATTTGGGATGCTCCACGAGGACAATGCTCAAAGAAGACAGCAAGACTTGCATCAGGCCCAAGTGGGCAGGAATATAGGCTTCGTACAATGAAATAAAACGGTTTTTGGGTGAATTGCACAATTGTCAAGGTCAATGCATTATTTAAACACGATTAACTAATTCCACAGACACGATATGAATTTCATTAAACGTCTGTCCTAAGAGAGAATATCTTTTCGCGAAAATTGCCAAGCAAAAGAAATTTTTCAATGTCATGTCAATGATAATCACTGATTCTTTTAGATAAAAACTAAATGAATTGTACAAGAAATTCCCTATACAAATAGAAAAATCTAAATCTTGACTGTTGAATTTTCCTGATAGAAAAATGAACTAAGTTGTCAAGGAATTTTGCGGGTATGGGGGTAGGATAGGAAAATTTTGGGATAGTATTTGGAGTTCAAACCATTCATCCCAAAATAAAAAGCGATAGGTCCTCGCCATCCAACCAAAAAAAAAAAAAAAATCCACAACTTTAAAATTTCAACATCTCTTTCTTCCTTCTTTTTTTACCTTTCCGATTTATTCGGAATGAGGGTGGAGAGAGGTTACAACCTTCCGCCAGTATAAGACAAATAAGAGAATTATCTGTCATGTTCAAGTATATTTTCGCAACAATAAAGTTTGCATTACATCTAAAGTTCTTTAAAAAGATCTTGATAGTAAAGTAGATAATACAAGATACAACGATAGATATAAGTTTGTTTTTTTTTGCTTATTTTCGTCCTCGTAGCCATAATGAAAATCCAATGTAACGATGATCTAATAGACTGCTTTGTTAGCAACCTAAGAAATTCTCAAGATATTTTAATGGACTGTAAACATCTCAAGTGTGGCAAAAACTTCTTTTACTGAAGCGCAGCCTGGACTTGTACCCATGGTGCTTTAAATAGTTGTAATCAAATTCCACCACTAACCAGAGCTCTAAGGAAATATCTGGAAAGCAGACGAAGAAGGAAAAAGACCAACATCTCCTCAAGGAAGATGAAAACAGCTAAGTTCTACTAAAGGATCGATAAAAGCTATCATTTAATAACGCCCCAGACTTATAACCTACAGGCTTCGTTGTCACAACCGTAAAAACTTTTAACCAATAATAATAAAAATAATCGGAACTTCTTTATTAACCGAGAGATGACAGCTAAGAGATAGGATACAATATAAGAAAGTTGTTAACGTTATTTATTGAAAAAAAAAATCTTTATAACTGTAAAAAAGAAAAATGAAATATAAAACAGAAATAGTTAAATACAACCTAATCATTATAAAAATAATGAATTCAGCATTATTTGGCATTTATGTCCGATTGTAATTAGCAACCTGAACGAATTTTCATCTCAAAATTGGAATCTTACGACGCAATCATTCAGAAAATTCCAAGGGCAGATGAACTTCGTTCGCGCTTTTCAGATTGACAGAAGGGTGGGTTTACTGTAGAATCTGCCTGGAGATGAAACAAGTCTGACAAAAAATTTCCGATCTCTGGGCGGGGATTGAACCTGAACTTCTATTCCGTTTTGCAAGCTACCAGAACTCCCACATAATAAAAAAGATGAAAGAAATAATTTCGTAAGAGAGTGGAGAACAGCTGACAACTTTATTATTGCTATTTTAACGAACTGCTTTATCTTAATTCTAAGTTAGATTTACCGTCATCAGTACACTTACTTATAATGAATTACAATATTCTGACGTCAGAACTTATTTTTTTTGATCGTCATTAAGAAATAAAAATAATTGCTAATCTCTAGTAATCTTTAGAATAAAGACGTTCCATCTCTTGTAGGAAAATTTAGAAATATCCCAATTTGAAGAGCCTTCAAAGTTTAATTTAAGAAAATATGTTTCCTCGAAGCTGTACTGCATAACTGCTCTTCTTAAAAAGTTAAGAAGATTATATATAGAGGATTTAATCTCTCTTTGAATTTTTGAAAAATAATTTTGCAACTAATTATTTCTTTTTCTCGAATCCCTTATTTAATAAGTAGACAGGAACAAAATGAGTTTACAAAAGCCCCTTAAAAGCAGACTTCTGCATAATGACTAAGCTCTTGATAAAATTTTTATTTTACCTTTGAAGCTCATTTATATTTCTCATTACTATTTTATGTGCAAAGAAAAAAAAACTGAGTCATTTTTTAGAATAGCAGTCGGAAAAAAAATCTGATAAACTGTAAATGTCAGACGATTATTAAAAAAAAAATCAGAAAAGAAAAAAACAAAACAAAAACAGAATATAATTGGATTGGAAACTTTCGAACATTCATATGATAAAATCCAAAACTAGTTGTGCGGAAGGACAATGATAACTTTTCCTAATTTCTCTGAAACATTTGCTTATTTATCGCTATTCAGCGGTTTACAAGTATTTGTACTTTTCGGTCAGTGGCCAACGATGGAAGCAAGTATTAGTGTATGACCTTTGTGGACACTTAACACTGTTTTGTTAAAAGGGTTATAGTGAGAAAAAGAAGAAGCAATGCAGGAAAAAGTGTGATGTTCTCCAAAATGGCGATGGAAGCTGAGAGCCAGAATCTCAACTATGGGGAAATATCTAAGTCAAAAGGAGTATGATGAACTTAGTTATGAGATGAATAACATTCATGATTAATATCAAAGTATATATATATATATATATATCACATAAGAATGCCTTTTTGAGTCGAGCTGATACTCTGGGAAGGCCGTTTCGAGCTTGTTGGGCTCTCCTCAGCCAGAGCTAATCAGCTAGTGCAAGACTCAAAAGGCGTACGAGGGGAGGTATTGAGAATACAAGATGGAGACAGTGACCCCTCAATAACTAAAAGTAAGAAAATAAAAAACAAGAATTCAAATCCTTGGATAGCGCTCAGATTAATCATATTTTACAATGTTTTACAGGAAATGAACAATCCCAGTGAAAACCTAGGAAGCAGTAATACGAACGTCGCCATATTGAAGTGGTTCAAGAATGTTTGAAAGTGATTCAAAGCGTAAGTCTTGAAGATTCATCTTAATCATCGTGCAATTATGAGTTATTCCTACATTATCAAGGAGAGTACAAGTAAGTGATGATTTTTTATTATGTGACACAAGACATATCAAAGTATAAAACAAAGTGAATCAAACAGGAACTAAACTCCGAATATATAGTTAAAGCATGAAGTTAGATAATATAACTTTGATTACAAATTCAGTGAGTTACTCTTCAGAATTAGTACTAAAATTTGGAATCCAATAGTAGCAAGAGATAAGACTATTTGTTTCGTCAACGAAAGACTATTTAGTGAATCTTATTGTTATGAAGTGATGCGGACGAACAGTGAGAAATATTAGAACGATGTAAACATTAATCTCAAGTATAGATGATGTTGAGAAAGTGAATTTATAAGTAGATTGTACAAGTTTATGTAACTTTAACTAATCTATGATTATAAATCTATAGTTCCACAAAGTTAATGCCTTCTTTATTTGAGTTAAAGTAAATGATTTTTCATACTAGAGTATCTCATTCATTATTCTTCTGATCATCCTGTGTTGGCTCTGTTTATTGAAGCTTGGGATGTAAATGAAAAAAAAAATCCTACAAAAACTAATTTTAAAAAAGTAAATAAATAAATACAAATATAACGTTTGTAAGATCTCCACTATACTTTTGTAATTTTAAGCAGTTTGGGAATAAATGTATTAGTTATTCATCACAAGAAGATTAAGAGTTTTTTACGTGTGTTATTTCCATTGTTATTTATTTAATTATTCATCCAGAAAATTTTGGTTTTAAATAAAGCAGACCTTAATATTAACATTCTAAAATAACTGTTTCCCAAAGTGGGCGATACCATCTCATGGGGGCGCTGGAACGATCCAGGGGGCGGTATTCTATGACGTAGGTAGAACTATAGATACAGAAAAGAACACAAATTTATCACTGCATCTTTCTGTTGGTTCGCTTAAAGAAGGTAGATCTCCATCTCCAGGGGGCCGCTGAGTCATTTTTTTTTCTGAAAAGGAAGTGTTAGGCCAAATAAGTTTGGGAACCTATGTTCTAAAATTAACCATAATCGCTCAATTTATATTTATGTATTTCCTATAATGTCCAGGCTCTTGGCACTAAACCCTTGGCCTCAACAAGGAGCAGAAACCTTGACTACTTACTCGTAGAATTGTTGCCCCTGGTATACCATAGTTCTCATTGTATTCTAGAAGTAGACAAAACATAAGAATGTCGGCGCCGGAATTCGAACCAAGTTCTGATACATCAGCCTCATGGCAGGCTATCATCTTAATCACAGGGCTGTGCCTGAACAGCTCAATTTAAATATATTCTTAAATATCAAATTTAATCTACTTCATTGCATTAGATTACTGATTTACAGGAGCATAGAAGTATTGGGCCCTTTAATAAAGTGCAATTAAAACCGATAAAAACGCATCAACAATAATTGCCCAGTCATGAAATATGAAAATTATAAAATATATCTACTACCATTCAAAACCCTTTTTTATATCTAATGCCACGAATTTAAGCCACTTTTCTATATGATACATTTTTCGACTAAAATAGTTAGTGCTCTTAAAAAAAATAAAAAAAATAAATAAATAATAAAAAAACCTTAAGCTATCTCATCTTTTTTATTCATTATATGCTCTATTTCATTCAGAGAATTTCTGGACTTCCTCAGGCTTCTTTTTTTGAAAATTAATAATACATAGCTTCAAATTTTTAATTATTACAAATATTTCCATGCGACTTTGTCTTAAAACAATTTACAGACATTTTCATGCCTACTTTGTTTTAAACATTCATGAATTTTCATTTAATTGGTTTTAAACAATTTATAATAATTTCCAAAATGGGAATTTCGTTTTATTTTTTAATTTTCTTAAAATTTTCTATTGAATATTTATTCACTTGCAAACAGGGGCGTATATAAGGTTTCCATCGTTTTTTTTTTTTTTTGGTTGAACAGATAGGTTTCCATGGGGTGTCTACTTAATTATATTAATCTTGGGCCCCCCCCCCCCCGAAAATATATTCTATATGCGCCACTGCTTGCAAACCTTTTGCTTTATTTATGCAATTAAAACTGTTCTTAACAAGTGTCTCTATAACCAGTCTTGTTTCTCTATCTTTTATCTGATAAAGGACTTCGGTTATTGGGTCCGGGTTGTGTTTTTCCGAGAGGCAATGATCTGCCCAGTCTGAAATATGTCTTTTATTGTTCTTGAATGCTTTTACGTGTTCCCTCGCCCTCTATTTGAGGGCCCTACCCGTGCTTCCAGAAGTCCAGAAATTTTCTGGATGAAATACAGCGTACAATGAATAAAAAAACATGAGATAGTTTAAAGTAAATGAAGATAGTCTGAAATAATGACTGAAATTAAAAAAAGCTATTTGCTCTGATAAGTGCAGCCTGGGATTCGAAATGGAAGAAGACATATAAATCAAATTGAGGATGGCAGCAAAACGGAGAGACAAATTGGTGTACAGAAGGAATTATTTAGTTGTTCTTCGTTACGTAAAATATTATGCAAATCGAAACTATTTTATAGAGTCTAAATATTGAGCCAAACAGGAAATCGAATGGCCAAGCCAACGCTCACCCGCCATTATTCTCTTAAAAAAAATACACTTTGGGTAGAAGTCTAAGTGAACCCTAGAACTCCTCTAGATGACTAAGTTATCCAGGAAAAAAATCACGACTTTCGCTGATTGACCGCATAGTCCCTTTCTTTTCTTATAGCCTATACCATTTCGATTTATTTGCCTAGCTGTCTATTTTTATTATAATTAAAATACCTTTTCTTAGGACGAACAAAGTATTAAACTCGGTTTATGTTTTTTTTTTTCATTGTCTTAAAAAAAAGCCAAATACCCAAGTACCGATGATAATGATTTGGAAATTACCAAATACCTAAAAAAATTTTCTGAATAGGCCAATTCCTCATTTTTAGGTAAATTTCAAAGATATCTTACGCTCATCAATTACTCTTCCAATATATATATATATATATATATACTCTTTAACGGCAATGTATTTTGACATTTTTCTTTCTTCTTGTTCTAGTTCTCTACTTTTGATATGATTTAGTCCCAAGTCAATAGTGATCTTTCTTACATAAGCCTATCTTTAAAATGTCAGCCTTGTAGAGAAAATTTCGAATTATCGTTTTCATAGACGATAATTCATATATATTTAAAATCTCTTTTTTACAAAAAAGTTCGCTCTTCTTAGCAAGAGTTAACGATTATTGAAGTGCATCTTTATAATGAATTTATCGCGTGGTTTCGCTGACCACTTGAAAAGATTTCCGGGAAATGAATCAGTTTGGAGTGCAATGAACCAAAGAAACATCTTGTCCGTCATCGTGGTTTCATAAACACGTTGTAAAAGTGAAATCCACCCCTTCATGATGGAATTACCAGCGAAGAGTTTGTTATTTCAACCTACTGATCTCGTCGCAACATCACCTCTGCTATGGTGACATCAAAAACTCTGGGTTTTTTTTTTTTTTTGCTTTATTTACTACGTCCCCATTTCAACAAAGACTTAATCTATTTATTTTAATGATGCACTTGAAGCAAGAATAATCTCTACTCAGACATAAAATATAAGCTCAACTAAGTGCAAATACATTCATCAGATTTAGACTCAAAATCCTCCTAAATTTAGTGAATCACCATTTAAGCAATGAGATAGAGGGGGAAAAAATCAAGCAACCTTAATTCATTGAGGTATTGGTTAATTTTGAACTCCATCTTAAAATATATCTATTTATTTTACATATTTGTTTGTAAAAAAAATAAAAAAATAAAACAATTACCGATATAGGGGAGTTTAACGTGAAAGCAAAAAATTGAAACATGAAAGAAGGGGTAAAGAATATGGGTAAAGTTGGCTGATGAGTCCTGATAAGGACGAAACAGCTGTCTCAGATTTCCTTTTGACGATAACTCAAGATGTGAATGAAATGTGCATTTTCTTTATCCATTTTTTCATGATTACAAACGTTTTGTATGAACGGGTACGATTTATTTTTTTGTATGATTTTGCATGATTTATTTTTTTAATGATTGTATGATTCTGAAGCTAATTTCTCACTATCTCTTGCCCCTTTTCATGAAGTTATTAACGAAGATTTAATTAAAAGTTGAGAATCGTCAAGTCGAAAGAAGGTGTAATATTCTCTTATATGATTAATTGAGGCGTCTGTTTTCCTGTTCTCAGCTTTTTTCTGGATAGATTTAATATAGTGGGATTTGTTACAGAGCTTCTGCGTTCCCATTGTTAATTACTGGTACATGTGTTACTAAATCTGCAAGGCTGTTAAGGCATTAAATACGATAATTTAAAAAAAAAAAAACATAACAAAACAAGACTAGAAAAAGGAAAAAATTATTCTATCACATTCAGCCTTTTTTTTTTTTTAATTCTCAACAATTGCGTTGAAGCATTACGTTTCATCAGCTAGTGTTATCCACTAATTTAATAGTTCAGAAGTAATATATATAACTGAAAAAAAATTGTGATGCTTCAGCACAAAAGAAAAAGAGAATCTGCTTTTTCTGTTACTATTTTTTCTTACTTCATTATGTGCTTAAGGAGTCTCCGATCAGTAGATGGAATTATTGAGAAAAGTAATGAACTTGAAACGACAATATTAGAAATCCATTCCAATAAAGTTCAATCACTATTGCTACAATTTCTCTATTAGAATAATGAATCCACTTTTAGTTTCTAACTGAAATTAATTTCAGAAAACAGTCATTTCTCTAAATTCAATCATCAGGAATGTAAAAACTTTCTTAAATACTTGTAGTTTTATTATTAAAAAAATTATTAAAGTTTTTACTAATATTATTTGCTTCTTTGCAACGTAATAACATGGAGCGAATGAATTTTGATGGGTTTTTTGATACGTTGAAGGATTGATTTCCATATTTCTTCTTCAACCCTTTTCTGTAAAGTATACTATTAAGCATCATCCACTACTCATATTATTATTTGTAAAGGCTTGAAGAAGAGGAGACTTTTTTTATTTTTTCTATTTTCTCCTCGAAAATTTGCTGTTTTTTTCTCGAAATAAATGTAGTGTTTAACATTTATTTCTGGTGTAGTGGATGATGCTTAATAGTAATTGATTCGCTTAATTGTCAGAACTAATAAGAAGCAATGCCTTATTTTTTGATGCAGAAATTAAAGGCATGACAATAGGTAAATAGTTAAATAATGTATTTAAAACGACTGAAACGTAGGACAGTTTCGGTCTGCTTACCACAAGGTCATCATCAGCAAAAAAATATAGATTTCGAATAAAGACTTGCTGATAAAACATGACTTTGAAAACAACGTTAACTTTTTACCTTTTATTGCGTGTTTCATTAATTTGCATCGAATTCTTATTTAGCCAATTTAAATGAATTAACTAAGAAGCAATCATGTATTAATAATAAGAGGTCTAAATTTTAGATTATCTCTAAAACAATAAGAAAAATTTTTCCGAAAATTTGCAACTCTTATAAATATATAATAGCATCTTGTTTTTTTTTGTAATTTAAGGGATAAACCCTTCAAACTGTCGACCTCTTATCATTTTTTTTTCTTTTTAATTTTCCATATTGAACACATCTACAAGTTATATCGCATATCCTAAATGGCTTATCTACATTTAAGTAATTTAAAAGTTCTTTAAATAACTGGATATATATTTAGCATAATTTTTCAACCTGTCAATGTAAGAGTTGTCAATTAGCCAAATAATGGAAGAAGACAATTGATCTACTTCAAGGATAAGTTCAAACCATTTTCCAATTATTTTTGTAGAATGTAGTTTAGATTATAGCAATCTATCATAAAAGTTTGCGGGTGAAAAGGGCACTTTTTATGGTTAGTGCTTTCGAAACACGTACCAAAGATCAGCAACCACTGATGCCTGTCCAATTGACTGAGAGATCAATGGCCAATCGCGCACTGAAATAACTAAGGTTAAGAAAACGATGGCCAGAATAATTCAGAATAGCTTTTGTTTTATGGCTATTCTGGTTATTTTTTTTTTATTGTTATTCACCTCTAAAGAATTCTTTTTCTTAGAATGTTGTTCTTCTCCCAAAAAAAAGTAAGAGAAGAAAAAAAATTGGAAACCTGTCAAACATTTAGGATTTTTTCTTTGCTATTTTTGACAGCAAAGACTTCAAAATTCATTTCCTTTTTATGATAATTGAAGCGAAGTATGTTGGCTGCCAACACCAAGTTGACAGTAAGAAAAATGTGCCCTTATTAGTCCCGCATCTCAATCAGCTTCCAGAAAGGGCATTAAAATATCTTGGAGGACGATGGACATTAATCATTATTTCAGAAACCTCAATTTCTACTCCTACGCACTTGTCATCTATTGCGTAAATAAAAGGTTGCGTGTTCGATGCCAGTCACCAGCTAATTGCTATGAATTGTAGATTTCATTGTCCTACTGACCTCTGAACAAGAAGATGATACAGAAAGAAAAATCCATAAAAAACAAAAGAATTCAAAGGGTTAGATTCATTAAAAGCACCCACATCTGTAGAGAATAAGGTCAAACAGAACGTTTTATTATGCCTTTTATTACTATTATTGCAAACTCCATCCTCTGAATCAACTTGACCCAAAAGACACAGATTTCGGGTATTTTTTTTAATTTTTTTTTATTATTTCACTCGTTTAAACTTTAATGGTAGCCATAACTTACAAAAAAGTTTCAGATGTCGGTATGGGTGTTATCGCTCTTGTTCGTTGATTTTAGTTATTTCAAACTTTTTAAAATTTTTTTCCTTTTTAAATTTTCTTCAAAAATAGCCCCAAAGCATACTGTTGTAACAAACCAATAACTGTTGGGATAGATCTGAGAAGCTGTAAAATCCTAAGGACCCGGTTTAGATCTGTACATTACAAGTCTTTCGAACAATGTCTTTAAAATTAGTATTGATACATAGGTAAGCACTGATGTTTCCAAATATAGGCTGTTCCGAAACCAGATGAGAATATTTCAGTGCAAGACAGTCCAGCAAAACTTTAAATAAAAGTCCCAAAATTCTTTCAAAAAAAAAATTGGACAAATACCAACTTTGTTATCCCAATGCAATTCTGGAAATCCGGTTAATTTCTAGTTAATTAATCAATTAATTAATCGAATATTTTTTTCCTTGAAATAGCTGATTTAAAAAGAAAACACAAGACAAAAGGTGCATTCTTAACATCTATTCGTAACAACTTACAAATATAATATCAATCCCCATTTGAATCTTGAGAATATATGCTTTCATTAAAAAACTTATAAAATGAAAGCAGTTATATAGAAAACGAATAGCTAAAATATTAAATGGCAAATTATTTTAATTATATCAAACAACTGCAGAGAACAAAATTTTATAGCATAAGCAATGTTAAATGTGATAAACTATAAATTTCGAAATCAGAGTTTTAATCCATGTACACAAACCCAGTTGAAACCTCTTAAATAAATTAAATGTACTCAGAGAACAACGAAATGGAATATCAGAATTTGGACTGTCGGAGAAAGCCATAATATGGAGAATTCTTCTGGAAGAGCAAAACATGGTAAAGAATCTTTCGATACAAAAAAAAAAAAAAAAAGGGTAGAATGATGACTTAAATACTTGCAGGAAAGAAGTGGAGAAGAAAGCTAAAGACCTAACAGATAGGCCACAGTGGATTGACATATGCTGATGAACAATATGAAGATGACTGCCAAAGAGAAATTCGCTGCCAATAAAAGTTGTAAATTTAGCTTTTGTCGATTCAGAATAGTTTACACACATGATATGATCTGGGATGCAAAATATACACAAATATTGCTCCGTACTAGTTTTCAGTTGTTGTTCTAACAACATAAATGCACCAAATTGTGATCATTGTGAGAGTTTATTGATAATCATTATGAATAAAACTCAACTACAAATCCTTTTTCTTCATTGCAATGTATTTCGCAGGCAACGGCTTTGTCCTGCTTCTTCAGGCTTCTAAAATACATCGAATATATTAATATGTAACTTAATTTTTTACCACAACTGCCTCTATGTTTGTGAGGATTATTCGATGTATTTTAGAAGCCTGAAGAAGCAGGACAAAGCCGTTGCCTGCGAAATATAGCAATGAAGAAAAAGGATTTGTAGTTGAGTTTTATTCAAAATGATTATATATATATTTGTCGATGAGTTTATTGATGTTATAAGACCTTTCTGTTAATGTCAAAAACTCCAAAAAATGTCGACTACGAATTTCGGAAAATTTTGTACATTATTATCCCGAAATACGTGTTTATGTAATTATATAAATATGATGGAATCTGATTGTAGGTGTCAGAATCAATTATTCAAGCATCACTTTCACGAAAGTGAAAAAAAAATAACTATAACTAAATGTTTTAGTTACTTAAAAGATTAAGAATTCGACTAATTCTGAATAAGTTCAGAAACTAGCGATTCATTTTACCACAAATCTTTTTTCTTTAAAAGGTATTATAGGGAATAATGTAATCTAGAGGAGCAGCAAAATACTCTCTCTCTCTATCCAAAAAGTTAGTCTAACTTATGTATACAAACTGAAATTATAAATTAGTATTCAGAGAGCTGTAAAATATCAATGTAAACTTTAAAAAAAATACATGTTTGGCAATACTATTGTGATAAAAAATTATTTATATGATGTTGAACATTTTAAGATATTATTATTATTCGATATTTCAACATAATCTGATTACATTATAAAAAAAAAATAACTAAAAGTAATTAAAGTATCGAATTAAAAAATCACTATTAAGAATGCAATCTTATTTCATTAGAAATTCTGAGATATTTCCTTAACAAGATATTTCTTTAAACCTTTAATTTAATCAATTAATTAATGAATCGCAGTATTTGGATTTAAATTGATTAGAAAGAACACCTTTCTATGTCAAATGAAATCTTTTGATCTTAAAGTGCTAGAATTCCTATAGGACTGCTTATCTATCAATATCTGCTTATCTTGAGATCTTGTTGTTTACTGGTGACTACTCTCAACTGATGATCGCCAATTATGCGTAAAACAGCTGTTTTGAGATGTCACTTAGGAACCACCTGGTCTATGCTTATCTATCAAATCCAGTTACTATTTTCTCTAGGATTAGGTTAAGCAACTTACAGGGAAGAGAAAATCCTAATATATTAATTTATGGTTATGGTACACACTCACACAAATATATATCTATATATATATATATATATATATATGTCGTTTTCAAAATTGCGGGGGAGGTACCAAGATCCATGCTATCAAGATTTCGGGATGTAGGAGAGTCAAGGTCCCTTCAGCCCTCCCTGTATAGACTATGTCTATAAAGATCACATTTTAAATACGATAATGTGCATAATTGTAAGTACTAGCACTTGTAGATATGATCATTAAGAACAAATAAAAAATTATAATAAATTTCTTATTTTACATAAAGCTACATGCTCCAGTTTAAATGATATAAATTCAATTAACAATTGCCAATGTTATTGACTAATATTATTGACTACGTAAATAATCAAAAGTATTTAGGTTTACATGTTGATGATAATTATAACTGGAATTCCATTACAATTATGTTGTTAAAAAACTTCATACGTATGTTTTATTATTAAAACATCTCTACCCTTTTAATCAGAAACTAATAATCTTTAAATCATTTTTTGATTCTATTTTGGATTCCAGCTTAACTTGCTGGATATTTTTAAATAAATATCAAATTGATAATATTAACAAAATTATATTTAAAATTTTTAATAATATTTATATTAATTATAAAAACTACAGAACAACAATTAAAATTAGAACTAAATATAAAATATTAAAAATTGAAGAAAAATTTATATATAAGATTAATTTAAATAATTTCAACAAAATTAAAAATAAAAAACAAAATTATAATATTGGTATTTCTACTAGATATAATTGGTTAAATGTTTTTGAAATTATTAAACCATATAATAATTTTGGATTTAGATTAGATGATTATATTAACTATAAATTATTTAGTCAAATTAACTGGGAGAATTATAATAATAATAGCATTAAACATATTAAAAATCAATTAATTTATGATCTAATTAATAATAGAATAAGATTTTTTTTTTTATGTAGTACATTAAACTTCTAGTACCTATAACACAGGAATAATTTGTGTAAATTACACCTCATAGGACTGCTTTACAATTAAAATAAAAAACTTTTAAACAATTTAGCCAAATAGTAAAGGAAATCATCTGAATGTGGCATTACTGTTCTGTAATTCGGATAATATTAGTTCTAGGAAAGTATTTATAAATATTTTCACATTTATCGACCATTTTGTTTCATTTAAGTAGATAGATAAATAGAAAAATGATGTGAGCAGAATTTTTTTAAATCATCTTGGAAAGATCAACGGAAGGAAAAAAAACTACTTGAAAAAACCTGGTAGGATTTGAAAAAACTGGAGAAAAAGCTGGTGCTTCGTTTTGATCAATGTTATAAAAAGTATAATTTTTATGAAAAAGGCTTTTGACTGTGGCATTAACTACAAAAATCAATATGATCCCAACTTTGAAATCAATCAGTAAAATTTTCAAATTGTAACTTATCTACCATATTTTTTTCTTTTACTATGTCAGATGTGTTAAATTACACTAGATAGAAAAGATTTTTTTTTTTTCCCTAGTCGTTGAAAGCATGTTCGCCAGGTTCAACTAAAGGGGATCAGTTGAATAAAAGAAAAATCGCCAAAAGATTCCAAACAACACGTTCGACTGAGCAAACACACTACAAAAAAAAAGGCTAGAAAAGTCTCTCAGTGCTGTATTTGAGTTCCGCATCAACTCACAGAGAACAAACTTATGAAACGACTGTCCATCTGTGCTGCTCTACGTGCGCTACATGCTAATCAGCCGGAGATCTATACGCCAATAGGGGAAACCTATACGAAGTTACTGGATCACGATGATACTCCTATCCTATTTCAAAAGACTCGTTACATTTAGGAAGTTAATGTTAGGGAATACGATATGTGTGATTCATTTTCATTCACACTATATTTTGATTTTGAATCAAATCATTACAAAATCTATTACTGACTTTTATTGAGAAATGTTGAGTTATCTTCAGGTACAAATCTCGGCTCATGATAGAACCGAATTACATACAATGACTACAACAATGACGAAAAAACACAACAACAACAAAAAAAAGGGGGAGGAGGCAGTAACAAATTCAAATCTTTTAATAAGCCAAAGCCAGTCAAATGTTTCATATGGAAGTAGAAATTAAAGGATAAATAGGATTTATTTGTAGAAAAGAAAAGCTGTTATGTTTTGGATTAAAACATTTGCAAACTTAATTTTTTGCCTAATATTAAAATAATTAAAGATACTTGATTTTCGGTAAATCCTATATTCCATGAAACTGATGTAGAAGACAACGATAATCCAGGAAATGGACACCGGTAATTGAATTTATTCGTATATATTCAGAAAAATTATAACAGGAGTAATATACTCATTCAAAATTTAAAACACACACACACACACAAATTTTAACATTATAAAATAAAATATAATAATAAAATATCTGAAGCATAATGCTTCTAAATTTCTCAAAAAATTAATTTCAAAACCAAACTTAATTAAAACTTTAAAGATTACAAATGAATGCATTTTACTTGATTTAAAAAGAAAAACAACGTTTTGTATCTACTGTATTTGCATTTGGAATAAGCACAGCGAAAAATAAATCGGATATCACGAGATATCATATGATTAAAAAGATATGAAGAAATGGTTGGCAATTATATATTAAGGAAAAAACTATCGATTTAGTATTTTTTATTTAACCTTTACCATATATTTACATTTTCTAAATGACTATTTACTTTTTACTCTCATAATCTTATTAAAATGCTTCAAGAACCAGTAACTTTAAGTTTGACATTAATTTTGAATAGTTTTTTCTCTTTTCAACATGTTTTATTAAATAAACTTCTTCATCTTATTCAGTAGAAAAGAGAAATCAATTAACAGAGTTAATATTTAAATTACGGATGATATGGCATTCTATTCAACTACAAAACAGTTATGTTGCAGCATTAAGAGTAAAAACAACAGAAGTCAACTTCGCAATTAAGACTAATTTACACGGGCCTGCCTCTGCTCTGAGGCGAAATAAAATGTACTTGTAATTTTAACAAAGAACCCACCCCTGCTCATTAGAATAAGAAACTCGTCCACAAAGATGTTAATGCACAATCCAATGTCCACTGCGGACGCTTAAAAGCGAAATCTTTGCAACATGTGCTTTAACTAAAGAACATAATGAAATAAGCTTTTGTAAAGGTGAATTTCAGTGGACAGGCGCCTGAGGCGGTGGATTTATTGATTCTCAAACCACATCCTTACTTACAAATCATTACCATCTAATCAACTACACCCTGGAAAATTTCTAAAAACTAGTAGAGCTGTTTAAGTCCAGTTTCCCTCCCTCTGATTCCTGCTTCTAAATAAAAAGAAAGAATTCTAACGAATTCCAGTTCAGCTAGAACTGTACAGAAGAGATCTGTACAATTTCTTCCACACACTTCTTAACAACCAAGATATTACTTTAATTAATTAATCAGGCGCATTAATTTTTGTAATACTTTAATAGCTCTTTGTAGCGCTAATATACACTCTCCTTCCATGCATTAGTACTTTGTTATTCGAGAAGGTTTTATTTATTTATTTTTTGCTTTTTTTTTCTACGTTTTTGTCAGACAATTTAAGAAAAGGTTTTACTGAATCCTCATCTCTGGTCATGGATGTTCGAAATTCAGATTGGCATCGCGCTCGAACAAACGAACACTTCAAAAATATTTATTTATTTTCTGATATTTTGAAATACCAAAGAAGATGATAAATTTTTGGCTGTTATTTTTAAACGCTTTTACTTCAATAAAGAATGGCTTAAAGAAGAAAAACATCGTTTTTAGCAAGTATTATCAGTATATTGAAACCGTTTATTTCAAGTAAATTGTTGCAGTATACTTTGTTTCAGTGGAGTGCTTATAGTATTGCTATTTCAAACCTAATCCGCAGCACTTTAATTCAACAAGATCGTTGATTCAGCCATTTTTCTTACAGTATTGGTATTTAAACCACTTTGTAATATCCAATACATCAACATTTCTTTGCAGCTTTATGTGAATTATTGATCTTTAAAGTTTTAACCAAATAGCTATCCGATTAAAACAGGTTTGGCAAAATGAAAATGAGGTTTTTATCTTTTTTTGCAACTAAAAATCAATATTGTAAATAATTTGTGAGCACCAGAAGTCATTAAAAATGAACAAGATATAGGTTTGTTGCAGAATCATTTCAGGAAACAATTACACATGTAAAATATTAATTAATATTTTGGACTTACCTTTAGTATTTGATGGAAGGTAGTAAAAGGAATTGAAAATCGTATCGAAAGGATTAATTCGACGAAACGGACCACGACAGGAAGTTGAAAATTGAATTTCGTAGGTTTTAATGCACCTTTAAAAATAAAATTAAAATTAGTTTTCACATTTTTATATTCAAAAGTTCTAAAAAATGTACTTTTATAATTTCAAAATTACATTTAAATAATAGCAATAATTAATAGTACATAACAATAATGAGCAAATTTCCTAAAAACTTTAGTATTTGTACTTTCATCAGATGAAGCGGTTGTCGTACAAAGGACACTGAAATTCGATATAGTATAGTTAGGATCATGTGTATATGTGACAATAGAGCTGTATTATGCTGGAACAATATTTCTACCAATCGAAGATTAAAGATTATTGGAGATTGTCGTCCTTATACAGCACCATCAAATTTTGAACAATAGAGTTGAATTCAATTGATTCGATAGAATTCTTTTTTTTTTTAATATTTATGTAATTTTCTAAACAGACTAGCATTACGTTACCAGTATAACAATTTACATCTCTATAAAACCATTTTTTTTCTCTGATCCGCTATTTGGGGAAACATTATACATAGACTCTTCGATTATATTATATTAAAAAGGGTGAAAAGATGAACATTAACATAAAGACGAATTCCCCAGCATCTCTTTGACTTATTTCTCTAGGAATCTATAATTCCAGCGCTCTAAAAGGTCACTCAGTCCTAACATACTTCGATGTCATGTTGTATTAGATTCACTGAATTTTCGGTGTGACCTTTGAAGTTCTAGTATACTGAGCTTCTTCTTATTTTTATTTTTTTTGCGGATTTAACCAGTCAACAGAAACACTGGACAGTTATGGTTAGTTATTAATTCCTGGAAACGAAAGTGACCCCCCCCCAAAAAAAAAAAATAAACAGTAATTTAAAAGTCCGTATTTTTCACATTAATTCTGAATGAAGAAAATCTTTCATAATAACTTGCCGTCTGAAATTCCACAACATAAAGCGCCATTGATCAACTTTATCAACGCCAACATCAATTTTATCTCTCTTTTTACTTTTTTTTTAATGTTTTTCAAAAGTTGTTCCTTTCTTTAAACAAATTAATGGCTAAATGGAACTGGATGCATTTCTTTTCTATCTATTTGCCGACAAAAACCATTCGTTGATTAGGACGTAGGACTGAATGTTTTCTTATAGGATACAATTTTATTCTAATCAAAAATATTACTAGAATATTGTCTCATATTTATTCTAAAAGATATCAATTTCAAATGAAAGCTTTAAAAAGTAGACACAATCATTTGAATATATTTTATTTTGAATACCATATAAAAATTCAACCTTTTACAGTCCGTTTATTATATTTGTGAAGACACGTGACAACGCCGTATATGGTGAACGATTGAGCATTAGTTATTCCCTGTTCTTCCATTTTGAACATGGTGGCTGCTGAATATACGCCGTTGTTCGTTTTGCCCAACAAAACTTTGAAGAGTCAATCGAGAGGAATCATTTAGAATGCTATTTTTTATTTCAAGTCGTCTATCTCTATCGTAAAACGGCGGAAGCAACAGGTAATTCTTCTCATTCAGTGCAGAATATTGTTAAGGAAATCGAAGTCTCTCTTACCACTAAGCCTAGCCCATTGTTTGAAATGCCGGACAAGATAAGAGAGTAAACGGCATCGATAACACAAATGGACGACTGAAATCGAAAATAAATAAATAAAAAAAAAATTGTTCTTAATATTGAAAAACCAACAAAAAATAACAAAAATAAAAAATTGTAGGGCAGGACAAATAGGATGTAAACACCGGAAGTAACTTACAACGACATTCCATACGCGACCAAGCAATAACTCTAATGAAGAAAGGAAATGATAATGATTGGTTAACTGAGATCACGTGTCTTCAGAAATATAATGAACAGACTATAGTAATCGTCAATTGTAAAAATGTGAACGAAAAATTTGGATTTTCTCAACATTTTCAAATAAACTAAGTAGTTTTGATTGAGCAGCATAAATTTCAGTTCACGTAATTATCATATTTTTATTCCTCGCCACTTTTAAGTATATTAAAAAGAAAAGCTTTACGTTTTAACGAAGGAAATCAAAATTAATTGGACTTTAACGTTCTTCCGTTGAAAATCCCGCAAATAACTTGAAGCCTTTCGCAAACACCATTTGCATTGGAGTACGGCGCTGAACGTCCCTTTTCAACACGTCGATGATAGAAGAACTCTCCTCTTGCTGTTATTGAAATACTGCCAAACTTCGTCGAAGGTCACGGCAAAATTCTCAACCCTTCCAGTTTTGTCTTTTCTTCCAACGAATTATTCAAGAAATTTTGATTTGAAAAATTTCAATATTCACTTCATTAACGATTTCTACTTGTCCGGTAGGATATTCTACAAACAAAGCAATCGTTACTTGAACGGATGTTTTCATTTTGACTTTGATTTTTAATAAACTTCAGACTTTTGTTGAGTTTGAGATGAGTTCCCGAGACTATTGTTATCTTCAGCAACTCAGATTTAACCTATCAAAACTGGAGACATTTTTCATTTCTGCTTTCGTTCTTTCCTTCTTATTTATACATTATTTCCTTTATTTGGTAAATTTTGTCATAAAACTAATTCCTTTGGAAACAGCATTACATTAGCCAGTAATCATAAGCTTTCCGCCATTTCAAAAATATCTGTGATTAAACTGCATAGTAAACTTGTGAAGCGATGAGAAGATCCTCAGAAATTCATTACTAATATTTACTTATCCCCTTGGTCTTCATGATGAAATTTCTGTTAAAAATACCGCGTTACTTTGATCTTGATTTTAATAATCTGGAAACCTATCAGTAAAGAAATTACAATCTTTTTTGATAGTAATTACAAGTATAAACAACGAATTTTAATTTCAAAACAGCATTTAAGAAGGGTTTTAAAAGCCACAGCTGGGAATTCTACACTCAGTTACTTTAGTAACAACAGATTATTCAGTTCAGCAACTCAAGAAGTAAGGTTGTTTATCGATAGACTAAAGGAGCCGGGTTGCTTATTATTTTGCAGACGTATTCCATTTTGTCGAGGATCACCGGACAAGCTTAGGACTTCCATTTGGACTTCATCGTTGTTAGCCTGATGATTGCAGGAGCTCTCACTTTCTGCGTTGTCCATCTGCATTTGAGCGTGTGATGCTGTATTTGATTATTCAATAGCGTTAAGCTCCATAATTCCCAAAAGTACAAATGACTTCGTTGAGGATTGAAATATTAATAATAATAAAGGGACGGAATGAAGACAGGGGTCCAGTCCTACTTGTAAGGATTAATAATAATAATCATCATCATGTTAATTAAAAAAAAACAAAAAAAACCTGTTAATAGCTTTCAAACTTTTAAATTTTCATGTAGGAAGAATTCATGTAATGATGGTTGTCTTTTACCAGATTCTTTACTTACAGAACCTCAATTTGTGTTTAAAGAATTGGGGAGAGATAGTGGATAGATTAAACACTTCATTAAATTTTCAACTTGATAGCAGCTTCGTGTAATAATGATGGCTACACATTTATGGGTCCAGTTTGTACACAAATTAAAAGGAACTTCTCACTAAGTCGTATCAATAGTTCATTAAATTTTCAACTTTTTAAGAAAATAGCTATTAAATTATAACAATTTAATGGTAAATAAATTGTAATTTTTTTTTTTATCTTAACTACTTATCTACAATCTAGTACATACCAAATTCAGTATGTTTTTATTAGCCTAAACCTAGCACCCAAAGTTTCATCTTCCTAGTTTCAACGGTTTGAATAATTTCGATTATAAATGACACTTAATTCTACTTAAGATTTTTTAATCAAAAATTTTAAAGTTTTTATTTTAATTATTTTTTTATCTACGATGTTTATTAACAACGTTAAACGTTAAAGCAAACTAAATAATTTTCTTAGCTTTAGGTATAAAAAAATATTAAAACAATACATTTTACATCTTGCTTTGTCATAATCTGATATTGAAAAAAAAAAAAGAAATATTTTCATTTTTAGCATGCGCGACAAAACATTTTAAATTAGGTCCCTGCAAAATAATTTTGTATTTCAGTTTCGATACAATAGCACAAAGAAAAATTGTAAAAAGAGCAAAAAGAACTAGAAATTAAATTTTCCTGGAAAACTGTTAAAGAGCGACAGCAAACAAGTAGATTCTTTTAAAGACAAAAGTCAGACGAGAATTGTAGGACAAAGATTAGTTTTTGAGAAGCTTTACAGATAAGGCCAATTACCTTGAAGCGAATATAGTTTTGGGTGTAACTGAACCT
Source organism: Thereuonema tuberculata (assembly GCA_023159025.1). Lineage (NCBI taxonomy): Eukaryota > Metazoa > Arthropoda > Chilopoda > Scutigeromorpha > Scutigeridae > Thereuonema > Thereuonema tuberculata. Next base: position 48,398,583 of record JAFIDM010000001.1, read on the forward strand.
GAATTTTCTTGAAAACCTTTTATAGTTTTCATTTATTTTTATGCGGTGCATTTGTGTTGGCGTGGTTGTAATAATGTTTTTTTCCATTTAATCCACCCTCAACTGGCATAAAACTTTCATCAAAAACTCAACGATAGAAGCTAGAATAGATTAAGGTGCCTGTGACACACTCTTAACGTTTCTCCTGCGCATAAACGATGCACCACATTACCAACTTCATTCCCGTTTATGGTCATGTTTCTATCTTAGTTTTGTTTATTTGCAGATGAAGGATTGAAGACAGCGCCGTAATAACGCTCCGATGGTCAAACGTTTGCAGCGCCACTGCTGAGATGAAAACACCGGCTCCCACCTTCCTCTATCTGCGGTCGGATCTGTGTATCTATCGCCAACATTCTGAACCTTAAAAGAGAAAAGCTTCTTCGTTTATCGTAACAGCGAAAAGTCCTTAAGATACCTCGGTTTTTTATGTCGACTTCTGGCTTCTATCCATCTATTTACTCGACTTTATTTTCGACTGATGGTTGCACATCAAAAGCAACAAAGAATTCCATAAATTTTCGTCATATTTTTGGGTTGTTTTCCCGGCAATTACCCAAGAATGACATACATCAAAGAAAAAGCAAAGAACTATTTGTTGAAACTGAAATATGTTCCAAACGCGGAATCCTAAATATATTCATTATCCTAAAACAAAACAAATAACATTATGCCAACAAACAAAACAAAACTACAAATTCGATAAAGTTGCTCAAAGACGTTGAATTTTCTGGAATTTTCGTCTTGCTCTCTTCGTTCATTTTGAACAAATGAACATTTAAAGCTGGCACTTTAAAAATGTCGCTGATTAATTAAGGATAGTATTTGAGGAATTTATTCTAACTATAAAGCCTAATTCTGTTTAGTTGTTCTTTCAATTTGGAAATATTTTGAGCGTTACAATTAAAGGCTTCATCAGAACCGAGTTTCATTTTCGAAAAACATCGCCAGCCTCCATTGTTGAAAATCTTTTATTATTATTTATTTTATTTAAAAAATAAATAAATGTGTAAGCTTATTGATACAGGTTTTAAACTTACATTTACATGAGCTTATTATTATTTGGAGGGGAATTCAAGAAGGAGGATACACTGCTAGAGCAATGGGACAAAGCCATTAGTATCACACAGTAATTTTGGCGCCAATTGAGCATTTGTCAGTTAATTGATCACAATTATTTCGCCAAACGTACATGGATATAAGGTAGGCTGGTATTTTCGCGACAAGCCATTACTCAGAGAGAAATACAAGGAACAGCAGACAATTTAAATAAATTTGACACCCACGACAGAACCTGGTGCAATTTAATAAATGCCGTTTACTGTCATAACAGTTTCTCAATAAAGCAGTGTTTAACATCTTATGGAATAACTATAGGGCGTAAACTTGTAGAAAATCTTAGGGTGGGGCGAACAAGGTTTATGACAAAAAGCTCTTGATATTCAATGTACTTAAATCTATTTGTTTTGTTCTTTTTTGAAATTATATAAACAGAGTAACTAATATGAAGGATTTCACAGCATAATTAGCTTGTCGTTTGAAAATGAGCGATATTGATTTTCACATCAAAATCTAATATCTTAATTATTATGGAGCTTTTAAATCATTCCTCGTTCATTTCGAATAATGCGTACACTGCCCGAGAGTGGTCATGTCAAGTGGTCAAAATCTTTCATTTTTATTTTATAATTAAAATGAATTTTTAAAGATTGGGTTTGTTGAAATTTCTATTCATTTTACATCTTTCATCAAATAAACGCAGTAGGCCTACTTATCAAAACACAATTAAATAAAAAGTTTATGTTTTGTTATACTAAACATGGAACTGATATGCTTTTCCACGTAACATCCGTAAGAGCAACAGGGAGTTTTCACTTTAGTCACATTTGGGGGTCAAATTGTGATTTTCGGGACCATACTGATAAACTCTGAATCTTTGGAAGCATCGATAAAACAAACTCCTTAATCTTTAGAATCGTCATCAAAATATCAACATACGTAATTTAAAATACGGCGTGAGATAGGAGTTAGACTACGTTTGATTAGCTGTGAATAATTTTTGTCTTTTTTCTTAAAAAAAATTCCCTTAAAATGATTCCCTTTTGTTTTTAGTTTTCTGCCCTAAAAAGATGAAAAACCAAACGTTGTATTCTTGGCGCATTTTGTTCTACGCGTTAAAACGCGGCACCAATGCAGCGATGGCAACCAAACACATTTACGATGGTGTACGGAGAAGGGTTGTATTGCAAAAAGTTCGTCTCGAAAACATTTGGCTCGCCTCAGAATCCTCTAAACGGGAAAAAACACTCCAAAAACGAGGAAGATCTCAGACATCAAAACTAGCTGACTTCTTTTATCGAAAAGTTATTATAAAGATGGGAGTAAGTTAGGAAACCGAAGTCAAATGTTATATCGATTGATTGAATGAGGAAAAGAAAAAAAACTGACAATACATTCAAATCTCTAAGAAATTATTAGCTACCCAATATCAAATAAATAAATGATCCTGATTAATTTTTTGGAAAGATTTCTCTAATTAAAAGTCCAATGTTGAAATAAGTTATCGACCCAATGTTAATTAAGTTTCCGTAGGATTAGAGTCTAATTAAGATTGGATAATGCCGACAGCAGAACAAACTAATGGCCTCTGATGGGAAGAAAACTTCGACTGCCTAATAAACGTATGTGCAAACAAATTCATCTTTCCCTATTCACAATGGAATTTGCTATTTTTATAAATTTGCTGTTACTACAGCAGGGCTTCCCGGCAATCCATTCGCAACAGAGAAGTCCAGACTTTTCAATTTAAGATTAATCTCTCGGTCTCACGTGGAAGTTTTCTATCTCACGCACAATCAGCTCGAGACCAAAATATATTCGGTATCGGAAAACTCGTTCTGCCTTGAAATAGTAGAACACAGTAGAACCATGAGAAGGGCAAGCTTCGGAAATTACGATGGAACTTTGACATAAACGTATCAAAACTAGTTTTCATATTTTCAAAACTAGTTAACTGGTTTATTTTTGTAGCTGATGTGAGTCTATAATGCGCAATAGGCCATTTCTTTGAGAAGCATCTCGAAGCCACAAAGATTTAAGTGAAAATAAAATGACGGTCCGAAATTTACCTAAAGATTGACCTTGGATTAAGTTAAAAAAAAAAAGTTGACTAACGACCAAGCCAGTTGAATATTCCACCTAATAATATCTGGTTCTAACGATATTATAACGATGTTTGCAAATATATCCATAGTTAAACAACAAATTTAAAATATCTCTAACAGCCTTTATTCAATTCACTGGAAAAAATAAGTTAACGGATAACTAATGATCAATAAATAATAACTTGCACATAACGAACTTTCAATTTTTCCCCATTTTTTATTCTGCAAAATTCCATATTATGAAGTTAATCCCTTTACGCAGTGATTTCTTCAAATCGCTGAATCCTATCCACGACGTCTGGAGCAAATGACCATTTTCAATTACTCTAAATTCAAAATTCAATGCTTAGAAGACGACGATAATTTCCAGGTTTATTTATCGTTGTGATAAGCTTTAAGAGCAATATTTAAAAATTTCACGTAAAGTATTTTTTTTTTTTTATGTTTTGCTAATTTGCCACCCTTCCGATTGTGTCGCTCGGGTTGGCGGTGGTGCTACTCATACCTTATCCAGATGCTACGCTATGCCAGAATTTCATCAGATTCACGATTTCGAATAAATATTGAAGAAAGAATTTATACCTTCGGTTAAGGACCCTTTTACGAAATCAACATCTATTGTTTCATGGATATAATACAAGTTAATTTACTTCTTAACAGTGCAATTGAATAAATAATGACAGCTCGTGATTTTATTTATTTTTAATTTTTTTTTGATCTTCAGAATTTTCTGTAGTAAAATTCTGTAGATAAATTCATAGGTTGTCACTGATCTCTTAAAGTCGTCAATTCCAGGAGTTATTTAAGTTTATTACAGTTTCTACCTTCTGAATACGTTCCTTTTCACATTGGCGTCTCAAGCTGCACGAAAACGAAGTAATTGTTTATCTAGTATTATTTTCTTTTTAATTTGTCACATCAGGAAGATAAACCAAACAAATTTCCAATCAATAAACTTTAATTATCATCACTGGGAAAAAATGTTTAATTTTAATTTGACGTTAATTTATTATTCAAATTTGACTTGATTTAATTGAGTTAATGCAACACTGATTAAATCGGACCATTTCCAAATTACATGCTAGCAAATGTCCCGTCAAAAATGAAGAGATTATTTGTAGCAGATGTCGACCTCACAGAATTTTACAATAAAGGAGTAAATTAAGGGAACATACAAGGAATTAATTTTGTTTACGGAAGAAAATGAATGTGATATAAAACATACTAACACAATAACTGGGATCAATTACTTTCTCTTCTTGCACAGACTATCTGTTTCAACAATGAGGATTCATAATTAAGATCCTAAACAAAATCTAGGGAATTAAGCTATTTATTGAGATATCTTACATCTGAAACTTTTTTTTGTTTTCATTTGGATAGATTTAACACCAGTTAATTGCGCAGCCAAGATCAAGAAAGTTATTGTGAAAAAAAAAAAAAATACAGTAGAGTCCCGATTATCCGCGGAATTGGATGGCAAGGGTACCGCGGATAGTTAAAATCGCGGATAACCCGAAAAAAGATTAAAAATGAGGTGTAAACACGAAAAAAAATATTTCAGCAAAAAAACTACGTTTTATTATACAAAAAACATAATATGCAAACTTTTAAAATATGTACAGTAAAGCAGAAACCTTTCTGCAGAGCAAGAGCCTGCCACTCATCCACAAATTCCGAGAAGTTCTGTAGGATTAAGATGCACAATAAACCTGTCAGTAATTTTCGACCTTCGCACTGTAGGGCCTATTGTATTTTCCCTATTGTTGGCTTGGATTAAAATTTTTTTTTTTCAGGTTCGTAATGAAAAAATTTTTTCGCGGCACTCGCGGATAATCTGCACCGCGGTTCATCCGCACGCGGGATAATCGAGCCTCTACTGTAAATAAAAGCATTTACATTGTAACTACTTACTTATTAAGTCAGTTCAGCCATTATACGATATGCGGCCAAAAAATGATACTGAACATCACAAGCCTTTGTTGCTCATGCGCACCCCGTGATGACTTAATCGAATGTCGTCATGGAAACGTAACAGTATGTTTATGTTGGTTGAAGCTTGATAGATGTTCAAATGGTGCTAATAACATAGGAAAAAAAAAAATTTCTGGAGCATTATTTTCGGTCATACGGAGTTGGACATTCAAATGGACCAAGTTTGATATACGTTGGAAATGCATTTCGAGAACGATTTCAAAAACCAGCATCCACCAGCATGGTTATGTCAGCCGTCATTAAAAAATTTCTTTGTCAGAATGCTTCTGACACAGCGCAAAAGCTGCCCGGACGTCCGGTTACAGTGAAAACAAATGTGAATCGAGGAAGCTCCTCGAGCAGATACTGTATTACAGTCACCTAAACGAAGTCTCCGGTGAACATCCTTTAAAATGAATCTTAGTCAAACATCTACGAGACGAATGTTCAAGGAAATTGTTGGTTTGGCTATAAGATACAGACCGGACAAGCCGGACATGCATCAGAGGAATGAAGCAATCTCTCTTAACGGACAGGTTTGAGAATCTACGTGAGCGTTACGAGTACTGCCTGAAACACAACGGATAGCATATCGAACACGTACTATGCCTCAGAAAACATGGAAATGGACTTCCATGTACCGCAAGCTTTCTCTACTATTTGAATTCTGTATGTCACATAAACCTTTTTTATACAAGTGTTTCAGTATCATATGTTTTGGCGCATACTGTATTTTTTAGTAACCCATTTGGCGGCTATTGTGATAGCGACCAAAATCGGATAGCGTTTGTCCTGTCCGTCCGTCCGAACTCTGTCCACCCCTAACTTTCTTTATTTTGTTTCCTAACTTTTTTTTTTATTTTTCCTTACATTATTGTACTTTCTCTTTTTATTATTCCTTTCCTTTCATCGACTTTGGCCAACTATGGACCACGGGCTAGCCCTACCTGATAACGTCAGGGTGAGGCTAGGAAATTCTAGAGGGAGTCGAGATTCACATCCCGTCCAGAAATAACCCTGAGATAGTAAGTCCCAGGGGAGAAACGGACGAAACACAGAAAAAGAAAGATGAAACATCCATGCTCTCGACCGGGAATTTGAACCCGGGTACCGGCACACAGGCCGCACGGCAGACCGACGCCTGAGACCGCACGACCACGCCGGCACGGCTTTTTTTATTAGGCCTATTATTTTTAATTTTTTTTATTATAATGGGTCGCCCTTAAATTTATGTTTTAGCACAAAATTATATTCGCTTGTTTTCAATATTTTTAATAGTTTTTTTTAAACAACAACAACAACCAATTATATTGAATTCAAAAAGGAAAAAATTATGTTAAAGCTTCTCCTTGCCTGCATCACGGACCGCAGATATTTTGCATATAACCAGGTGCAAAGAATGTATTTCTGTATGTAATGAATTATTAATGCTATCAATTTTTGAAGTTCAAAGTTGTTAACACAGCAAATTAAATGTACTTTATTCCGTTTCTATAATATTATGTTATTTTTTTTTTCTCTTTTCTTGTTTAGATCTTATTTTTTATATTTACAGGATCTGGTCGGTATCTCAATTGTCTGTAGACTGAAGGATCGATCTCTGGCGATCTCTGATTTTCCCAGGTTTTTTTCCTCCCTAAATGTACAGGTCATTAAGTTCGCCCAAAGTTCTGTAAAATGAGGGCGTGATAAAGAGTTGGACTATTCAATCATCTGATCACAAGTCAACTAAGTTCAATTGTGAGTTCAATTAACTTACATCGAAAGAACTTACATCTCAGCGCAGTCAAGAAGTCGCTTTTTCAACAACGAGATAAAAATGTAGTCTCAAACGCTGCATGTTTTAATTTTAACATAACACTTAACAAAGTATCTAAAATAACTATAACATCTGCATAATCTAAAGTTGATATGGTTTTTCCATTTCTATAGTCCGATCACGATAACGTCACGATTCGACGTCAGCACTAACCCCATGACATCTGCACTAGCCTCTCTCAGAGGTTCCGAAGAATATTACGTTACAGCTATAAAACAAAAATTTAGATTTAATTTTAGTCTCCATTTTCCAATTCCTTTCGGAAACCTGTAAAATAAGTTTTCGAGAACTACTCTGTAAAAAACTCTGGGGATGGCATTTCGAGGGAAATTAATAAGAGACCTGTGCTTTGAGGCGCGCTTGTTTGTGATTGTCTGAAAAACAGATACGGCATAATCACGCGGGGTTCCTTCCGATCATCACGTTATCGTGGTCGGACTATACTGAGCCAAATAGAAAATATGAGATACAGAAAGATTTTGTTATAAGAGCTCGATTAACTAAGAGCTTCTCGGAGAGCAGAAACACACATGCAAATGCTTTTATATGGATCAATGTTAGAAAATATAAAGGAAATTTAGATTTAATAAAAGCACAACTAAGATCTGATGGGATGGGGAAAAAATTTATTAAACAAAAAAATAATATATAAACACACTAAAGGCCGAGCCCAAGTGATTACTATGTGACATCTCAAAACAGCTGTTTCACATTTAATTGGCGATCATCAGTTGAGAGTAGTCACTAGTAAAAAACGTGGTCTTAATACGGAGATGAATGGAATTATCAGTAAGAAAAAAATATGGTACCTCCACAAATCTAAACTAAAAACAATAATTACACATTAAAAATAAAATAAAGAAATTCATTTGCCAGCCTCAATGAATTTTCTATGCACATTTAAATAAAACAAACATACAAACACAACTGATGATAGCCAGTTAAGCGTGAAACAGCGCTTTTGAGATGTCACCTAGTAAACACTTGGTTTCAACCTTTAGTACATTTACATATTTAGGAGCTTTCGTTTTACTTAGATACGCATAGAAAATTCATTGAGGCTGGTGGAGGCCAGCACATGAATTTCTTTAAAGTTATTTTTAATGTCTATTTCTTCTTTTTAGTTAATATTTGTAAAGGTACCATAATCTGCCTTATTAAAAAATTATAAATGTATACACATACAGGGTGATTCCAAAAGGTAGGTCAAAAATTGTGCCGTAGGTTCCAGGGCCGTTTCTACCATTAGGCAAGACTAGGTGGCCGCCCAGGGCGGCAAGATTTTGGGGCGGCCGAAGGACGGAAAAAATTAATTTATTATATATCAAACAGCAAAATTATTAATTATTAAACAAAGAATTCTGGAAAGAGGCGCGTGCGCTATCTCGCAATCATGTCGCGGACTTGATACATCCCTCCCTCTGCGCCCTGTGCACACGTGTGCACAACGACATTTTTGTCTCGCAGGTCATTCTAAGTGTCGATTGTATTAAGTGGTTTCAATATAAGGGTGGGGAGGGGGAAAGGGAGGGGGCGGCATCTGAAAAGGAGGGGGCGGCATTTTTCAGTTCTTGCCTAGGGTGGCAGAACACCTAGAAACGGCTCTGGTAGGTTCTACTCATGAAAACAAGCAAATTCCTATACATGGGTGAGGAAATGAATATGTTTCCAGAAAAACGTCTTTTATCATTATTCAATGTAGGTGGGTGTGGTTTTTTTTGTTTTTTTTTTTTTGTTTTTTTTTTTGTTTTTACAGTATGATACGAGAAAACATATATATATAGACGTTTGAATTTAAAACAGATATAGAAGAACACGTAAAACTGTGTGCTATCGTCTTCATATTACCATAGGGGAAATTAAAGGATTTTTTTTTTCAAGATATATAACTTATATAATTATTAAATATAAGGTTCTTTAGAAATTATTAATGACGAATTAATATGATTTAGCCTTAACATACGATTACTTTTGAACATTCATTATTTGTTTAAATAACAATTATATTGGATTCAAAGGGATACTTAATAATTCCTAGTCTAAATAAAAAGACAAGGTGGTAATCAATACAGCTTGTTTACGCCACTGAGGTCAGACATTATCAAAACCACTGAGCAACCACGACAGATAATTATTCCAACTCATGATTATTCAGTATTTCTTAAAAATAAATTTAATAACAAGCTCGGATTTAAAACAGATATAGAAGAACATGTAAAACGGTGTGCTATCGTCTTCATATTACCGAAGGAAAATTAAAGGATTTTTTTTTTTCAAGGGTTCACCGTTTTACGTGTTCTTCTATATCTGTTTTAAGCAAGTTTTCGCAATTTCAAATCATTAAAAAAAATGTTATAATATTTCCACAATAGTTTCATCAAATAAAATTGTCTGACAATGCTTTAAAATATCATTTTTTTTTATTTTTCTTAAAAAAAATAATGTGGTTAATAAATTTTTAAGTTAATTTTCTACCATTTAATGAATGTAATTTATTTAATAAATTCTAATATTATCAAAGAAAGCTTCAGCAAAATTTGAAAATTATATTCTGGAATTTTATTAAAAAAATCTTCATTAAATAAATTTATTTCTCATTTCGAAGCAATCTTATATATTAAATTAAAAATAAAATTAACTTTTAATTAAATTCTTCAAATTATCACAAAATTTATTTGAGAGTTAATTTTGAAAAATATATTTTGGTGAGTGCTTAATCGTTACTTTAAAATTCATGGAGAAACAAACGATTACCTTTTGAATTCAAAGAAATTGATCAAATTAGGCCTATAAAATAAATAAAATAATACCTCGTTACAACTGTACTATCGCTCCAGCTTATCAAGACTTGGTTCTTGGTAATGTTATGAATTTTTACGGAAGAAACCTAAAAAAGTTAGGAACAGTTGTAATTGAAGAAATTAATTCTGAAGTGATTGAATCATTCGGTATTTGAAATTCAAATTGAAATAATTATTTTTAAAAAATATTTTTTTTAATATATCACGTTTTTAAAATGGACTAAAAAGTATAAAATAATTTTTCTTAGCCCCATACAGAATCCTAACCCCATACAGATAGTCCTCAAACTTTGTGATTGTAAATTTGAAAAAGGTGGGAGCATGCAATAGATAATTGAGATGGAATAGATGAAGTGTATATTATCTTGCGTCCCACGTTTTTCGTTTTAATTTTACAACTATTTTCATAGCTATTAAAAATTTACAATCACAAAGTTTCAGGACGAGGAAAAAAATTTTTATACTTTTTAGTCCGTCTTAAAAACGTGATATATTATCAATAAAAAAAATATTTTTTTTAAATAATTATTTTCTGGTTTTTAGTTTTGTGTTTATGAAATTTTTCAAACGATTTTAAATATTTTGATGAGATTATAACAGAGACATGAGGTAAATTTCAGGTTGATTTCAGTTTCTCTTCTCTTGTCGTTTTGCTTCTCCTTCTGTAGGCGTCGCTTGCGCGACAGCTCCAGCGCCATGCGGCCATTTGCAAAAAGACTAACAGCGCGCGTCGGCAACGCAGCGCCGCACCGACCTGTCATCCGAAGAATTAGGGTTCCCTAACGAACAGACAATGTTAATGTTAAGAAAGCGAGTTAATATTGCATTATCATCCAGTTCTGAGCTAAGTTTAAAGTTTCAAGTCTCTAGCTCATCGGGAAGTTAGTTTGAAATCAATTGCAAAATTTGTACCGAACAAACAGAGAGACAAGAAAGCGAGCTAATAAAAACGTGTTAAAAAAGAAATGCTACATTTAAAACAAAAACCTCCAGTGCAATCAATCTAATCTTGACCCAGAGTACATAATCACAGAAATTAAATTTAAAATATTCTCCAATCTAATCTTATCAAAATAACTTTTTCTTTTTTCTTTTTTAAATTATTTAATATAGCATGTAAAGATGTTAGTACGTTTCGATAAAAATAAATAAATTATGAACATTGAGTTCTAGGCTAAGAAGGGTCAGATCAGTAGCGTCAGCTGAGTAATACTACTTTAATATCAGTGAAAAATCGTGAACCCAGATTTGAATTCATCGTGGTAAATCGAGATTATTTTTTATCTTAAATTAATTTAGCTTAGTAATTTTTAAGGACATACAGTTTTCAAAAGTTATAAGGTATATAACAATTGAATCTGAACAATCGGTTTCACTATCAAAACTACAAAAATCACAACTAATTGCATCGTTGTGAAAAATACTTAATCTAATATTATATTAAACTCTAAAATTATTGCTTATGTTATTAAGAAAAAAGTTTATAGCAAGACAATAGACATTCGATGTCAGACTGATGTAATTGAACTTGCCATTACAGAGTTGAAAAGAAAATTTTAATTGCAATTGTTCAGAATTTAAAATAATTTTTTATAGCATATGAAATAAATAAATAAATACATGAATACATAAATAAATATTCAGTAAAGCTTTTCCTGTGCGTTTTGTTATAATCAACTTAATTAGATAGCTTTAAGGAAATGATTTAAGTTCTATCCATAAAGTTATGTCAGATAGCAATTATTTTATTTATTATCTATAAATAATGAAAATATGTAATATATCTTAATGGCATTTATGTTCTAGAATTAAGAAATATAAACTGAAAAAGTAATAATCAATAAAAGCGCTTGAAATAAAGCCTCGTGTGTTTATTTATTTTCTGACATTTTTTAACAAACCGTATATAACCTTATATCTTAATTTAAAATCTCCTTTAACGCTATCCAGGGAAGTTCGCTGTTTGCTATGCAGTAAAACAAACTTTACTAAAAACAAATCGCAACTCAGTCTTAACCAAAAGATCGAGCAGAAAAATTGCATTGTTATCAAGATATCAATTAAACCTACAAGTTCATGATCGTACCTTTTGTAGTGTTGAAATATATCGCGTAACGATTGACAGATAAACTTTCTAAAATATACTTTAGTTTAAAGAAATAAAAAAATACCCGAAATTTGACGAATGGAAGTTTGATCCCGAAAATTTCAAATAGAGAGGATGTTATACGTTCTTTTGTTAAAATCGTTTAATTGACAGTATTGCCATCTATAGTTAAAGTTTCGAAATAACAATTACGCTCCAAGCAACAAGTTTCGCTACCAGACTTTCACAGATTAAAACGCAATATCAATAACAAAAGTTACGATCGATTTATGAATTCTTTTATGCAACATTCCATATAGAAATATTCAAAATGAAAGTTAAATATTGTGACAAAAATAAAATGAAAATTAATTAAAGGTACATATAATTTACAGGAACCTTTTCGCTTTAGTCCACTGTTTAATTTCAGCTACTCTCGAAAGGGTATAGACTCAAATAAAAACACATCAACTTCTTGGGTTTTGAATTTTTTAAGTACAATAGAAAGTCATAAAGTTTTCTTACTTGAGCTGGTCCATCTTCACTTCGGGAACATATATGCAAAAGTCCAATACCGGGTCTTCTTAACTTTATTTTCGATATTAAAGAGCCTGTTGGTGGATATGGTGTTGGCCCTTCTTCACGAATAGGTTCCTATTATTGTTATTTCGTTAATTAATTTATTCTAAACGAAATTATTGAAAAGAAACAACAAACTGGATTTCTTACAAATTTCAATTTTTAATGCATGTTCTCATGAGACAATGAATTATCAGAAGGAACCTTTACGTACTAACTATGTTCAAATTCTAATATTATATGAAAATGTAAACTACAATAACATGAATATTAGCATCAGTGATAAGTAAGTAAATGCCCTGTAACATACATGGCTTAAGCATCTATTAAATTTGTTTATCTCTTGATTCATGCCATTATGAAATAACAGATATGTCAAGGACAAAGAACTGGAAGTAAGAAATAAATTGTTACCTCATTTCTGAAAATCTGTAGCAGCTGTTCACGATTAGGAAAATCAGGTTTCCCAAGAAGTATCCATTGCTGATATGGATTACTGACTAAATTATCCATCAAGTACCATACATATTTTATATTACCTAATTATTATATAAAGATGAAAATTAATATAAAATTATGCTGAAGTGAAGACATGTTAGCTACAGTTGATGCTTTATACAATACGAGAAGTTATTTTACATAGAATATTATTTAATGTAGTTCAAAAGAATCTAATGTAGTATCAATAATTTCCTCTGCTTTTACTCTTTCCTATTTTGGAAACCTGGCTTCAAGTCGTATTCCTTTCACTTCTTCATTTTTTTTCCGTTTAGTTTGGATCATCTTCTCTAAACAAGATTTCAATACAACTTACCGTTTTGTTTTTTCAATATCTTAACCAGTTATTGGATTATGGAAAGTCTTTATAATCAAGGTTAGAGGTTGCAAAATATAGTCAGTGATAAAGATCAATTGTTCCTAAAAAAATGGTAATTCGAATTCGAAATCTTGAATTAGCACTTACAAAACATTTACTTGAATTAGCACTTACATTCAAATGTTTTTTTAATACACTTTCTACATAGAAACTTGGCTACAGGAGTGACACCTCAACTTCGCAGCACTGTTATCACTTCAGTTCTAACGATAGCACTGCAATTTTTCGTTTAATTATGAATTACGGTTCGGTCCTATGGGATTTTCATAATCTATCGAATCTTACTGAAACACATGTCTGGTATGACTTTAAAGATGAGATAAATCAAGAAAAATATTTTCTTCCACTACATTCCACTGATGGGACAAGTATGATGGACAGTAAAAACTTAAAATTTAAATCTTATAAAATAAAAATTTGGCTCATCAAATCCGACATTCTTATCTTCTTTTCAGAGAACTCGAAATCACTCAATAGTCCTTGTGTGTGAGTATTTAGAAGTAAATAAAAACTCAAGCTTTTGTTTTTGAATCTTTTTTTTTATGCAGCTCTGATGTGCGTCCTGTGATGCAACTCTCCGGAAACATTGGATTAGACTTCGAAATCCAGGTAAGACTTTAGTATTTCTTTCACTCTTTGTTACTCTATTATCCATTTCATCTACAGTCTAATCAATGAATATTTACTTAAAAGTTGCTTCTTCATAAACGCTGTAGGAGCTATCATATAGTGTGCAGCCGTTGAAATTTTGTGATCATAAGCATATGTTTTTTTCCAGTTTTTGAAATATGGTTAAAGCGCCATTTTCCCATTGTATTACTATTAAAAGAAATATTGATTAAAACTAATTTATTTAACACTTTTGTAGAATTACTAATTAAGAAGAAGTTATGCTTGCTACTATAAAAGTAAAACAGAATGTTATAAAGTGAATCCTGTCTCTTTAAACTCACCTAATGCAATCTCATTTGCCGGAAGTAAATGTTGAATGCTGAGTTTTATATAAGCCACTCCGCTTCGATTATTTGTGTCGTCACTGTTATATAACAAAATTCCTGCACTCCAGCTACATTTAAATGAATATATAAATCATTACAAAAGATCAGATCGTAAACAAAGGCATATCTCTTACAAATAAAAGGAAGATTTTTATTTTCCTTTCTTGCAATTGAAAAATCGAAATATGTTATTACCTGTCTCTGGAATTATTCAAAGCTGGCGAATGAATTGCACCAATTACTCCTACACAACTGGTGCTTATATTTACGAGCGACCCATTAGCTATTAAAAAGAAACATTCTCATAAAGTTAGATAGATAGGTGGATGAAAAGAAAAGAAAAAAACAAATGACATAGAGCTAGATGTATTTATTCACTGAATGAAACTGCAGAGGAATCTGAAGGTTATTTATAAATGGAATGATTTATTTTAAAAATACAAGTAGGTATATGTGAACTGCAATAAGAACTATACAAATAAGAATTACGACGTAAATAACACAAAAAGATAGAATATTTTTCTTCAGAGTTGGAAGAAAAAAGCAAACAACATCAGCAGAGAACATCAACAAGTAGAAAGACTTTTATTTCTCTTTCCTTTTTATCACTCGGATGAAATGACTTGAAAGCTACCATAAATGCTGATGCTTTTTATTTCGGAGTGAAGTTGCAAGTCTTCAGGATGACACGACGAGATCTCGGACTGCTTTTGAGAATATTTGCTTTGGAATTTAGATGAATATCAGTGTTATGAATTCAAATCCATTCCTAGACATAACAACTAGAATAATTGAACTTTCTACATATACTATATTTTCTGTGTTTCTTCCTGTAAGTCTTAAGTATCGTCTTTATTTCTCGAGAATGTAGCCTCTAGATTATATTTTCTACTTTCTACATGTATTAAATCGATTAATGTGGAAATGTAGCTATCATTACCAATGATGTTTCATGGAATGTCGACGATGATCAAGTACAATTTCGCATAAATCGAAGGAATCAAATAAAACATTAAAAGTGAAACATACATTGATACAAGTAACGAAGCATTAAGGACGTGATTAGTTTCTGCTTCCATTTGCGGGAGCTTCATCAGACTTCAAGGCTTCCGCAACTGAAAGCCGAAACTAATCGCGTCTTTAATATTTCATTACTTTTATCTGTGGGTAACTTTTTAACACACTATTTATTTTTAACATTGTATCTTTTTTGTCTACGATGGTCGTTCTATGCTAATACATTTTCCTGTAAAGACGTTTATTTACACTTACACTTCTGCTGCTTTCTCGACATTGATTTTTTTCTGTCAAAAATCTATGTACCTCTTTATCCGATAATTTGCATCTATTAACTTTCTCAAAAGTTCATATCAATCATAGATACAGCAATTAACTTATGTTATGAACAGGTAATATTCAAAAAAAGATGTTAACTTAAGGTAGCAGTTTTACCATACCATACTGCACATTAGAAGTTAAAAAACTCTGCAAATAAGTAAATAGAACAGTAACAAACAAGCGAAGGTAGACATAATTTTTAACAGAATGTCTATGTAAAAGTAAAAAAACAAAAAACAAACTTAAATATACTACAACGTAAACATAAAATTTCAAAAAAGTTATACTAGAACATAAAAGTTATAACAAGATATAGGCCTAAAATAGATTTTCCACCAAAAAATTGCTTTAATCAAGTTATTAAAACGAACAAAATATAACTTGCAATAAAGCTATCACTAATTAGGTCTATTCTTTTTAAGTCTTACACAATTTTCGTACTATTAGTCATTTACAGCAAGTGTAAATGTATACTGTTTTTATTTATTTATTTTTTTACGTTTCCGTTAAATCTTTTAGAATAAAAAAGACAAACTTCAAAATATAATGACAATATATATTGAAACTTTCAATTTCTTTTTAATTTTATATACCTGTAACCCTTTGTAAACTACCATTACGAACGTATAATATACTTACTTTTAACTGCAGTATAAACCGGCCACTCTCCTAATAGACTTAATAAGGCCATGGCAGAATAAATTGGTTTTCGAATGAATATCACATGAGGAGGCTGTGTGTTGTTCATTTGAAATCTTGCCAGAAGTGTTCGTTGTTCAAACATCCACGGGTGATAACTGAGAAAAGCGTTGTCATTACTAAGTAACTGATAGGTTGAATCCGTCTTAGACTGGATCATCCAAAACCAGTGCTGTGCGATTATCTAGTAAGTGAAACAAAACCAAAAATAAAAGGAATGATTGACTTGTATTTTAATCATTTTTTTTTAAATCAGTTGAAACTATTAATTTAATGAAGAAAACTCTCTTAAATTTTATTTGAAACAAAAACCTTCTTTGAGAAACCTTAATAAATAGAATTTCTTTTACAATTTTAGGTTTCAGATGATAGCCTTAAATATAAGAACAATACCAACTTTCTTAAGAATTCCCAAATTTCTTAACATTTGACACAATCCTGATCATATAATCAGGGCCGCGCCAAGGTATGTTGGCGCCGGGGTGCCAGACAAAAGTGGCCGTCCCTAATAAACTAAATTATTTGCCGCCCGCCGCCCCCCAAGACGTGCCGCCCGGGTGCCCTGCACCCCTGACACCCCCGCATGGCGCGGCCCTGCATATAATCCTTTATTTTCTAAACATACATAGAGCTATATTGCATTGGAATTCTGACGAAAGTCATTCTAGTTCAAATCCCAAGTAAAGAATGGGTGCTTTCTTTATTTCCCTTTTCGGCTCTAGGCTGAAGAATCACCTGGAGAGTTTTTTTCCAGTCGTTTCTTGAATTTTACCTTCTGTCTTTCGAACTGTCTATACCACCGGTCGGCATAGTTGGTGGTCACCTATTCTCGTCATTTCAAGATGTAAATACCCATAGCATCCATAGATGCCACCCTGTATTTTTAATGTTCGTGGCATCTTGAGAGAATAATGCAATAACATCGACAGGGACATAGACAGACAGAATAGGAGTCAATAGAAAACCTCTGTAGGAGATAATCCAGTTTTCTGACTGATTCTTTCAGACAAAGTGAATTGCAGAACCTATTCATTACCTAACTTATTGCAGAGTACCTAGCTTAACAATGCATTTGACACAAAGTGAATTGTACCTGCAAAGTGAATTGCAGTACGTAGCTTATGAAAAGTAGACTATTCGATTACTCATTCGCTTAGCCATTAAAAAAAAATGCTTTTCTGCCATATAATGCCAAGAAAGTCAATTTGGATGATAGCTGACTTTACAAGTCTAACTGAGATTATGGACTAAGGAAATGAGGCAGGAAAATTCCAAGTTTTTTAATTATATACATAAAGAATAGCGTACATAACTATTGTCATAGAACTATTGTCCACAATTGCGCTTACATTAGGTAATTTAGTAATTATTAAACTTACTTCTTGCTATAAATTCAGCAGGAGTTTACAGCTATTGGATCCAGAGTTGTGTAAAGTCATTTTTTTTATTAAAAATTCATTACATCTAAAATCACTGTTTAAAAAAGAGAAATTGTGAATTGGAACTCATAATATTCTTTCTTGAATTTATAGTCATAACAATAACATAAAATCATATTTCTTTATGTTTCAATGATGCAGCATTCAATAGTTCTAATAAAATGCATTATTACCGTAATCTAATGAAAAAAAGAGAATGCATCAACACATTGTTAACCATCTAATAATGGTCCACAAAATTCTAAGTCGGATTATAAGCAATTAAAAACTTAAACTGATATTCAAATAAACTTACTAATCTGTTAATGAACTGAATTTAAGTTTTTACGATTTTTTTATTTCTTACTTTGATCGCTATAGCTGCGTAGGTGTTATCAGCTCTCCACTTCTGAGGAAGGATCCAATTGACGAGTGGATCAGCTTCACTGTAAGGTAAAAGTAAAAAAATAAAAATAAAAAAAATAGTTGACATGCCAACTTTAGTAAAATCGAATATACTTCAGTAAAGTATCGAAATATATTTATTCTAATAAACAGTTAACAGTCTAAACCTAGTAGTAAACTTTTCGGCTTTCGACAAGGTGTTCAAAAGCACCCGTAGCCCCTGTTTTTCTAGAAAAGCACAGGATACAGGTTGTTGGCGTTACTACCGTGACTACCGGCACATGTTCCAGTTCGAGATAGTTGTATTTCCTTTCCACATTTACTTTGTGTAGCACGTTTTGAACACTGATTGGATCATTGTCCATTTCATTGTTGTCAACATCTGCAATTGTTCTATGAGTATCTTGACCTCAAGCACCATTTAGTTTTTCCTGAATTGTGACTAAACAAGGAACGTTAGAGAAAAAAAGTTTGAGTAAAAGTTGTTTCTTTTCAAAAAAACCATCCAACGATACCCCAAATGACCTATGTTCTCATTTGAAATTTCCAAGTTAACCCCGATTACACCCATGTCTGGTTTTACCGGACATCCACAATGCTATTCTTTGGGTACTATTTGTAATGAAAGTTTTCACTCGAACAACCTGTACCTTGTGGTTTTCGAGAATAATAGGAGAATAATAGGTGCTCTTGAACACCCTGTATCTAAGTACTTCTTTATTTATGTGATAACAGCGCTTTGATGAAAATAAGTTTTTCGTCTGTAAATCCTCATTTATCGGTCCCATTTAATGCAAAATCAATAAGGCTTCATACTTAAATGCATCTACCATTTCAGTTTCAGTTTCCAAAGGTATATAATTTTTAAATGACTATGGTAAATGTCACGATAATCAAAACCTATATTCTTCATCTGTAGATCCGATATTTTGCAAAATTTATAGTATTATTCCTTCTAATAACCCTTATCTAAACTTCGCTTTAGAGTGAACACAAACTGATGGGTGGACGCCATTTACCCTTCGATCTGAAATTGCATTATAAAACTCTTTTCTTCACCATTTCTCCGACGCCAGTAAACGTTACTAAAACGTCAGACCAGATTTACATTCTGGAAGCTATGGCTGCCATTAAATAAATGTTTCCAGGAAGCAAAAGTTAAAAGAAATCATTAACTATAAAATTAAAAATTATTGGTGCTTATGTCAGGCGTGGTGTATTTTTCAGTGCTTGTCTATTTCACAGTTAATTTTCATTTTATTTATTAGTAAGATATTGTAAGTTATTTTCTCTCGCCGCCCTTGCTCTTTCCATTGGTAATTATATCCATCCCACGCAGTTGTTTAACCCCTCTCTCCAGCCATTAATCCACCCTCACTTAGATTCAGTCAACATCCGTGTTATTGCTCTTTCCCACCCCCTGCTAAATTAGGAATCAGAAGAAAAAAGAAGGAAATAAAAAAAGTAGCTGCAATAACATTGAAAAGAAGAGAGAAAATGTTCACTTTAGTCTAAAATTCATCAATCTTTGACAGTAAAAAATTCAACCAATTTGATTAAAAAATACAGATTTTCTTAAAGCACGTTTAATAAATTAATTTGTTATAGAAGAGAAGCCAGGTAAAGTTGTATATAATTTCATGTTATCCATTTTTGTGTTCTACTGATATATCTAAATCAGCAGGCGTGCTTTTTGTAACGTAACGCTGTTCGAATGTAACGCCGTTACATTGTTCATTAATTGTTACTGATCTGTGATGATCACCATGGAAGTAACTCTTCTTATCCCCACCCACTCCTGCAAAGCTTTTATTTAATAACTAAGGCAGAAAATTATATTAATTTTGTTGGGTTTTTTTTTCCTTCTTAATAACTTGAACATTCTAAGTAACCTAGCCACAGAAAATTTAAGAAGTTTAATAACAGCAGTTATTCCAGGTACAGACATGGCTTGAAAGAGTTTAAAAGTTACATTGATTTTAAAAGTTCAGACAATGCTACTACATTTTCATATTACTGCTAATTTACTTTCTGCTTGGGTTTTTGAAATTGGATGAATTCGTAATGATACGTAGATTGAATATTGAATTCATTTTAATTTAAAAATAGTAACTTTAATTTTATATTCTGAGAAGTTTTGAATCAAATAATCTTATCCATTTCTAAAGGAAATTTAAGAAGTTCTGAGCGAAATTCAACTGCACTTTAATTTTAGATGGTTATTACATTACTATCATCCTTTTCTTCAGAATTAATAACGGTTAAAACATAATTTAAAATCAATTGACATTGCTTTCTTAAAATCTTTGTGATAATTTTATAATATAGCTTCCTAATATACACGTGATCTACAGTGACTCGTTATAATATTAGGCCTAACAAAATCAAGACATATTTTTCCCTTAACCCCCACTGTACAATATATTTAATTAATCTCACTTAATTTTATTTTTTAATTTTATTATTTTGAATTTATTGAAATTTTATTAACCTAACTTTCAGACGCCACTATTTATTTCATTTTAAATTATGAAAAAGGAAAAACAAAATGTTGATGACGAGAGTTTTAGGATTTTTAAAAGATTGATCGGTTTATCAAAGTTTCAAGATTTATGGTGGCAACACTGTTTCATCTCACCGCAATTCCTTTAGTTTGAATCTGCGAAGAAATATTTCAGATAAGATAAATACCGATGTATAATACATCACAAGAATCGTACAAGATACATCCAGAGCAACACACAGATACATGCGCACATTTACAGGTACATGACTGTTGTAATGATTTTATTCACTGTAAATTCTAATTTTTATCTATTTGTAATCGTAATGATTTTTATCAGTTTCTGTTCACTGTATAGTCTAAGTTATCTTACTGTTT
>JAFIDM010000001.1:48434660-48484011 GCA_023159025.1 Thereuonema tuberculata
ATCTAGCGACCAAATCAGAAACTATCCACTGATGAAAATATCTTCTCGAAAAAATATCTATAAATAATAAGATTACAGGAATGATTTTTAAATAAAATATAGATATCGAGTATAAATTATTTCTTGAGTTCAATGTGAAAAATCAGGATACGTTTACGATGCTTTGTTTATTAAGAATACAAAATTTACAAATATGAATAAACAGAATTATATTTCGTTTATCATCTTATACCTTCTAAAACAGATGTATATGATTAAAAAAAGTGATGCATTATAATTGTTATAAAAGCTTACTATTAGATTATGCATAGTAGTACTTTTGAAATTTTGTTCATTTTTATTAAATTTAATTAACTAATTGTACGATTTTTCTTTTCTTTCTATTTTATTTAGGAGTTCTTTTTTTCGTATGTGTGTTTTATTTTTTTAATTATTTAATCTATACAGAATTGCTTAGTACAATTTGCAGCTAGGAGATCTTCCAAATGAGAAAGTTGTAGTTTCTACATTTTTCAAAATGTGTAAACAGTAAAACAGGATCTTAACTACAGTATAACTATGCAAAGGTGAGGTTTCGCCATATACAAATCTTGCTGAGTATTTTAAAAAAACCGTATTTTCCTTCTTCCTGTCTATTCTCTATTTTTATTAAAATTATTTTCTTTATTTAAAGCTCGCTGACTAACCAAAAACATGTTTTCCTTCGTCCTTTCTTTCCGTTTCCTTCTCCTCATTTGCTATTATTTTCTTTTATTTAAAGCTTCTTCAAGTCATTGCAAAAGTATAATACGCCAGCTTTGTTTTACATAAAATTTCAATATCAAATTGCACCGATTTTTAATTTTTTATAACGTGTAACTATTATCAAAGATAAATATAAAAAAAAATTATTTATTTTAATTTTCGAAGCATAATTTCCCGCTTCCTAAATTTTACAAAAAAAGAAAAAAAATAATAATAAATAAATAAACCTTTAATTTTATTTTTTAAATTTAAATTTCTTGCTTACCATAAACCTGTGCTTTTCCAAAAATGATTAACATTCCTCGGAAATATTTTATTTCCATCAATAGTCACAGTGTAGCGCTCCGAGCAATTGGATTCGATCTCATTCGTGCATTCAATAACATTTACTTTATCTAAAAACATATTAAAAAATAAACAAAAAATTAAAATAGAAAACATAGTCGAATGCTTAGTATTAAGACCGCAGTAAATATTTAAGGAAAATCAAATTTGCAAATCTTATCTTGTTGTCATCAGCCAATGTTCAAAGGTTCTAATTACAAAAAGTCTTTTCTCTTCCCACTGATATCATGTTTCTGGACTTTTCTTTTTCTTGTTTGCAAAATAACATATGGAAATAATGATAGTCGCATTTTCTTTCTTTTCTTTTTGATATGATAAAATACATTTCTTTTATCTTTGTTTTTTAAGTTTTATATCCTGTAAACAAACAGGCCTATTATGGAAAAAAATTTTCGATTGCATAATAATACCCATATATAGATATCATTTATATTATAATAACATTCACGTAAATGTATATCTTAAAATATTTCTACTATTACAGTAACAGGCAGATATATATATATATATATATAAGTAGTTTTGTTATTATAAGCGACTGATTTCGTCTCTTTTGGTGTGTTTTTTTTCTTTTACTTCTTCTTTAGTACTATAAATTGAAACAGTTTTACTATTAAGCGGTATATTTCAATTTCAAAGCTTGTTTAATAGTTTTATTTACATTCTAGGAATGTAAGGTATTGTTGTAGAATTGGTGTGAGTTAAGATCAAAAACATCACAAGTTTACATAGGAATTAATCAGGTATGTTATTTCTTTATTAGAAAATTAAATGTATTCTGCATATTTTTATTTATTTATTTATTTATTTATTTATTTATTCCCTGAGAAAGAGCAAACAACATGTTAGTTAATAATGCATAGCATATTTTAATATTATATTACATTTATGCACGTTAAACCTTCTTTATTATTATATTTTAACGTTAGTCAAAATTATGGGACTATTTAAAAAAAATAAAAAGAAAGAAAAGCAAAATAATTTCGTTATGAAATTAGCAATTTACGATAAATACAAATATTGAAGAAGGGAGCTAAATAAATAATTTACAATTTATAATTTTTTTCAAGAATATCAGATTTTTAAAATGTATAAAATAAGTTGTACGTCTAGGAACAAAACGAGACATTTAATTAAAATTATTAATTTTAGAATTATTTTTTGTGAGCAAGCGCCTCTTGTTCTTCCGCCTTAACCTAAAGGCGCTAGTGACCATGACTGACGTTCAAAAGTCTGAATGTCACATTGGAGGGGAATCATATGGAATCGACCTTCATTGAACTTGATCTTCAACAGAGATTCGGTCCACTGGAGGTCGACTTATCTTAAAACCGTCCGAGTTTACTCTTACAGAAATATGAGTTCTTTAGATGAGGCCAAGAAATTAGCTGCTGAAAAAGCAATTGATCAACATGTGAAGGTATACAAAACATTGGTTACTTTGTTTAAAAAGAATTGTTAGCAAGTGGTTGTTCAGTTTATTAAAAGTATTTTTTTTTTATATATATTTAACCTTGGAATTAGTTTAAATGCAATTAAGGCAACATTTTCAGTGTCCAATTTACTAACAATCACAAGAGCAAAATAAACATTGTAAATTTAACATTTTTTTTTTTTATTATTATTAAAGGTATTTCTGTATTTGTTAAATATTTAATTTTGAATGCACAGTTACATATTTTTTTTTTTTTATTTTGCAAACTGTTAACAGAAAAATTTATTTCATGAATTCTTATTATCCAAGATTTCCATTTTCCCGAAGTTTTCCTGGTCTAATTACATAAAATACTGTTCTTTATAATGTTGCTTTCGTAACAAATTTTAAAGCCTACTGTTTTAGGAGCCCCTAAATCGCAGATGATTATTTAAAGTAACAATATATTACAGATGTTATAATAAATTAGGTTAAGTAAGTATCTGTCCCCACATTACACATCGACTTATGTAATAAAATTTGTGGCTTTCGCAAACTTCAAATAGACATACCAGTACTATTGTGTTTTTATTGAAATTATATTCAATTAAATTCAATTTATTGAAATTACAAATTGTGAACTTTCGATTTTTCAGGATAATTTCGCAATCGGAATTGGAAGTGGTTCAACTGTGGTTTTTGCAGTAAAGCGATTGGGTAAAAATCAATTATACTCAATTATCTATACTTTTTATTTCTTGCTTAATCCAGTGTTTTTCATTTAGGATAAGAATTCAGTGTTAAAATTTCTTTTGAACTGACTTAATTCAAAGCATTTCATAAAATAATAATAATTGCTACAAGTTAAATATATTGCTGTATATTATATAAATATAATTGCTGAAACTTAAATATAATTAAATATGTAGCTTAAATAATTATGCAGCATATTTTTTGTTTTCGTTAGCTGAACGTGTCAGAGCTGAAGGTTTGAAAGTCGTATGTGTGCCTACGTCATTTCAGGTTAGTAATCTCAATGTGATATTGAATTTTACTTGATTTTTATAAATATTTTTATACTTGATTATTAATACTATTCATTTCAGAATAATAATAATAATGTTTGAATATGTTGTAATTTTTTTTTTTTTTTTTATTTGCTACTATTATTACAGGCCCAACAGTTAATCATAGAAAACAAATTAATCTTAACAGATTTGCAACAATATCCCGAGGTAAGAAAAAATTAATTTATAAGCTTAAAAAATTTAAATTTAACTTTTCAGTTTTAATTGGTAAGTTTCACATAACACCTGCTGAGAAACTACCTTTACAGTATACTGTAACAGTATACTGAGCAGAACTTCTCAGCCTGTGTGTCATGAGGATGCCTTTGTTGTGCCTCCAGAAAATTCTGAAAATACATCTGCAGTCAACAATTAGTTTCACACTAGCCAAATGCTTGTATACAGAATAAATCTAGATGTCAGATAACCTGGACAAACAAAAAATTTTAAATCGGCTTAAAAAAAAGTTTGGTGTGTCGTAGATTTCATGAACAAGTTTTGATGTGCCACAGGAGTTTTGCAAATATAAAAGTGCACCATGAAGCAAGAAAAGGTTGAGAATCACTGCTATAGGGTCTTTAAGGTTTACTTAGAAAAAGTTGAATAACTAAGTATCAATTATTTCCACTATTATTGAAATTATCTTCGTACACTCAGTAAACAGCACTGAAAGATATATATATTTTAAATAGCTGTAGGTTGTATTCTATTTTCTTCCCTGGTAGATGCTCAGTTTTCCATGACAAAAAGAAAGTTGAATTTTCATACGCCCGTTTTTCTGTTGATTTTTTTTCTTTTTGTAAAATGTTTGTGTTTTCAGTTAGGTTTCATAAAAGAAAATCAGAAATCACTTGTTAACTCTGTCTTGTAATATTTCAACTTCACGTTCTAAACTCAATCCTAGCATCACTTTAACCTGACCAAATTTATCTTTACGTAAATTAAGATTTTGTAGGATAGGATTATTCAAGTTATGTGTTCAATGGAGCATCTTGAGGAACTGATAAAATATCGCTACCTATTAATATACACTAGTGGCCAAAATTGTGGAAACCTTTTAGAAAATTTGTGTTTCAAGTTTGCTGGCTAATAACAACCATTTTTCTTAGAATTACACCATGACATTTTACGAATTAGAAAAACAATGTAATACATAATGCAATTCAATACAATTTATCAAAAAAAAAAAAATACAATTTGAAAAAATTATAAAAAATTATACAGTTAAACTGAAATGTATTTCAAAATTCTTACCACTTCTTTTAGTACTTCATTGGGAAATCTTTTGCGGCAATTACGGCTTTACAGTCGTGTTCCATGGAGTGAACCAAGTGTTGTTTTAATTCATCACATGTTACAATATGGAACCAAGATTGAATTATAGCTTCTACTAAGTGTGTTTTATTCCTAGGTTGCTTCTGACTGACATGTTTCTTCAATATTCTCCACAAATTTTCTAAAGGGTGTAAATTGGGCCTGCTGCCTGTCCGTTCTAGAAGTGAAATGTTATTTCCCGTAAACCACTTTTTACAGATAGCAGCAACATAGCAAGGAGCTGAGTCCTGCTGAAATAGATAGGTCTCATTATCCTGAAAAAGGTCACTTGCCAAAGACTTTACTTTTGGCTCAAGTATTATTTTCGATGTATTTTTGGCATTTAAAGTGCCATCAATTACACAAATTCTGCCTATTCCTTTAGCTGTCATGCAACTCCAGATCATGACACTAACGGCAGGCTTCGTAGTAGGTATAGTGACCTCAGATAAGAAATATTCTCCAATTCTCCTCCTTACTTATTTTATTCCATCCCTGCCAAATATTGATGTTCTGATCTCATCACTCCAAATTGCTTATCCCATTGTTCTTTTGACCAATCCACATGTTTTTTAGCCCATTCTTCATTCTTTGTTAGGGAGATAGAAGTGGCTTTTTCCTTCGAATTCTAGAATTTAAAGCGAAGTCTGTGAGTCTGCGTCGAATACTCCTTGCACTCACGTGCAACTCACATTCTGACAATTCATTTTTAATTGAATGAATTAGATGATTTTCTTGTGTCAATTAAGCCCAGTCTTTTAATTCTCCTGTCATCAACAGCTGTTTTACACCTTTTCCTGCCTTTACCAGGTGCATTGTGAACGGATTGAGTTTCTTGATATCTCTTGCATAGCTTCGAAATCCCACCTTTGGTTATATTTCCACCAATTTTTTTAATGATTTCCTGATAGGTGTATTCTTCTTTGCGCAAAGTTAGTATTTTAGTTCTTTTTCTAGGTGACCAGTCAAACCTTTTTAATCTGTCATCATACATCATAGTACTCTTAAACTTCGAACCAAAAAACAAAAAAAAAACAAAAACATACAACCAACTTGATTACACTCTTGACAACTGAATTGGACTGCTAATAGTAACTGAAATGAGAGGCAGTTCATACTAGCACCTTATTGGTTCCTTGCTGGATCAAACACCACATGATTGGCTTTCAGAACAATCACTCTCATAGCAGTTGTTTTGTTTTTTGGTTATTTGACTATAACTTTTGACAGAATAATGATAATTAAATACTGTTTATTTCATTACATTCTGCATTAAATTATGTTTCTAATGACGTATAATATTATAATATCCATATTATTTTAAAAACAGTTGATGTTCTGAGTCATGAAACCTCCAAAACACAAATTTTCTAAAAGGTTTCCACAATTTTGGCACTAGTGTATATATAGATGAGTTTATAATGAAACTTAACATTATATTATGTTTAATATCATGAATACATTCAGAAAAATTTATATATTAATAATAGATAAAATGAAAGAAGCATTGACTTAATGTATTGTAATGTATTAACTCAATAATATTAAGTTAGGAGATGAATGTAAGTAATTTTTAAGTTCAAAGATAAGCCAGCATAAATATGATCAATCTGTCACTTTCAAGGATAAAATAAAAAATCAATTGCATTAACATATAAAACGCTATAAAATAAACTGCAAATATATATTTTTAAAATATTACTTAAGTTATAAATGAAGAGTGAAGTACTAACTGTGCATACTCTCATCCAGCAAATTAAAAACAAAACATGAACAATGAACAGTGTTTTCCATTGTTTTTGTTAGCATTCATCAACCAGACTTATCCAATATTCAGCTGATAATATATTTAACTAACACTTTAAGACAGTCATTCAGTATGGATTTCTAAAAAATGTCATCTTATGAAATGCCTTGGCGTAATAAAGAAAATTGCTAAGGAAGGTAAATTTATTAAAAACTTTGTATTAATAATGTAAAGATCGAAGGAACCTTTAACTTTAAAAGCTGAATATTGGATAACTTTAAAATATTTAATTTATATTTGTAAGATTCAAGCTTTCAGAAATCATTATCAGCACAGTATTTCTGTCAGTTGAATTGGATACACTATAAGGTCCGAATTGAAATTCCAAATGGTGTTTTGCAACGATGACATAATGATAAATTTAATTTCATATTTTTTTATTAGTTTGTCTGATTACACATCTGCAATTTAGATGATCTGGTCTTTGAATATTAATGAGAAGAAATTAGATTCAATTCCTCACAGTTTTTGAGCCTTTTATTCATTCTGTCAATAGTTTTTTGTAAGAAGAAATAAATTATTTAGTGCTATCAACAATTATAATGCAGCTACCATAAGCTACATTCAGCATTGACATTTAGAAATTATTTTCAGATTTCCTTCTGTTTTATAAGTATTTTAAGAAAATGTTAACATATCATAAAAATTAAATAAAAAATATGTTTTACTTTGATTTTCCCATTTTTATTAATAATGAAAACCTTTGAAAATGAATTCATTCTAATATTAATAACTTAATACCATATACTAACTGGCATGACAAATACATAAGTAAATTTTGTGTTACATAACAAAAAGATAATGCTGTGAAAATCACGTTAATTCTTATTTAAATATTATTTGAAAAGATACTTCCACTTCTAATGTATAGAAATCCATTACTTTATTGTTTGCTAAAGTTAGAAGTTTGGCATTATATTGGCCTGTTAATCCTACAAATGATATTAATAATAATTATAATAATAATAATAAATTGATGGTTAAATAACTCCAAGGAAAGGATGTTGATACTAAATAAACGACTATGACTGAAAATGAGGGTTTCTCTATACACCCACAATTATAAACAAAAAAATATATTTCACAAAAGATTACTGATGATAAATGTAGTTTTCAAAACAATCCAGAAACATTATTCACATTACATTGGGCTGATATGTCAACATGAATATCATAATTTTACTCAGCTTTTTTTTTTTTTTTCTTTTTCCAACAGCGAAGTAAGGCTTTTGAAGTTTTCTCAAAATTCCTGCCTTATTATAATTATAATTTATTAGCTTTAATATAAACACAATTTACTGTTACTGGAAATAAATAAGTGGTAAATCTGATACCATTAATCAGATACCAGATTGGTTGATGTTTAAGGTTGAAAAACAAAAACAAAAGCTTTGGAATTATTGATATAGGAATTCGAGGAATAAAGAAATACAAATTTAATTTATATTTGGAAGAAAACAAAATCATAAGCTCTTAAAAGACTATAGAAAGTGAAAGATGCCTCAACATTTTTGCTACTGATATACACCAAAGGCCTTAGCTGAAAAATCTAAAGAAATTACCAAAATCTGTCTACCTGCTTCCTGAAATTTAAGTCTGCAGTCTCCTTCAGACTTAAGTCATTTCATTTGAATTTCTGAAGTATTGAAATTTAATTTTACATTGTGTTCCTTGCAGCTTAGTAACTTTGGAAATTCCCAGTTTACTAGTTTTACTGAGATTTTTCTGTTTTTTTTTTTTTTTTTGTAATCATAATAATTCCAATGTTAGCCGAGTCCTTTGAACTATTAATTAACACTGTGTTCCTCTAGTTTTATTTAAGAGTTGATTTTTTTTTTCTTGACCTTTAGATTTTATGCCATTGTCTTTCTCAAGATTGATCTGATCTTGCTAAACTAGCAGTTGTGTTGAATAAGTATAAATGGAAATATTACTACTACTGCTAATAATAATAATTAATTATTAACATTATACATTTTACAATTAATAATAATTATATCTAATATTATATTTTCTTCATAGCTTGATGTGGCAATAGATGGAGCTGATGAAGCTGATGAACAGTTGACATTAATCAAAGGTGGGGGTGGATGTTTAACACAAGAGAAGATTGTAGCTGCTTGTGCTAAAGAATTTATTGTGATTGCAGATCACAGGTAAAATATTTACAATGATTGATGCATCTTCATTTTTTTTTTCCTGTATTCATTTAATGGTTATTTACTTCTTACTATTATTTTATATGTAATAAATAATACTTAACTGTATTCTAACAGTGATTATGTATGGCAGTACAAGAAATTTGATGTCATAAGAAAAGAAAGTTCTTGATCAAAAATAATAATACAATGGAAAAAGCAATCAAAACATAGTCTAATCATTTTATAGCCTTTTAGGAAAATTCTTTTTTTTTTTTTTTGTATGGATACTAAGTAACAGAATTTTCATAATAAATATTATTTTATATCAAAAACAAGTAATGAGAAAAAGAAAAATATGGAATAAAAGTTAAGTCTGCACTGTTGGACTTCAAAAAAAAACATTAGAATCATATTTCCTTTCTTCTGTTTTTCTTAGCATCAAATTGTTCATGGCTGTTTTATTGAGACATTAATTCATAAAGTTCAATAATCTTAATTGCCACTGGTTTCTCCATAATTCTGTACAAACTATCTTGAAATCATATCATGTATGATTATATCAAATGCTCATGAAATTACATATAATCCAGATGCTACTGGCAGTGAACTTAAAATTAGAAAAGGAGGAAAACAAAAGGGTTGTGTAGGAAATGATAGAATTGTGAGGGGAAAACTTGTTTCCATCACTGCTTGGCCATTGTAGTTGGAAAATCTTCATCTACAAATCATGATTTAATTATCAACTTTTTAAAAGCTTAATAATTAGTTAATCACATACTCACTTATACCGAGATGTCTTTCAATATATACATTTTTTTTCCTCTCATTTTCTTCCAATCTAGAAGTTCCAGTTTCAACTTCTACTAAGTCATCTTAGTATATCATCTCCTTAGCTGTGATAAGAGATCTTCATGAATGAATATTTATTCATACATTATTAGCCCTTTTATGCTCATATCATTTCTGTTTTTACTCATTTTACTGATTAAGTCATGCAAATGATTGACAGTCCTTTAGTTCATTATCAATGATTGAGACCAAGTGTTTAGAATGTGATATCTCAGAACGGCCATTTCACACTGTATTGGCAATCATCAGCTGAGAGTAATCACAATATTCCTATTTATTGTTTTTAGTTTTAATTTTTGGAAGTGCCACATTCTTCTGCATCATCCTTTAGTTCATATTTCAATGGCTTTGTTATTGGAATTTCTTGTATTCATATGATACATACATTAACTATTTCATAATCTTCAACCTTTCTTAATCCTGTATCCATCCTCCTGATGTAATCAAATTTTAACCATATATTCTGCGTTAATAGTTGCAAATTCATTTTTGCATTTAAATCATTTTATAATTATATTTTCAATTGCAATTGTCATGATTGTTTCCCCAAGTTTTTATGTATCTTGTAAAACTTCCAAACTTTTTTGGACCACCCCATTTCCTTTCAGCTTTCCAATAAATAATCAGCTTGTAAATTTTTAATTTTAGCCAAAAATTAATATACATTTCCTTCATAGTTTTTACATAATTTTATATCATTAAATAGAAACTAGGAAGAAAAAAATATTAATTTTTAATTTTACCCCAAAAAATTAACATTTGTTTTTTTTTTTTAAAAAAAAGACATTTTTATGATTGAGTTGAAGTGAACTTCAGTTAATCCTAATATTTTCATTGTATGTCTAGTTAGCTGCTTTACAGTCTATTTCAGTTCAGCTTCCAGAACTAACCTTGTTCTTGCTTTTTATTAATTCTTTTTCTTCCTATTCTAGTTTCATATATATAAGCTGGTGAATTTCTACGAAATTTTGTGAACTATATATGGATAGTAGGCCTTCTTCCATAATGCATGTAAATATTAGTGGTGATGAAATCTTTCTTTCATTGAACACCTGTTGACTGATGATTCAAAATTAGTTTTTTTTTTTTTTTTTGTTCCTGTTTTCTTAAATTTTCTCACCACCAATTTGAAAGTGAAGCTGAAATTTGATATATTTATTTGATGTGATTTTATATTGTTCATGATGATTTCTTTCGCTTCAGTATTTTTATCCTTCAGACAACTGTAATCGGGTTTCATGAATGTATAACATTATTTTTTTTCAGTAAGGATTCTAAATGTCTCGGTGAGAAATGGACCAAAGGAATCCCAATTGAAGTTATTCCTATGGCTTATGCACCTGTTATTAAGAAACTGGAAGCAATGGGAGGAAATGCTGAACTGCGAATGGGAGTGAAAAAATGTGTATGTAACATTAAAAAAAAAAAAGATATATTAAATGTTACTTTTTCTGATATATCTTTTAATCATATAAAACAGAGTTCTGTATCTCATCAAGATCTTTTGTTTATTTTTATTTTTAGGGTCCAGTAGTAACTGATAATGGAAACTTCATAGTTGACTGGAAATTTGATAAACCTCACAACTGGTCTAAAGTTCATGAATCCATTAAACTAATTCCTGGTAACAATTTTTAAAATTCATCTGATGGTTTTTTTTATTTTGTTGTCATTTTATATTTGCTTTAGTATTAGCTTTAAATATTTTTACTCATCAGTTCTATTTGCTATATCAATATTTCTTCAGAAACATTAATATCTAAATGAAAATCCAAGTAAGCAATGGATACATTGCCTTAGCTGCATTTGTTTGATCCATTTAGCAATTTTTCAAAGATTTGGTGACATAATCAAACTGATGAAGGATTTATTTTTAAATTGTGTGTGAGCATTTGGTTTCTCTTTCTGTAAAATGGCAAAGATTATCCATCCCTAATTACTGAAAATTAGCATTGAGCAGTTTTACCAATCTATTGGATGTACTTGGAAGGTCCAGTCCAATGTGGTTGTCCTAGGCCATAAATATGATCTGAAATCCTCTGCTGTGCAGCATTCCTATTACTGTACAAGTTAAAAGTGAGTCTTTCTCCAATATTATTCGAAGGATATTTTCATCGAATAATGAAGGCTGGCTAGACTCTATAAATTTTTAGAACCATCTTGGACATGTATGATTTGTTACAGCATCCAGTCCAAAAAAACATCATAAATTTTGGCTTGCAACAACAGTTTTACCAAGAAAGGACTAATGACTCAAGATACAGGTAGACAAAACTACTTGGCAACCATTACATTAATATTTTGTAATGGAATTCTCCATTCGAAAACTGGGCACAGAACTTTCTGATGGGTCAAGAGATATCAAAGCATTGAAAACGTAAGTTTGAATTATATCTTACCACCTTCAGCTTTCATATTTTGCTGTGGGATGAAATGAATAGTAATAAAGATCATCAAATGAGTTGTCATTTTTAATTTAATTGATTTTTCAAAAAGAAATTTTCTTAAGACTTTTAATGGCATTTACTCGAAAATATTTGAATAAGCTTATTTCTACATTTTAAATTTGTTAAACAAGGAGGTTTAACGTGTATGTATTAAAATAGAGAGTACTTATTTTTAACCAATAGTTTCAGAATACTGAGAGAATTCTATCATCAAGGATGGCACAAACATTTAGGACAATATGAGCGATAGTGACTGGTGATAGGGTTGTATGCTTTAAGCTGGATTATGTAGAAAGATTCAGCTAGGAGTCGGTGGGATAGGGATTTGGCAGTCGTGTGTTACTGTCTCTGCTCTTTAATGCACGAGAAGAGAGGTTGGGATGTTTGTCTCTATGTAGCCAGAGGAGCACTGGTTACATGGGATCCACAATATACTGTATTGGAAGTAATAATGTGATGTTTATGTTGGTTGATTTGAAGGCAGGGGCATATTGTTACGTGTTAAGGAATTTTTTAATGAAGCTTTGAAGGAGTGGATAGTAGGGAAAGACAGTTATATTTCTAAGAATCATTAAGAATTGTAATTATTCAATTAAATTCTCTTTTACAGGAGTAGTTGAAACTGGTCTGTTTGTTGCAATGGCAAAGAAAGCTTATTTTGGACATCCTAATGGATCTGTTGCTGAAAGAAAAGGAGTAGTTTAATGAAACCAGTCAATAAACAGGTGATTTTTTTTTATTACATTTTTTTCCCATTGATTGATATAATTACATTAAATTTAAATAAATGCAGTGTCCATGAAACTTAAAGCTGTAACAAAATAAATTCTATTAAAAGCTGAAATTTTAACAACTACTACATCAACATTCCACAACAGTATTATTCATATTGATAACAGCTGGTACCTGAATACTTGTTATTTACAATTCTATATTTACTCAGACATTTTATTATAACTAGAACTTAATTTTAATTGCCTTTTTCGGGCACTTAAATATAATTTTACAGCCTTTCCACCAACTTTTTATAAATCAAAACTACTCAATATTTATGTCAGTTCATCTTCAAAAACACTTAAGTGTAAGAGAAGATATAACTCTGTCTCCAGAGTATTTGAGGTTGGTGGAAATCTAATTTTACAGAAATTTACTTTCATTCATATATTATACAAAAATACATTCATTTTACTAGCATATTTTATTCGTTAACAGTCATAGTGCTGTGTGCCTCAGTAATTAATTACACTGGAGCTAAGAGAGACTGTCCGCCCATTTCTTTTGGAATGTCAAGTCCCATCAAATCCAAGATTGTGGGGGCTACATCACATAGGGCTGCATTATGCTTGACGTCCTTGAATTTCCGGAAACCAGTCATCACAAATGGTACTAAAAAATTTAGTGAAAAAACAAAATATTCATTAGGTCAAATGCAAATCCATTTTTTTAATGAAATATTTAATTTTTATTTTAGCAATTTTTTTTCTCATTACTTTTTTGTTACTAATGTACAGTAGCTTATTTATGCTTAAACTACTGAGAAACTTATTTAACAAACTATTTTTTTTTCTAATGTAGATGGAAAACAGTACTGGACTGAAGTTCTGCAAAGGGTCTACCAGAAGCACTTTAGGAGCAAGGTGTAGTTTATATTCGATCTTTGGCAGCTTAGTAATAATCCTGTACATCAAGAATTGCTGTAGAATAAAACATTTTGCCAATTTGTCTAGGAATTGAACTAAATTATTTTATAATTCTAGATTCTCAAAATTAAAATACAATGTATTCAAGCTCTAATATTTTATCAAGGCAAGCAGACAGTATCTTCTGCACAAAATTTAAATTTTTCTCTATAATTGAAGTAGTATCGTAAAATAAAATTTCTATCCTTGACACCTTAGGAAGGCTCAAGTTTAAGCCTAATTATAAATCAATACTTATTTCACACAAATACTATCTCTAGATACTCTTATCTCTACTGCAAAGATAATTGTATTGTAAATCTGTCCTACTGCAAGTAGGACAGATTTAAATGTCAGAACTGTGATATACAATTCATTGTAGTTTTATAGAATTATATAGAAAGAAAGCTTTATTAATTGTAAATAGTATCAATGATAAGCAAAGAATAATACATTGTGATACTGTATAGAATTCTAAATGATATAATAATACATTGTTAATGTAATGTGAGTGAAATATTGTTGTATTCAAATACATTCGGCAAATGGGATATCTCAGGAAGAAGGATAACTACATCCTGCAAACTACAGTATTTGTAGAAATGGCATATTTTTTTCGATGTGATATATTCTATCATGAGGATTCTTTGAAAAGGGAACTATTACTTCCCCCCCCCCCCCCCCCCATCAGTTCCTCTTAAGAATAAGAGATTTTACGTGCCTGATGATTCAATGAAAAGAGCAAATCCTTTCCTCTCTTTGTTATTTGTGTTGTGCCTTCATGTTTTTCTCTTTTAATGAATTTTCGGCATATTTCTATTTTAAATGCCTTTATTAAATTCCTCTCGTGCCTAGCCATGTGCAGGCCAAGGAATAAATGTATCCTTGATTGATACTTATTAATTGTTAGGATTTCTAAGGGGTGGGAGGTCCAATACTCGGGAGCAAGAACCGGGATTACGGCACCCACGCACCTTTCTGAGTCTGTCACTGTGGAAGTTTGGCTGGCTGACGAGTCCTAAAAAGGACAAAACAGCCCGTCCCAGTCTCTTCCCGATGACAGACTCAGGGTGCGAATCCTTTCTTCTCCTATTTGCGTTGTGCCTTCGTTTTTTGCCCTTTTCAGTTCCTCTTATTTATATTTCCATTGAATATAGCTTATTAAGACCACCTATCAATCGAGCAGAAATTCTCAATTTAAGCATCTTGTTACCTCATCTCTTTCATTCTTATGTCTTTCACTTCCTCTTTTATGATTCCCAGCCTCCATCTCGAGGCCTTTTCTATTCCCTTTGCAGCTATATATTTTCCTGCCAAGCTGTGTTCATTTATTATCAGAGGAGGATGCGATACTTAAAGTGCAAATACAGCAAAATGTAGAAAAATACTATATTTCCTAGTAATTTCTTAAACTGAAGTTTCTGATCTATCACTTGTTATCCAAACAATTAAATTTTGAGGGTCACATGACATCCAGCACTACTGAAATTTCATTTCTGATGATCTTTAGTGTAATTCTATTGAGATGATTAAATATATATCTATCAATTTTGACATAAGATATTTTTGCAGTTTTAATGAGCAGGACCTGTTGAATCCATTCTTTGTTTCTACTTAAAAAGATGTCTTGTCAGCAAGTCTTATCAATGGAAGGACTGTTGCATATTAGCAAAATTGCATGGTAAGTGTTAGGTTAGGAAAGACCAAGGAATCCACAAATTCTTGTTTTTGGATTAGGGCTGTTCAAGTATTACATAAGCATTCAAGGGGAGGGCGATTTCAAACTTTGCTTATTTTTGCTGACAAGGAAGGGGGGGGGGGGGGAAATCAGAGCAATGCTTACGTAAGACGGAAACATGCACAAGAGTGTGCACTCTGCACGAAATGAGACTTTCCTCAATATTTCATGTGTACTTTTATATTTAATTTGGTACATTTTAATTCAGGAGTGCATATCATGTAATTTTGACTGTTTTAATTTATTGTCGAGTGGTATTTACTGTTAATGATTTGGCAAATCTTACGTAAGCACAAGGAGGTCTTAGATGACTAAAAATGTGCTTAAGTAACACTTGAACGGTCCCTTATACATCTATATTAGGAAAGGGATTGTCTACTTTGACTGGGAAAACTAAAGTATAATCCCTTGAAATTGTAATAAGGATTTACTCATTTACTCTTTGTAATAGTAGTAGTAAAAGTCCCAAAATCTTGCCTGCTCTATATATTAAACTTGTCTAAGGTCGTCGTTGAAGCTAGTATTTACCCAATGAGAACATTCTGTTACTGATATGCAAAGAAAGATGAATTTTAAAGAACACTCAGCAAAAATATCACGGTAAGCAAAATAACTGTACATGAATTGCATGAAAGTATTTGATTATTTTTGTTTTTAGGATTTAATAAAAAGCTTGAAAAACAATTGTGGCCAAATCCTTCTTAAACACGAAGTACTTTACCTCTGTTAGTTGTATGAGAGGTTACAGGTCCTCCAACTTCATCAATCATTACTTCAGCATTTCCATGATCGGCAGTGACTAACATAGTGTAACCATGCTTTTCACAAGCTTCTTTAATTTTACCAATACAAACATCTGAAAAGGGAAGATTAAAATTTTTGTATTATACTAATAATTAAACAAAATTGTAAAACAAAGAAATTTTAATATGCCTATTATCAATAAACCAAAACGGCACCAAAATAAACAAAAGATTTCGCCTCTGAGCTATCAACAGTGGGAGTGTGGGTCAGCCATTTCGTCCTATTTATGGACTCATCAGCCACCAAACCCTCTGTCAAAAGCTCAGATCACGAAACCAAGTAATGAAATCCACCGATGCACTCGCTTGTCCAATAAAACAAAAGCAAAATAAAAAAATAAAAAAAAAACTAAAGAAAAAGCTCCAATTCCTGGCTTGCGCATCCGTCAGGCACAAAGAAAATTGAAGAAGGCAAGGCTACTGGCAAGCCGCATAAGTTACAAAGAAATTTTAACGTTATAAATAAATCAATAAACCAAAAAGGCACCAAAATAAACAAAAGATTTACTTTGATAGCTTAGAGGCAAAATCTTTTGTTTACTTTGGTGCCTTTTTGGTTTATTGATTTAAAACTGTAATACATTCTACAGCAGTGCAAGATGCTATGCTAATTATTGTGGATAATTCTGGAAATGTAAAATATGATGGCGAGGAGTTTATCAACTTCTGCAGTAAATTATAATGTTGCCACAAGGAGTCTGGAAATTGTTGTGCTGTAATTTACTTGGATACCCTAATTATTTTATTACTTATAATGTTCTTCATTTTTTATTGAAAGCTTTTTAAAGGGCAACTGTACTTTCTTTGCCTTACCTGTTGCCTCACAGGCTTTCACTGCTGGTTCATATTTGCCTGTGTGACCAACCATGTCAGGAGGTGCAAAATTGCACATGACGAAGGGATATTTCCCACTAGCAATAGCTTTCACCATCTGAAAGAATAAAAATATCATTGACATTTACGTTAATCTATGCCAATTTCTGAATCTAGAAATACATTTAATTTGCTCAACATCTTTGTTAAGAAATCCAAGTTTTGTAAGACAGCAGAAAAAAAATATTTGAATGTTCACATTTAGTCAAAAATAAAAGCTGTACTAAAACTCTGAAAAATTCCTAACTGTTTTACCTCTTCTCCAACCTGTTGGCAACTCATTTCAGGCTGAAGATCATAAGTTGCTACTTTAGGGGAAGGAACCATGAGTCGATCCTCTAATTCAAATGCCTGTTCTCGTCCACCATTGAAGAAGAATGTCACATGTGCATACTTTTCAGTTTCTAGGAATGAAGAAAATAATAGTTTCAAACTACAGGAATTCCATAGTAATCTTTTCATTGCTAACGTCTCTAGTGTGCTTTTGCAATGCTCTTCACTGAATAATATTAATTTTTTTTATTGGGATATTCGCACGATTTTTAAGTTAATGATGAATTTTAAGCAAACAAATTCCTTTTAAAAAAATTATATATTGCACAATAAAATTACATAGGTATTTTTGAGTTCCATAGAGAACTTCTCAAAGAGTATTATTACTACATACTGTTATTACTAATGTTGTTTTATTTCAAAATTCTGTTAGAACTGTTCTTTATTATCAAAAACCTCTATTTTAATTTTAAAAACAGAAAATATCAGCTACTTGAAAACTTTCAGTGAAACTTACCTGATAAATATGTGATTAGAAGAAAATTAGTGAGATCTTAAAAACACTCAACTACATGTACTGAAATGATTAACCAATTAGCATAAAATCAACTGAATGGACCAACTGCACATGTCCAGTTTTTGACATGTAGAAGAAATTAAAAGCAGAACTTGCAGAATTTCATCTTACTGTATCTATTTTAATAATTATTTGCTTCAGAGATTGCGTTTCAGACATAAATTCCACTTTAGCCAAAAACAAATCATAAAGCTGAACTATAACTATTCAAAAAATATAAACAAACTAAACAAATCGAATTTCAAATAGAACAAAGTAGAATTTATGCCTACAGTGAAATCACTAGTCAACCGCATCACGTGTAATATACATATAAATGAAAATTACTATGTTTTACCTGCACAGTGAAATTGGGGAAGTCCTTTCTTAGAAATCCACTCAGACAAAACATTATCAGGAACAGTTGGTGGAAAGAGACACTTGAAAGGAAAATCTTTCTTGTATTCAGTCATACATACGATATGCTGAAATAACAAAAGGTCCCTCAGTAAAAGTTCTTATTTAGGATACATTTTGATAGAACATTAAGAAATCTTTTTTCATTATTTTCCTGCAGAACCTTGTATATAAATGGGATTAATTTTTACAATAATCAACAACAATTCTTATATGAAAAACGAAAAAAAAATATAGAAATGCGCAAATTCGTTTACTTTCACGCCTTTGAGCCATCGACGATAATCTGGAACAGCTATTTCCTCCCTTATTAGGACTCGTCAGCCAGATTTAGCCTCGATGATCAAGCTGGTGATGAGTCCTAATAAGGATGAAACAGCTGTCTCAGATTGCCATGGATGATGTCTCAAAGGCATGAAAGCAAATGAATGTCTGCATTTCTATATTTTTTCCGTTTTTCATGTTACATTTGATGTATGTTAAACCGTCTTACGTAACAATTCTTATATATTAAGGATTACATTTAAATACTTTAAAAATAGTATTATTTTATTATATTACATTAGGCTTTAGTTCAGCATTATTTCTTTCTTCAGTATAATAAACTATGGGAGAGGAAGCAGAGAATACAGCTCCTTTCATTTTAGCGTATTTTAATATTGCAATTTTGGTATTTTAACACATGTCAGCTAAGTGAAATATTCTTTTTGAAGTTCTCAGAAGACTAAAAACTAACTACCTTTCAATTCTATTGTAAAGCAGTTTAAGAGTAAAAAAACAAAAATGATGATAGTCATCCATGATGTCATTGTAGTAAGCATAGGAACAAGAAGGCAGTTTTTGATTAGTAATACTTAAAGAACCGGACTGAAATAAAATGTAGTCAAAACAAAGCTTGAAACTTTAAATGTGGGATTTTAATTATTTTGATATTCTACTACAAGGGGGTCAACTATTCACCTTGACAGAGTCAATATTTGGTGTTATTGCCATGCAGAACAATTCATTTAAAAATAAAAAATAAAAATATTACCAAATTCTGAGGTTCCTTTTCAGCTTCAAAGTTTCTTTTAATTCCAAATGTTTCAACAATTTCCCTCATTCGGTCTGCTCTGAAGTTGATGAAAACTAACGTATCATTATCTGCAATTAAACATAAAACGTAATTGTTCAAGGAAACAGTTGTCATTGCCATTTTACATGCTTAAATCTTGATATATGGAAACATTTCAAAGAAATTATTAAATCATTCAAACCTTGTACTCTTCCTTCTTCTCCAATAATGATTGGTGTGAGAAATTCATCTGTCTGGCGTTTATCATCAGGTAAATTGTTCCTTGCCTGCACAAGCTGAAAAATAAATTTATATTACATTACAGAAATTGAAATAATACTTTTGTTTGGATGAACCCATTTCACAGCATAAGTTAATTCAACAACTAAATTCCCCCAGACTCATTAATTTACATTAAATACATGAAGAAAAATTGTAATGGTACTAGATTCTTAATGACTACATTAGAAATTCTAAATACAAAATAAGTTATAAGAGATTCACTTTGAAAGTTTTCCTATACGAGCATAGGCCTTCATTCTGCTTGACTGCATTTGAAAGCACATTGGTTTGTGAGTTCACTCTAAAATTTGAACATTCAGTGCAATTATTCTGGAGTTTCCAATGGACTTAAACGTGGAGTATTTCTGTGCTAAACTTTTCAATGATTATAAAAGTGGGTTAATGGAAGTGGAATCATTCTAAAGATTGTATGTAGCATTTGACAATAGTTCTCCTTCCCTTTCCACTGTGTATCAATGGTTTGCTGTTAAGGAGTTTAGGCATCATCTGAAAACAAAGTTTGTATTCGGTCAATGCAGTTACCATAGTAACTATTGCTGTTATTTAGTCGATAATAAATGAAGATTCAAGATGTATTTAATATTGATATTCAGCATAGAATGCAGACTGCATCAGCAGTTTTGGATATTCCGCTTACATAACCTTTGGAGTAGCAACCAAAGACCGACATTCACAGAATTCTGATCCATCACAACTATGAGTCTGCTCATAAAGTTGGCTGTACATTGAGTTTCTAAACAATCTTCTATTTGCTTGCTTGGTCATCCACTAATTATTTTCTCTTCCCTAAATGCAAGGAAAGATCTTTCTGGGAGACGGTACTTTAACATCTTTGAAAAAGCTGTACAATCATTGTGTACAGCATTTTGGTTATTAAGCAAGTAAGATACAAGGCCTTTAATATGTGATTTTACAGGATGGATTGCTACAAGCAATGGAAGGTTAGAGTACCTTGAAAAATGGTCTTAAGATTTATGCAATGATTGTGTAATAATATTTATCTACCAGTTTTTCATTTGAGATCTGAAAGAGAAATGA
Source organism: Thereuonema tuberculata (assembly GCA_023159025.1). Classification (NCBI taxonomy): domain Eukaryota; kingdom Metazoa; phylum Arthropoda; class Chilopoda; order Scutigeromorpha; family Scutigeridae; genus Thereuonema; species Thereuonema tuberculata. Next base: position 48,455,523 of record JAFIDM010000001.1, read on the forward strand.
AATTTTGCATTTAAATATCTTGCTGATTAAAAACTCAACAATAAAGGACTTTAAGGTATGTCTCAATACAATTGCTCACCTCCACCACTTTATCTTGTGCACATTTTTCACCCTTTCCTAGAACCATTCCATCGTAAGCTATCTTAACTCTCTCCCATCTCTTGTCTCTGTCCATAGCATAATACCGTCCATTGATGAAGCTTAATTCTCCGTAACTATTCTTTTCAAAATATTCCAACAGCTGCTTGATGTAATTAGCTAGAAGTAAAAAAAAAAAAAAAAAGTTAACAATATTGCAGTAGATTGATTTTAATATAAAAATTTTTGAACTTAAATTACTACAAACTACTACCAACAAATTATTTATCAAATATTCTAAATTTAAATAGCAATACAGGAATTGTTGTTGTTGAAAATATGTTTCTATAAGAAATTATCTCAAAAATGCACAAATCAAAATAAAACTAGGTTCTTGCACCCTGAACCATCATCTTGGGAATCTGGGACAGCTGTTTCAGCCTTCTTAGGTCTCACCAGCCAGATTTATCTTTGATGATAGGCTCAGTGTTTGATACAAAGATAATGAGGACATTCTCAGATGAGGGAATGGACCCTAACCAAAAGCACACAACACAGCAAAATAACAGTGTCTCAAATTCCCTGTCCTAGCAACCACCAGGTACAATGGTATTTTAAGTAAGGTATATGAGATTTTTGTGTGTTTTTTGGATAGGGGTCATTCCCAGGTGAGGGAAAGGCCCCCTTATCTTTATCTCGCACTCTGAGCCTATCATCAAGGGTAAATCTGGTTGACAAGCCCTAATAAGTCTCAAGTAGGTGTTCCAGATTCCGCAAGATGATGGCTCAGTGTGTGAGAACCTATTTTTATTTCGATTTGTGCATTTTTGAATTAATTTTTGAATTTATTTATTTACATTAAGCTTTATTTTTCTTATGTTTATATAGAAGTTGATCTGTTGTTACTTCATTCTCCATTAAGAATGGATCTTCAAAAGCAATTTTAAATAAATAGTACCTTCTTATAGATGAAGCTTATATTCCTTTTTTTTTCTTCGTAAATCAATGAAATTCTACCTTTAAACACATTAATAAAGTAATTAGTTGAATATATAGTTTAAAAGAATAAAACTTACTTGCACAAGCTGGATGAGTATCACGCCCATCAGCAAAGAAGTTGACAAAGACCTTTGGAACACCGTTTAATTTTGCACCATCAAGTAAAGCAAACAAATGATTGATATGGGAATGAACTCCCCCGTCACTAACCTATTTAAAAAAATATAATGGATATATATATATAAAAAAAATGAAATATCTGAATATAGATGATGAAAAATACATTAAGAATGTGAAAAAAATAAAATGAATTCTGAACATATACTAATATAACTATGCAAGCCATTCAGTCATGTGATTAAAAAACAAGTAAACAAACTAATGGTATTTGGGATAACAAGACTGTGCAATTTACTTTAAAACAAAAGTTAATGATAATTATAATAAATAGAAAACACAACATCTTCATCTTTTTAAAACATTGCTATATTTCGCAGATATATTTTATCTGCTTCTTCGGGCTTAGAATATTCTTCATTAACAAAAGTTTGAATGATAGAATAATAACAATATATGGTAATTACAATGTGAGCAATACAGGGTCATACATGTAAGATCTTATACATAATAATAATTTATAATTATTAAAGTTAATGTCTGATTTTTCAACAAAACCAAGTAAAGAAAACCAAAAATCAGACATTAACTTTAATAATTATAAATTATTATTATGTATAAGATCTGACATGTATGACCCTGTATTGTTCACATTGTAATTACGATATATTGTTATTATTCTATCATTCAAACTTTTGTTAATGAAGAATATTCTAAGCCCGAAGAAGCAGATAAAATATATCTGCGAAATATAGCAATGTTTTAAAAAGATGAAGATGTTGTGTTTTCTATTTATTATAATTATCATTTTTGGAATCATGTTTAAACAAAAGTTAATGATTTTATGAACTTGTTCTTCTTGGATCATGTTCTATGTTCATTATTTTTTCCCTCTTGTAAGTACTTTGATGAATATATTTATTTTATTTTTTTTGCCTCTCTTTGCTGCATTCATAATTTCAATTTCAAAGCATATGACTGCTTTAATTCTTTCAACTATTCAACTTTAGAAAAAATAAAAATAAAACAAATAACCTCAAGGTCAGATTTGAACATAACTTGTGATTATAAGGAAAACTGCTTAAGAAACACTCTAGAAAAAAGCCAATGCTGTAAATTTTCTGAAATATTAGGATGTCAAAAGCAAAAATAAAAATAAAACATAAAAAAAATGACAAAGTTTTCATTACTCCATTACTTATAAAAAATAACTTTGTTATTCTTGCTCTATTACAGAACTAATGACATTATAAAATTAACTGTTCATAGTAATGGCATTATTAATAACATGCTACTTTCCATTTCTAATTTATTATAGATAAGGACTGAAATTTCATTCGTACCAAACCCAGAAAATGAAGTCTGCCATTAGTTGCTTTGGCATGTTCACAGGCTTCTACAAACGTTTTGTTATGTTGTATTGATTTATCTTCTACCGACATATTGATTTCCACAATATCCTGTAAATAAAGCAAACAAACAACATTAAAAATTGTATTTCAATCATTTTATTATATTTTCATTGTGTAAATCACTTTAAAATTTAACACTGAAAAAAAAAAAGAAAAAAAAGTTTAATGGCTAGATTAATATATATTAGTATCATACTCATGGGAGGTTGGATGGGAGCAGGCACAGAGGGGGGACAATAATCCTGAATGGTAAAACGGGGAAAGGGAAAGCTAACAGATCCTGCACAGACTACATTTTTTTGAGCGGAAAGGTAAGGTTTTTTTTTTTTTTAAATCTTTTGGGTTTTAAAAATCAGATCACGGAACAGCATTTGTGATCACTTACCTAATGCTTTAACTAATCTACCTAGGCCTTTGTTAGGTACAAATATTCTTAAATCCTTTACCAAGAAAAGAAACTATTACAACTGAATCTACCTATCTGCCTGCCTGAAATGAATGAATCGACATTATGTGCAAGCTTTTTATAACTTATTGCAGTCTCTATGAGACAGGGAATGCACAGTACGACTTGGGACTATTATTCTAAATAATCTCAGTACACCATATTATTAAAAGATAATCTCACTTTAAATTCCAGGTCACATCAGTGAGAGCACAGAAAAGAACTGCATTAAAAAGCCAGCTGATAACGTAAACACTGTAAAATTCATGACTATGAATAAAAGCAAAAATTAAAAAATTAAACCGCAGTAAGAATTCATGCTTCATTATCAAAATATCTCATCTTCATCAGTCTTAAGAGCCAATTTCCAATGTACTCTCCTACACTGAAATTTAAAATTTTAGGAGAATTTTTAAAAGCAGGAGAATCACTAGTTAATTTATAAAGGCATTTTGGACTTAAGACTTAAAGAGCAGCTATTTCCTAATTTAACTCAATCATTGTTAATATCTCCAAAAATCTTAGATCCACCATATCTCTTCCTCTCAATAATAGCCCCTAAGTGAGCTTTATCTACACTCGCGAGCAAAAGTATGGAATCACTTACTTTAAATTGGCTCCGCGCGATCTTGAGTACTAAATAATTAGTTAATAATAATAAAAATGGCACCATTTTAAAGATTAAACTGTTAACTTTAAATTAATACCGAATTCATTTGAATCACACCAGTATTTAAGGAGCTATCTCGGATTAAGTGAAGGAGTAAGGAAAAAGACATGTATCAATTGGTTGATGCGCCGCGAGTTGCGGCGTATTGACACCCTATAAAAGCACGTGTTATCGGATTTTGTTTATCAGTCGGCTTTCACACGTTGACCCGTACACATCTCCACTACTTTTGACCCTTGACCTCGGATGAAAATGGATACTACACCTCCTGAAGCAGCACAAATCGTCGCCCTATTGCAAGAAGGGCTCAGCCAGCGGGCTGTCGCACGTAAGCTCCACATAACCCAGTCCTGCGTTTCGAAAGTTTATAAACGCTTTCGGGAGACTGGTGGCTTTGTCCCGAGACCAAGATCTGGACGGCGCCGGTGCACATTGGAGAGGGATGACCGTTTTATCGTGTCAACCTCTCTTTGAAATCGTCATTTGACTGGTGTCGATGTCCAGCAGGAGCTCAGAAATGTTCGTGGGGTAGCTGCCAGCGAGTGGACAGTTCGTCGAAGACTCAAGCAAGCGAATTTGACTCCAACAAGGCCTGCCACAGGCCCGAAACTGACGGCAGGTCACCGACAAGCACGCCTTCAATTTGCTCGCAACCATCTTGATTGGGAAGTCGAGCAATGGAGGCGAGTCCTGTTCTCCGACGAGTGCAGAATGTGTTTGCACGGCAGCGACCGAAGAGGTCGGGTCTACAGGCGGCCTGGGGAGCGATTTGCGCAGTGCTGTTTCGCCGAGACAGTGGCTTATGGGGGCGGTTCTTGTATGATGTGGGCCGGTATTTCTTTCGATGGTAAAACGGAGCTTGTTTTCGTGCCTGGCGGGGGACGAGGAGGCGGTCTAACTTCAGACCGCTACATTTCCGATATTCTGCTGGAACATGTCGTTCCCTATACGGGATATATCGGTGATGACTTCCTCCTTATGCACGATAACGCTCGTTGTCACACTTCCCGTGCCACAACTGAATACCTCGAAGAAGTCGGTATCGCCACATTGGACTGGCCAGCGCTCAGCCCGGACTTGAATCCCATTGAGCACGTGTGGGATGAACTGAAGAGGAGGGTTCGTTCCAGAAATCCTGCTCCTTCAAGTGTGAATGAGCTGAAATTGGCTTTGATAGAGGAGTGGGAAGGTATCCCGCAAGAATCGATTCAGAAGCTGATAACGTCAATGAAGAATCGTCTTCGAGCAGTTATTAGGGCTAGGGGAGGGAACACAAAATTTTGAAACTTAATTTTAAGGCCAAATAAATTTTTTTTTAATTAATTTTTGTTGTTTTCTTCATTCATTATTTTTCCATATTTCCTTGTTTTCCTTACTCCTTCACTTAATCTGGGATAGCTCCTTAAATACTGGTGTGATTCAAATGAATTTGGTATCAATTTAAAGTTAACAATTTAACCTTTAAAATGGTGCCATTTTTATTATTATTAACTAATTATTTCATACTCAAGATCGCGCGGAACCAATTTCAAGTAAGTGATTCCATACTTTTGCTCGCGAGTGTATTTATCTTAAACTTTTTGGAGTTTCTTTACTAAATACAACTGCACATCTCTGCTATGGTGTTTAAAAGACTATCTCTTCAAACCCTGAACATCTGATACTTTTTTAGTGAATCATTAACAACACTTGAGTAAGGGATTCTTTAATTTTACCTGATAAACAACTCTTCCAGCTCCAATGTTAGTATGGCCAACCTCACTGTTTCCCATAAGTCCTGCTGGAAGCCCAACAGCAAGACCAGAAGCATCTAACGAACAAAACTGCCCAGATGCACCACACAGAGCATCCATGACAGGAGTGGTGGCATTAAGAATGGCATTTCCTGAAAAAAAATAAAAGAATTCACAAATGAAGCAATGAAAATGAAAAGAAAAAAAAATATACTGAAGTTATTTTATCTTCCTACATCAACTATGGGTCAAGCCCATAGCCCAGTGGTTTAGGTGCTGGACTGCAGACTGGAGGAGCCCAGCTTCAATTACCCGCTGTGGTCAGAAATTTTTTCTAAAGTTTTGTTTTCTAGATGGATCCTAGGGTTCACCAAGCCCTCTGTCAACAGAGTACTGAATTTTTCACTTGAGATTAAAGGCAGGTGGGTGTCAGGCCGACTATCCAACCTCAACTAGTCCTGTTAGTTGAGAATTGCTGGGAGCCTGTAGGACCTGTGTCGCCCACTACACTTATACCCTTTATATCAAATAAGATGTACCCACTACCAATAGAGGATAGGAAATCAAAAGAGATGGAAACCAGAGTTGAAGGTATCACATTTTTAATATTTAGTGACGCTTCTGGTTCTTTCATAAATAATGTTTGAGAACTAGAAAAATAGAGAAAATTTAAAGAAAACACTAGAAGAAGACATCCTTCTGTAGAGCACTTCATTAATAATCAAGCCAAGATGCAACTGAAAGTGCAAGTTTATTCCAAAAGTTGAATCATTAAGAATTACTTCTGCCAAATCGAAATAAAGTGCCCAGCTGTTGTGCATTTAAGGCAGAAAGGATATATGATCTCTAGTCGATATCTGGTCCTTGGCATACAACTGATAGCTTAAAAGAATAGTGATGTTCATGCAGAAGCATGATCAATGAGTAATGCAATGCTACTAAGGACTAAAGGTTTGAGTTTGAGTTTGACGATTGAATCAGAAGTGAAAAATGAGATGCTAAATACAAATCGCCATAATCTTCAAAAAAATAGAAAATGATTCTGTAGCGAAATATCAAATGTCCACAATTAATAAAGCTGTTGAATGCTCAGTCCATTTCAGAAATTTGATAGTTAAATCCACAGACTTTTGAAGTATTATACTTGAAGTATACTTAATGCAGAATAAATCCCAAAATCCTTGAGAAAGATCCAAGAAGACAGATCATTCCAGTTAAACAAAGATGTCGTCACAAAACAAAAAAGGGAGGAAACAGCTTAAACTGCTTCAGAAAACCTATTAGTGAAACAAAAGTTTCCAATTGCATTAATTTAAGCAATGAAGGAAATTACCAGAAAGAATACAAAACTGATAAAATTAAGCATTTCACGTGAAAGGAAAGGCACTTTGTATTAAAAATAAAAATAGAAAATGCTTCCTGATTACTAAGCCAACTGTTCAAATATTAAGTTTGAAAGCCGAGTTTGAAATTGCTGTACCTCCACCTTTATCGAATTTGGATACAGTATACGATGCATTAAAAAAAAAAAAAAAAAAAAAAAGCATATGAAAATACCGCAAAGACTGTTCAACTGGAGAAGAGAAGTTGAGTCTTAAGAATGATGGATAAATATCAAATATCTAGTGAATATATCCTGATAGCCACAAAAAACCAACGATTGTAGGATGAAATGATTGCTGTCTAAGTTTGGCAATGATGGAAAACACCAGTTGACTTAGGATGATGATAATGGTTACCTATTCACTTTATGGTCTTAGATATGCTAGAGGTATGTTGATTTATCTTTCAGATACATCTGAGTGGTTCTTGGAGGCTAGCAAATAATGAAAAAAAATACAGTATACGTCAAATACAAACAGTACTGAAATGGCTGTGAGTCTCTGCATATAAACCATGCTACCAGGGTTTGATTTATTTGCTAGTACACACAATCACCTTGTAGATGCAGTGCTAAGTGTAGTGTTGCAGCAATGGTTCTCACAACAGAGGAAAAAATGTTTAGTGTTGAGTATTATTTCAGTTCATAGAGACTTTGCCATGGAAATGGTCCAACTTTCAACCATGTTTCCAATGAATATCATTAGAAGTTTCCCAAGTCGCTGCTGAGTAACACTGTTATATTACAAGTGGTTGACAAGTTTCACTGTACAGGAAGCGTTCTCACACAGCGAATGGGCTACACAGGTCGGCCCCTTACAGTGACTATTGTCCTCAAAATGAAAGTTGGCCGGCGTAAGTTTGAACTGCGCAGACCTTCCGGTAGCTGATCAATTATGTTTTCCTGTCACAATGGACGACGCAGTCTGTTTTCACTGAGAAAGACATGTTGATAATGCCAAATTAAAACTTCTCTCGACTATTTAGCGTTATTTCAATACCAGTTGCTAACAATAAGTATTTATATAAATAAATAAATATATATTATTTATAAATACAATGCTCTTTTGCAAAGTAACAAGCGTTTACCGTAATGGCGGCGTCAGTCATAAAATCAGACGGAAGTGCCTGACCAGACTAATCGATGATACATGCACAGATCTCCCAAAAACAGGGCGGCCATCTCTCATTTGGAGGACAGTAACAATGAGAATCAGGGACAGCTCCTGAACCAGGTGTTACAATCTCCGGTGAACATCTTTGAAAATGGGTATCAGTCCAATGTCCGTACATCGATTGTTCAAAGACTGGGTGGATTTTCATATTGGACACAGATTGGAAAGCGCAAGAGTTGTGTATTGTGCCAGAATTATGGTTCAGTTTGGCTACAACATATGTGGATCCAAAGTTCTTGACTAACATACGGTTTATGGACTAATGTCACATCATCTTGATGACTACATCAATAGACATACTACTCGTTTCCTTGGTTTTCAATTATCAGACAGAAACTCCTCCATATGATATGGTGTGCCATATCTGCAAACGGTGTATTGGGCCCATATTTTATGGATGATGATGATAGACATCCTCTATCCAGGACCATTTTTAAGGGATCCATTACGATTCGATGGAGCCACCTGGCACACAGTAAGAAACTCACTCGCTTTGCTCCAGGAACACTGGGGAATGTTTAATTTTCCGAGGAACAAATTTTCCTTACCCACAGAATTCACCTGAACTTACACCATCCGATGCCTAAGTGTTAAAAGTTAAAATATCTCACTATACGCTAATGCAGGCCCTTGGGGTCGTGGGAGGTAAGGTTCCTGGCGCTTCGTGGCTAATAGGATTAAGTTGAGGTCTGGTCGTCAGCCTGACGCCAGTCGGCCTTTAACTCCTGGGAAAGAAACCTGGTATTCATCCAAAAGATCCTAGGACCTGTTTTCGAGGAGAATGGAGTGTGAAAAATCCCTGCCCTACTCCAACCCACAGCCAAGTGCCCTTAGCATGCCCAAGTGTAGGTTATTTATAGAGAGTCAGTCATATATAATACAATAATCAGGATGAAGATTTTTCGGTTACAGAATTTGCAGAAATAATTGTTAAGACAATGCAAGATGATTAGTTAGGATACAAGACTGATTAGCTGTAATATGGCAGTCAATATATTTTTGCACCTTTAACAGACAAATGTTAAAAATCAAATAAGAAAATGTAAGAAAAAAGAAGGTAAAGTTCTAAATGCAAAACTTCTTTATTGATGGATGAAAAATTTGCTTTTGTGAATTTTAAGTTCCTGCACCTAATTTCCATACTAGAATTTTTCATTTAATTTATTCATTTAAAGTTCTCCTTATAGCTACTGACTCCAAGCATCTTTTTTTTTTTTTTTTTTTTTTTTTACAATAAAAATTGCCACAAACTAAATGACCTATGTCAGTTATGAATATAAAAACAACATCTTTATTATATCTGCGCCTAAATGAACTAATAATTGGGTTGAGTTTTTTTATTGGAATTATTGATATTCAAAACTCTTTAAAACACCCGAATAGACTTTTCAAAAATGCCATTAATAGTCAGCAATATTACAAACTCAAAAACAACTTCTTGAAATCTTGTTGTAGGGGTTTTGATGAATCTAAACGAAATCATTATGTCATTCAAGGTACCTCTATTACAATTTAAGAAACATCTACATAGAAATATATTTGAAAGAAGTACATTAAACTTTCACATTAAGTTATAGTACCCTACTGCAGGTCTAAGTGGCTCTTATGGTTGGGGGATGCAAGTACTCAACATCCCATGATCAATTGGACTAAGTTGAGGAAGGATCGACAGCCCATCTGTCTTTAGCCCCAGGAAAGGAACCGAGTTCCCATTTATAGAGCGCTGGGTGAACCCTGGGACCTAACTGAAAGAGAAATACAATGGAAAACATGCTGACCTCTGCAGGGATTTCACATTATCAATACGAGACATCTGATCTAAAACAATTTTGGTGAAACCGGAGATTACGATACCAGACTTTTTTGGACTACGGTCGAGTTTTGACAAGATGGCTGCCTTGGCACTACTTTTAAGATATGAATTTTTAGTTTTTCAATTAACTAGTGAAAAGTAGAATGAGATTTGCGGGTAAGCTTATTTAAAAATGGTTTTGCACATTCTTTTACTAGAAAAACTAACATTCATCTGGCTAACTGCAATTTGAGATAACAGTATGCACTATCATGTATCCCTGTGCGGATGTATCCTTATGAAGACTGTGATTGGCAGTACTGTATTCTCTGGTTTAGCCACAATTTTTTTTAACATCTATCTTTCACATATCTGAATTTAATAATTCACTTGTTTGAGAAATTAAGACAAAATCTTTCCTGAGGCCCTATGCAATGACGTTGCTCAGAATTCCTTATTTGGATTTTGTTTCCCTACTTGAAATTTTGATAATAATTACTCTCTTTTCTTTAAGTTTGGAATCTTATTCTTAAGACAGTGATTTTCTATTGTCATATACCAAAGATCTCAATGGAATGTGAATAAAATTACACTTAAAATTTACTTTCCACAATCCGAGATCAGATTACTTGAGATGGTTAGCCAAAAAAAGAAAAAAAAACAATTCAAATAGGGACTGTCCATTAATTACGTGAGGTGTTTTTTAAAAATTTGGACCCCCCCTCCCCTCAGGTGAGATTTTAAAAAGTCAAAAAATCAAAAAGTTCAAAAAGTCAATATTACAAAATGTTGTAATCTATTATAATAAATATATTCTCTGAATGAAAAAGTTGACGTAAGATTTTCGTTGACACCCCCTCTACCTTGGTGAGGTTTTGGCCCCCCCCCCCTCCCCCTTTTAACCTCACGTAATTAACGGACGACCCCATACATTACATATTATTATTTTTTTCTGTTTCAATATAGGATTCTCTTGAAGATGATATCTTTCTATTACTTTAATGATGAAAAAGGCTGCTTAAACCAAATGATAACCGGCTTTTTTTTTTTCTATCTATCTATCTATCTATCTATCTATATATTTATTTATTATGTACATTCACAAGCATTGAACTTGCTCTGTAGTACGTAAGTTTTTTACAAATTAGTGACTTTTAGCAGATTTTGTCTTTTCAGGGATTCTGACAAATCAGAACCATGTTAGATAAACGAGAATATCGTGATAGATAAATAGTTTAAAGTTTTAGGTATTTTTATCTGCATTTTGCCAATCTTTAAATATTTCAAATCGTAAAAACATTAAAGTGCGTGTTCAATCAGAATATTAGTACATTTTGGTACTTAAAAAAAAAAAAAAAAAGTATGTAGTTAACGTGATAATCAAAAATTTCAAGATTCACTTACGAAAAAAAAAATAATAATAATAAAATTATGCATTATTAGCTTATATATCATCAGAAAGATTCTTTGAATTAATAAAAAAATGCAAATACCTAAGCAAAAAATACAAATTCACTATTGATTAAGCAAAAAAAAATTTTTTAAGAAAGATGAACATTTGGTAAGGAACTTCAAATATACACAATTATATAACCTTAATTTTAAATAATCTTAAAATTACGAGAGTTACTCTTTTTTAATTGAGAGGTTATTATGTCTATATTTAAAAAAGAAAAAAAAAATATTTTTTTTAAATTTAAAAATTTTACGATTAATGAACAGTATTTTGGCAAAGGATGACACAAATAAGCCGGTTATATTTGTTAATTGAAATCCTATAACTATAAAACTTAAATCTCACCTTCCTTCTTATCGGAAATCCCCCAGCCATCGATTACTATTAAGCAAACGCTCATTATTTTTGAGTTTCCTAAATTCCTTTGACTTAACGAAGGTCTCTTGAACGACTGATTCGCCCTTGATAGTCGCCCTTCAGATGACCATTGGGTGGGATACGAATATGTTTCTCTGAAATATATCGGATTAAAAGTAATTTGAAAATTTAAAAATCCTAGCATTCAAAATAACATTTGCATTGTTATTATTTATTTGATAAAACATAAATAGAAAATAATTTTAAATAATCTTTTGATCCTTTTTAGCTAGGGAATAAAATCTGTTAGACACCAGCAAACATGTGCCCGATGTGTGGATGTATCGTGAAAAGAGGATGTATAGCAGTGAGATAAATTTGAGGCCACGAAAATATTAGATCTCTGTTTTGAAATGTTTGTTACAAGATATTACACCCATTTATATCCACTGAAGTTACAGTTGAAAATATGTAGAATTCAAAACTGTGTTTTCAGAAGGTTTTATTCAAATAGTAGTAATGCTATCAATGAATCAAATATAGAAAATCCTGAACATTTGCAAAATAAACGAACTGTCACATTACGTTCAAGTTTCACAAATCCTCCTTCCAAAGAGGAAGTAAAAGGGTATATTAAAGAAAAGTTTAACCCAGTAAAGAAGCCGTTTATTTATAATACTGTGCTTGAAAGGAAAAAGAAACAAGAATTTTTTGAAAAAAACTACGCCAAGGAATCGCATAAAAATGAAAAATTTGATGTGGAGGAGAAAGAAAATGAATGTGAACTTCCAATTGCCATTCAGCTAAGTATGGGAATTAAAAGCAATAATAAAGCACATACAGATACAACAGCTAATTCCGATATAGATCCTGTAACTGAAACCGAACCTTTAGCTCAGTATCCATTTTCCCGTTACAAAAATATAGAAGAAAATAAAGAAATGGGTGTCGAAGATAACTATTATGGTGATAATCGGACTTCTTCCAATAATTCTTTAGAAAAGGATAAAATCGCACACACTGCTAAGAGAATTGAAAATAGAAGAAAAAATGATGTTCGGAGAAGTATATCTGCATTAAGGGAAAATTTAATACGTGACATTGAATCAGTAAATGAGGAGGACCTTGAAATATTTTGGAAAGCAAGATATGGAACTCCAAATCCATCCATACCACCAAGTACTATTCCTTGCAATGGATGTGGGGCTTTACTGCACTGTCAAGACACCTCTGTACCTGGTTATTTACCATGTGAAATATTTGAGGGAGCCACTAAGGCACAGCTGAGGACTGTTGTGTGTCAGAGATGTCATTTTTTGGAACAGCATCACGTTGCTCTTGGCGTTAATGTTTCACCTGATGACTACCCAAAGCTTCTTCAGAAAATTCGACAGAAATCAGCTCTAGTCATTCTGATAGTTGATCTTGTAGATTTTCCCTGCAGCATTTGGCCTGATCTAATTAATGTTATTGGAAAGACAAAATCTATTTTTGTGGTTGGTAATAAAGTTGATCTGTTGCCCAGAGACTCCAAAGACTATTTGAAGAAAGTTAAGAAGAGCCTAGAGAACTGCTTAAATGACATGGGATTTTATGAAGGGAAAAATATTAAGCATGTGTGCCTCGTTAGTGCCAAAACTGGTTATGGGATTGAAGACTTAATTACTAATTTACAGACACTTTGGAGAACAAAAGGTTGTCTTTTTTTTTTTTTTTTTTTTTTTTTTTCGTTTTATTAGGAATATCTATTTAATGTTATTGAATGTCTTTACAGAAATTTAGTACAGGTATACAAAAACTTTTTGCAAAATCGTTGGTTTTCACTGGTTTGAATTTTATTCTTAAAAGAAATAAAAAGTAATTCTTACCTATTTCTTTCTATATAAGAATATAAATTTATACTGAGAAAGAAATTATGTTTGGAATCTTCACAAAATAATTGAAAGGATGATAAGTGCAAAGTTATTTTAGTAAGGACCAAAATAACATGTTGCAGACGTTTTGCTGGCTGCAACTTATAACCAGTAGGCCACAGATAGCTGAACAAAATTAGTGAATTTTAACATCTTTTTTATAAACATCAAAATGAAATTACAATTTTTTTAACTTTTGAATGCTGTTTTATGAATTTCTCATCTGAAAGTTTCAGAGCATTTCCTAAGCCAAACACTGAAACTTAACGAGTTTTTTTGAACTACAACAAAGGATAATCTGCGAAATATACAAGTTACAAAATTTATGGTGACTTTGCACAAAGACCCTTATGAATTTTAGATCAACTTTTTTCAGATATTTTTTCCCCACTTAAAACATTATTAACATGGTGTGCCTGGTACCCGAGTGATAAGGGTACTTGACTGTGGATTGGAGGTGGTGGGTTCGATCCTCAGTGGAGGACTTTTCGAAGCAGGTCCTAGGGTCTACTCAGCCCTCTGTAAAATAGGTATCAAGTTTCTTTCCCAGGGGCTAAAGCTGGGCGGGCGTTGGGCTGACCATCCGACCAGAACCCAAGGGCCACATTGGCCTGCAGTTGGACACTTTAACATAAGCATTGTGAACTACCTCATACAATTTTAGGTTAAATATTACACCTGTTGAGGAAAGTTCAAACTACTACAGTGTTTATTCTTGAAATCTCTGCAATAGAGACTTGCCTATATAGTGACTCTGTAAACGCAGCTCTTGAAATCAACAAATGTGTGCCTTTGTCCATTTTGTTCTTCTTGTTTTATTTAAACATTACACCTTTCATACCTTGAATTTTGTTTTAGTTATTAAAAGTAGAACTTTAAAATTTTAAAATATATTTGCTGGTTTTGCAGAACTGTTGTAAAATTTTGAGTTTGGTTTTGTTGTTAGAATCTATATTACTAAAATCTTTTATTTCTCTGTCTGTATGTCCGGCACAATTTACTGTGAGAATGGAAAACAGAAATAATTTTTACAATGAAACGTCCGCGATGGGAATCAAACCTGCAACCTTCTGATCTGAAGTCAGACATCTTATCCATTAGGCCATGGGGACTTCAACTAACTTTACATTGTTTTTTGACTTATGTTTCCTTCCCCTTCCCCCCATCAATAATGAATATTTTCAACCTTTTTTTGAATCTGAAGATTGTTTATTTATTTCCCATCCGTCTGTTTATTTGTAATTGGAAAATTAGAATTAGACAATTAGAACTATAATTGCCGAAACGTTGCAATATTTTAAATTATATAATATTCTTACTTAAACAAATTCTCTATTATATAGAAAAACAAGCGCATGTACACGGGGGATGGCCTAGTATGTTTTAATATCAGGGTCTCAGTTTGGTTTTGTGACATCATGATGCCGAGGCAACGGCTAAAACTAATTCGTTATGCTTTTCATCTTATCTCATTTCAAATTATTTTGTGATGAAGCTTAAAAATGAAATATATATATATATATATATATATATGAAACATATATTTAAATTTGAAAGCTTTAATATATATATATATATTTTAAAGCTTACAAATTAAAATAAAATAATCACTAAATTGACTTTGACTTTTTTGATCTATAGGTGATGTTTATTTAATTGGATGTACAAACGTTGGAAAATCGTCTCTCTTTAATGCTTTGCTTCAGTCTGATTATTGTAAATCCCAAGCTGTAGATATAATCAAAAGAGCAACAGTTTCTGCATGGCCAGGTTTGTATCTTCAATATTTAAGGTTAAAACCAGAGATAGTTTTTAGGTTGTGAAATGTCTTGTACAAGCATAAACTTGTGAGGTCCTTTTACATAAGTTTAAAGTACGCAATATGATATGAGGGGCCCAAAAAATGCTAGAAAATATGTACCTAAGAAAGAGGGAGGGGGGGAGGTAATAATTCTTTTAATATTTAAGCTTCCATCAAAAAAAAATAAAAAAATAAACTCAAAATCCTAGACAAAAGCCAAAGTTGCCTATACTTAAAACTGTCTCTATTTATTATTATATAATATGTTTAATTGATGTCGTTGATTTAAAAAAAAAAAAATTATTCATTGATCGAGATAATCTCAAGAACTGGTGTCATAAGACTTGAATTTGATCTTCATTTCACAATTCAGGATGATTTTTATTGATACATTAAATTTCTCCAAATAAGTTAGGATCATATATACATATATATATATCAATTAGAAGATTAGTGATTTTGATTTATATTGCTGTAAAGTAATTACAGATTGCTTATACATATGTTCAGTGTGACTGATAACAATCACAGCTCTATTTTTATACAGTGCGTTTAAAAAAAAAAGATCTAGTGAGCGTAGGTCCTGAACAAATACCTGTTGGATATTGGGCCATTCTTCATCATCACTATAGAAGGTGCTCTATGTGGTTCCCATTCATTGCCACGTATCCTTCAGCCTTACGTTTCAGAGAATCACTCTCTCTTGTGGACACACCTGGCTGCTCTCTGATTTGCTGACACTTATTGAATATATGCTCGTGCAGTGTTTGGACGTCATCGATAGGCATTGAGTAAACCAATGTCTTAATGTGTCCCTACAGCCAAAATTCTAAAGGATTAAGGTCAGGAAGTTGGACAGGCCATATTACTAGACCTCCCAACTCATCCGGTGCCCATGAAATGTCTGGATTATGTAATTTTGGACAATGAGTAGAAAATGGGGTAGTGCCCTGTCATGCATGAACCATGTCTGTTGTCTTTCATGGACAGGCACATCCGCCACTAGGGCAAGTAACTTGTGTGACAAGAAATGGTTATAAATAGCACCTCTTAGTCTGTTCCAAAGAATGCAAGGTTCTATGAGTCTATCACTTACAATTCCTAATCAGATATTGATGGAAATTGATGCTAACGCCTCAGTTCTGCAATCGCATGAGGATTTTTATCTGACCACACATGTTTTATGGTAATTGACTATTTCATTCCTTGTGAAGCCTGCCTCATTGATAAATAAATTGCTGACTGCGAACTGCAGATCTTCAACACACTTTGTTAGAAGCCTTTGACAGAACTCTTACGCTGGCATGGTGATCTGGTGGCCTAGGAGTTTGCAGTCCTTGAACAAGCTTTGGATATGGTAACTGCTCATGAGGGGAATGATTGATGTCTTCAGCTGCTGCTATTGTTAACACTTGTTCAGGATGTTCTTTCACTCTTCTCAATATCACCTGGTCTGAAGCACAAGTTAAAATAATGTCTTTTATTGTTTGAAAACGTCAGCTGTTCTTCCTGTTGTAAACTATAATAATTGCAATTTTATTCGGCCATCCATTAAGGGTCTATTTTGGAAGAATTTTTAATCCCAGTAGTTAAAAGCTATTGCTCTAGATCGGCAATTAAAACCAAATATAGAATTCAAAAGATGGTGGCTTTCATCTTGGGATACACTCTTAGAACAGTGATAGAAATTCATTGTTACCTTGAAAGCTCTATTGAATGAGTTTTGCTTTTTAATAACAGCACTAATATAAAATTATATGTTGAGTGTCCACCTGTTCGAGATAATGATAATAATAATAAAACTAAAAGCACATATTTAACATTTAAATAAATCTCAAACTTTCAGATTATGTGTCTTGAAACTTTTTAAACGACATATTAATTGGAAACTACAGCTACAGGTGCAATATGTAAATCACCCACCATTTTGTTCAGTTATTGTTATTCTTTTTCAATTTGTCAGGGGCATACTATTTATCTTTGTAATCCTGAAGGTGGAAATTGCACTCTTTGTATAGTTCCAATTCAGACTGTTAGATATTTATTCTTTTTTTATTTAAGATCTTTATTTAACATATGATGATTATTCCAGTAAATAAGGCAGCACATATTTGGTAAATTAAATGACAGTGACAATGTTAGTTTCAAACAGTGAATATTCTTCATGCGCACTTCCATTACACTACTTCATTCTTTTTTCTTTTTTTTTTTTTTTAAATTGTATAATGAATATTTTCCTCTGAATAATTTGACTTGATTATTTAATTTTACAGGAACAACTATTAATATGTTAAAATTCCCAATTATGCGACCATCGCCAAAAAGATTATATATTCGATCATTACGGTTAAAGGAAGCAAAGAAGGCCGAAAAAGAAGAGGGGAAATTAAATCAGGAATTGTATAAACAGACAAAGAACCCCAAATACTTAACACTAATCGGTATTTTTTCCTTTTTCTTTTTTTCATATTTTAAGTTATTAGTTCTTCATTATTGATTGAAATCTTTATAAGACACAGTTGCAATTTTAAAATAAATAAGTACAAATAAAAGTGTAGAAAGTCCTACTGTTTTGGAACCCTTATGTGTGCTTCATTTTCAATAAAACAAAGAATAACATTGACAAACAAAGACACAGAGAAGGATGATGGTGGATTATGTAGATTCAGGAGTGATGATTACAGTGTTACTTAATGGTAGATTCAGTTGTTACACATTCTCACTCAAATTTGCTTCTTTTTTGTATTGATCATTTGTTTTTTTCTCTGCAAGCGAGAAGGAAGTTCTCTTCTATTTCCAGACTTGTCATTCACAGATGTAATTTTCTTTTTTTGGATAGACACAGTCAATTAGCTGTTAGATAAAAAAATAAGAAATTTAAGTTTTAGGAATGATCAATAATTGCTCATATTTTCTTTCAGTCCTTTGATTTCTGGAGACAAGTTTGTAACTTCTTTGACAGTTTATAAATAAATTAAAAAACCAAGGTTCATTAGAAATAAAACTGCATTTACTAAGCCTTGTTAATTTCAGAGTAATAAATTAATTCGACTTCTCATAAAACATTAATAATAATTGCTTGTTTCTTGGGAATGCAAAGAGAACTATAACTCCTAACCGTTATCAGTAGATTGCTTTTGAATTGAATGTCAGCAAAATGCTACTCAAATGTATTCAAATGTCATGGTGTAATGAGCAACTAAGTGATAGCATACAAGGATATCATCATCTGCTCATTATAAGAATACGTCAACATTAATGAGGATCAAACACAGTACATTAAAGCATGTTAAAAATAATGATTGGTCAGTCACTAATGATATTGATCATTACCTGAAGCTGTAAATTATTCCTTAGCCAGTAATTATTGCTTAGTTTAATTGAATATGATTGCACACCCTCACTTTACAAACTATGTTACTCAGTTCTTATTACCATGAACCTAAATTCAAATTCATTAATAATTGTTATTTAGATAACAGTAACAGCATATGTACTAAAGTAAAACACTGTAATGTCATATGTGGTTAACAGAATTCTGTCTAACAGTAAGTGGGTAGCAAATAAAATAAGTAGTTAGTTATTTGGAAAACTCAGATAAACAGATACACAATTTCAGATCTTACATTGAATATTGTTATTATCTGTAATATTTTATGATAGCTGTTGTAGCCTTTATATCTTTTCTTTAATTACTATCCTGTAATAATGACTGAAATTAATCCTACAATTATTGGTTTCAGGACTAAACTTAAGAATGGAATTTTAACCTACGTGTATGCATAATGTATTTTAGTTTTTAAAAACTGCAAAATTGATTAATTCGTAGATCATGTGCTTTAAGAATAGATTCATATCTCAGTATCGCTTTTGGGAAGTGAACATAGCTATTTAATAAAAGAATTTATTTTATTTTTAAAAATTATTATTAATTTTTAACTTTATTTGTTTGCTACAATTCATTTATTTGCTATATTTTTCAATACAGAAAAAAAATAAAAAATAATTTCTACATTTATCGATGCCAAAAAATTATGTGTTATATCAAAAGGACTTTTTTTTTTCTAATTTCTTTTAACTAAATCTGTTCTTCATTCTGAAATACAGTGTTTTTAAAGTTTCTATTAATACAATTATTTTATTAATATTTAGGACACATTGGCCACACCTACTATGAGCCTGAGTCTGCCTTTCCAAGAGGTATTAATGATCCCTTTGCAATGGATGTCACACCTAATCCTCCTCCTATTTCTTTATTTGGTAAAACCTTCAATCCTGAAGACCCAGATTTCAAAGAGGGCAAATGGTGCTATGATACTCCTGGTTCGATTCATCCAGAACAAGTTAGTATTTGTTAAATCTTAGCTTTTGTTAAAATAAATCTAAACAGTACTAATAATAGAATAACCATTCTATAATATAAGCAAATTTTTACATTTATTCTTATTTGAAAATAACTAAAGCGGAGTTCCCGAATTGCTGTAGATCATCTATTGTTAATTGAGACTACAGAAATAGCTTCTGGTATTTTTTTTTTATGTCTTAGTTTGAGAAACCTTGCTTACAATATGATAATGACAGTGGCAGGCCATCAAAGAACTGACATTTTCAATAAGAAAATTTGTTTGATTACATTGACTCAGCACTATTAGAAAACTTTTGCCATCAACATAATGTTTCACTTTGCTATACATTTTTAAAACTACTACCTCTTACATTTGATCAGTTCATGACATTACCTCTCACTTGCTTTTATGTTGGCACTATTTTAAGATTAAATCCAACAATTAGATTGTCGTATGAGTCACCCACAGTTCTACTACAGAATAAAAATTGGATGCATTTTTCAAATAATAATAATAATAAATAAATTGCAGAGTTTGCATAAGTATCTTAAGCTAATACTGCCTTTTCTTGGTAACATAATGAATCAGTTTGTCTGCTATTGTGATATGACATTTTTGAAGTTATTGAGTGAGAGCCCTATAAATGAAACAGTTTTATAATGAATAATAAAAGAAGCCTAATTATTCTATTTTAATAGAAAGCAAAACTTACATAAGAAAAGCCATAGATGGATAGTAATATGCTTTCTCACACTGATATAGATTAACATATTCTATTTGAATCTGTATCATTTCAAATTTGAGCTTTTATAGAAGCCCGATTTCTATAAAATGTTGAAATTTGACAAACTTATTGGATTCGTATCTTTGTAGTGAGGTTTATTTTGATTATAAAGTAATTTTTAATGATTTTAGGAATTAATTCATAATAACCTTTAATACAGTTGTAACATGGAATAAAATAAATTCACGTTTTAATAGTCTTACTCTATTAATAAGAAAACTCATTTATAGAGTTCCCACATTTTTGCAGTAATAAAAATAACCACTTTTTCCGTTAGTTTTAATATAATTTTATTTAATTTCTCAATATCTAAGATTATAGTCTCTTTAAATTTATATAAATTACCAATCTCCAGTTAGATGGGTGTAACATAAATTTTAATTTTTTTTTCTCCTAGCATTGAAAGGCTATTATCTGTGTTATTTGTGTTTCATAATAAGGATTTTGTCCATAACACATTCAGTGTCTGTGCTGTTGAAATGCTTCTCTTTGTAGTCATTCTTCTTTGGCATCTGCTTCTCTATCTCCCAGCGGCCTTATCTTCATCTTTATGCTGCAGTCAATATTGATTCCACCTGATTCTCCAGAGTTCCCATTTTTCTGTGCTGTGAGGCTTCTTTGTTTCAATTGTTACCTGATTTCCTTTGTAACCTCCAGTACTGGCATACATTACGAGGGTAGGGATGGTTTTGGATACATCCAAAAACAGAAAAAAACAAATTCTAGGATTTTGAACCTGTTTTGATTGGAAAGTTCATTACTCCATTTGTAACAACCCCCCCCCCCCCCACCCTGGAAAGAGACTTTTTTTTTTAACAGAATGGCTACAACCATCGTAAACCCTTTCATTCCAAAATCCTGGGTGCGCCTATATTGCATAACCGAATTTTCATCTGCAATTAGTGTTCTCCTAACATGAGGCTTTTCTCTCCATATTACATTCTGATTTCTATTTCACTATCTCCCAGGTCTCATCTACCAACAATTATCACATCATTTGTTTCCTATGATATTTTTAGTATATGTTATTCCTATATTTATAAATAGTAATTATTCATGGATATTACTCTGTCTTTTATATGATTGTATGAGATTTTTTTAGGAGATACTTTAGCTTGTTAGCAAAATGAGGACCTTTGTTTGTTATTTACTGCTGTTGTTTCTCTTAATATTCACTTTATGTGCAGCCCTGAATCTAATAATTCACACATTCACTGCTGTATGTGATCAAATATATCTGGACATCTATCTGAAATCGTAGTCAGACTTTCCCCATGACATACTCCCCAGTAGTGTACATTAGTATAGGGTGGTTCTGCCTTTCGCCTTTATCACATCCGTGACTCTGTTGGAGAGACTTCCCACCAGCTGCTTGAGCATCTCTGGAGGAATGACAACCCATTCTGTCTGAAGAGCTGTAGCCAGAACAGGCTGTGATGTGTGACATTGGGGATCTAGTTCAAAGTTGTCGTTCTGATTCCTCCTATAGGTGTTCGATTGGGTTCAGATCAGGACTCTGGACAGACCAGTCCATTTCCAGAATCTTATTATCTACAAACCATTCCTTCACAGGCCTCACTTTATGACACGATGTGTTCCCATGATGGTAGAGGCAATGGTCACCATGAAAGTGGTCCTCTACGGTAGACAGTATGTAACTGGTCAAAATATCTTCTATCCTTCTTCATTTACATTGCTGTGCAGCGGTACAAGGACCAAGGTCCATTCCTTTAAAAACACCCCCCACCCCACCCACCGTAATGTGCAGTGCCACCTCCTCTAAAACTTTACTGTTGGCACTATGCATGATGGCAAATATGGTTCACCGGGTATTCACCACATCCAAATCCTCTCATAAGACTGCCACATGGTATAGTGTAATTCATCACTCCATACCACACATTTTCACTGCTCAATTGAACAGTGGCGTCGCTCTTTGCACCACTTCATGTGGCGCTTAGCATTCACTGGGGAATGTTTGGTTTGTGAGCAGCTGCTTGGCCATGAAACCCCATTCCCTTGACCTCTTGATGAACAGTCATGGTGCTGGCTATTTCCATCGATGTCTGGCTATTTGCACCTTCTTCAATACTCGACAGTCTCAGTCTGTCAATATACACTGCCTGTTCAGTCACGGTTTAGTTGTGGTTGCTCCTTTCTGTTTCCACTTCACAATCACGTCACCAACAGTCGATTGGCAACTTTAAAAGGGTTGAAATGTCCCTGACAGACTTAGTACTCAAGTTAAAGCCTATGATCAGTCCACATTCAATGTCACTGAGCTCTGCTGATCGACCCATTCTGCTATTACTTCGTATCAATTAACAATACATGACTCCCTGTCTCCATTTATACCAGTTCTTTATGTCATCATGTCATCTAGGCTTCAGTTCACTATTGCTAAGGGATTTCTGGATATTTTTGATCACATAGTGTAGTTGTTGTCACACTTTTCTCTTTATATATATTTCTTTATCAAGGCTTTTATTACATTTTTTTATATAGTCCAAATTCCATGCGAAACTATTGCCACCAACTAAACTCAGGTTGCTATATACTGTGTTGTTATTCTTCCTGTCGTATTCTGTGATATATAGGGAGTTCAAGATCCCTTGTTTTTTCCCTGTTTTTCTCAAAAACCACAAGATACAGGTTGTCCGCATGAAAATTTCCATTACCAAATAGTACCCAAAGAATCGAATGGTGGCGTTGTTCATGTTCGGTAGAAACCGGAAGTGGTGGTAATCAGGATCAACTTTGAAACTTCAAATTAGAACATAGGTCATGTGGGGTATTGTTCGATGGATTTTTTGAAAAGAAACAACTTTTACTAAAACTTTTTTTCTTTAATGTTTCTTGTTTAGTCACAATCTAAGAAAGAAATGATGGCATTTGTCATCAAGATATTCATCGGAACAATTGCAGATGTTGACAACAATGAAATTGACAGTGGTCCAATCAGTATTCAATATGTGCAACACAGAGTAAATTTGGAAGGGAAATACACCATGTCTTGAACTGGAACATGTGCCGGTAGTCATGATGGTAACTGTTGGCTGACACTGTTTGACAGTCTTCAATTATTGTGGTTTGTTTTGCTGTTCGATACTAATCAAATTTTTCAGCAACTGGTCAGCAATTTGTTAAGCTACTTTTCAGTGGTGGCTCGACAAGTAGCTAACCAGGTGTTCTCTGGATGTTGGATCGGACAAGGCACATCTGTAGCCTAGCTATCTTGCTCTCCTGACTTGTCTCCATTAGACTTCTTTCTGTGGGGACAAGTTAAAGACTTATACCAAGAGCATCAACAACAAGGTATGACATGGAACATCGAATTAAAGAAGCTTGTCATGCTCTCAGCAGTGCTGAAGTTTACCGAATGACTTCATCCATATTGAATGAGAAGCCAATTATGTTTGGCACAAGACAGTGGACATTTTGAGCACTTCCTGACATAGGGCATGCATTCTGTATTCAGATGACACATCATCTGTATTTTTATGTTCTGTTATGATATGTAATTTTGAATAAACAAGGATTGCTAGTGCAAAACAATTTTAGTTTTAATTGTATTTACTTTCCACATTACTCTGTGTTGCATGTTTTGAACACTGATTGGACCATCAACATCTGAATTTTAGATGTTAAATGCCATCATTTTAGTTTTCCTGAATTGTGACTTAACATGGAACGTTAAAGAAAAAAAGTTTTAGTAAAAGTTGTCTCTTTTCAAAAGACCTATCTAACGATACCCAACATGACCTATGTTCTAATTTGAAATTTCAAAGCTGACCCCGATTATCCCCCACTTTCGGTTTCTACCGGATATCCACAAGCCACAACTTGATTCTTTGGGTACTATTTGGTTATGAAAATTTCAAGCAAACAACCTACACTCTGTGGTTTTTGCGAAAAACAGGGGATATGGGTGTTCTTGAACACCCTCTATAACAGATATGTGCATTCCTTTGTTTCACTTGACTTGTATCACTTTGTACTTTTCCTGTAACATTGTTTTACAGTCCGTGTAGGATTTTGCAGTGAAATTCATTGTTTTTTATGATACCTTTACCAACACTTGGCAGACTATCAAGTACCTGTTCTTGTTTAGTGAGGACCCTATATTTTTAACTCTGCAGAAGTTTATGGTGCTGTGGTGATAACTCGAACTAGGGAGCACCTTGATGTGGATTTTTACAAAACAATACATCAAAAGAGCCATATTAAGAATATGAATTTTTGTTTTTTTTTAAAGTTTTATGGAGCATTTAAAGTTATTATTAAATGCCTTTGTGGAGAGAATCCTGATTGAAACATTAATTTCACTAAAAGGAATTAAGATTTTGTTTTTATTTTGAACTATTTTATCGTGGATAAATCAAGTTGAAAAGCTTCTAGGATCATGATATTGTCCTTAAATCTTTGCTGTGGCTCAGAATCAGATTGTAAATAGTAAAGAAGATAAACAGATCGATAATATTAACTAATATTTATTATAATTCTGGTAGTCATTTTATGTAATAAATTATCTCTCAGTAAATATAAACTAATGCTATTTCATTTTTTATTTTGTTTTAAGCTACATAACAATCAATTCTTATTTTTTATAGATTATCTCATTGCTAACATTAGAAGAATTACAACTTACTTTACCAAAGGAATTACTAAAGCCTCGAACTTTTGTTTTGAAGTCTGGATACACCTTCTTTCTGGCTGGATTAGGACGTATCGATTACACTGAAGTAATTTTTGTAGTAAAGCCATTCTATCATTAAATAAATAAAGTAAAAAAAAAATTAAGTAATTAAATAATAATTTAAGTTAAATACAAGGTGATTTAAATAAATTAAGTATCCCTATGCAGAGCACTCTGGAGAGAGAGAATCAGTGGGTGAAACAAAGTCAAACTTGGACTGTATACATTCTAGATCATGGGAAAAAGATTTCTGCATTAAAAAAGATTAGTTCAAAAAATGACCAGAAGAATATATGGCACTGTGAGCGGAAATTTGCATAGCGCATACCTCATAACGCATCAAATCAAATATAAAATGAAGTGTTAGGCTGGTCAAAGACATTCTTCGACAAGTGCAGTGGTTTTCACATTGCTGGAATGCACCTTAGATATTCTACCAGAATGGTGAAAACTCTGCTGCAGTGCTTCCAGAGTTCAGATGCCGCAAATCACTGTGGAAAGGTCCACTGAAATTATGTGCATTGCAATGCATGGTTCATTGATTTGAGGAGATGGATAGCTTCACAGTCTAAGCAGGAAGAGAGCATAGGTTAGGATACCTCAAGTGGTCGAAGATGTTGCAATGGCAGTCTTTGAGCAATCACATGAGAATGTTGCAGATACATGTAGTGCTCATGCCAAAGCAATGCCACAATGTACTGTACACAACAGTATGGAGATGTTTGCACAAAACACTGCATAACTATCCCTTTAATCTCAGTCACCTCTAAGAGTTGCAACATGGTGATGGTAATATCCGAGATATGTTTCCTTTGGCATTCACACAAAACTGACGCATCTGGGCTACAGAGAATCCTTTCAGTTTCAGCAGATTCCCTTACATTCACCAAAAATAATAGTATGGATAGCAGTATGGTTTACAGCTGCATTTCTCATCGGTCCATTTTTCTTCGAGAAAATTCATCCAACCATACCTCTGACTTGAATAGTAACCGCAACTCCTTATTGGGATTTTATTGCACAGCTTCATCATCCCGCACCGCCAGCAAAGAGGATGCCTCAACACAACAACATTTATATAAGATGGAGCACCTCCCCACATAAGACATCACATTCAACAGTTGCAGGACAACATTTCACAGAGGATAGAATCATCAGTCGTGCATTCCCAACAAGATGGCCATCATGTTCACTAGACCTTAACCCCTGTAATTTTTGGCGTTGGGGTTACCTCAAAAGTTTGGTTTATGGGGGCAACATTCTTCACTTGGCATATTTGAAGGACAGAATCATTCTGCTGTCGAACATGCTGTCTCTGAGTGTCAGCTTTTGGTCCTGGAGAATGGCCAACACATTGAACATTGTTTCTGACTATCCTCAGTCAGCTCCGAGTGCTATTAACCACTTTTACATAATGAATGGAATGAATGAATGAAAATCACTCCATAACATTGGTATGCTGTTGTTTATGGCTCCTTTCTCATTCATACACCCATCCAGTTCATACTACTGTAATTGGTATCCTCAGGCAGCGCCATATTTCCCCTGTTGGTCAAATTCTCTTTTAATGCAGAAGACATTTTAATACCATTTATGTAAATCACTAAAGTCTGCCTTCCTTCAACTAATAGTAATTTAGAGTTTTTGTCATCAAATAACTTTATAGTGAATCTGTTTATCATAATGTAATACAGTATAGACTTCACATGAAATCAGAACATAAAATCTATAATAACATTTTCCTCATAATTCATGCATAAATGTCATTTACAATTAGTATCAATTTGTATATTTACTGACATGTTTGTTTTAAATGATCTGGGGGGGGGGGGTCTCCTTATTTCTTACTTTTGTGATTGAATTGTCATCAAATAAGAACAAAAATTCTTTTCAAAAATGTCTTTAGTGATTTTTTTAAGTGATTTTGTAGAAATAGAAAGAATACAATTTTCAATTATTGTAAATGATTTCTATGACCAACTAAAAATCAATAATTAACATCCTCACTTCTTATTAGCACAATCAATAATGACCTACCTTATGAAATAAGTTCAAGAGCAGATTTTTTTCAGCGAAGCTTTAAACATGACAAACTTCTAATGGAAGCATTTTAAAATTGATTTGAGATGTTTAATAGAAATGGATTTCGCGACTTAAGATCTTCCATTTTTATTTAAGAAAAGGAAAGCAAGAGTGATAATGAAGCCCTCCCTTTGTAAGATGCATAGTAAGGAATAATTTAAAAGACCAAATTTTACTTAAATTTTTTTCTGATATTTCTTTTAAATATTGTTTAAAATATTTTTGGTTTTTTAAATATTGTTTCCGATTTACATCATTGGAAATTTTACAAAGTGTAGCAAATTTCAGTTGATATTTTTTTTTTTTTTAGTGATGTAATTAATTATTCTCCATTTTAACACACAGTAAAAAATGAATCTTTTTTTTTTTAAACAAAACTTGCAAAGTTCATAACAGAAATACTGAATATAAATACTTATTTTAACATTATTTTCATTTCATATTGGCAGGGTGAGAACACTATTCGCATTACTGTATTTTCATCATCAGAATTACCAGTAACTATTCTTCCAACAAATTTAGCTGAGGAGTTTTATAAGGATAATCTTGGAACAGAAATCTTAAAGGTAAAAACCGACATTTGTTTTTGTATTGATTGCATTTGATTAGCTCAAGATAGCATTCCTTTCATTGTCATTATGACTGTATCTTTTTATTTTAACCATGAATTATATAAGATTTGACCTAAAGAACTAAAAAAAAAAACTTAAGAGAGACCTTCATCCTGCAGTGAATTAAAGATGGTTGATAATAATGATGAAATAAGATTTTATTAGTAGTAATAGTGAAAAACTACTTTTCAATAATTTCAGATATATATGCTTAAAAATATTTAAAAAACTTAATCTTGAATTTAAAACAAAAAAAAATATAGTATACTTCACAGATTAATGTAAGTATTTTACAAATTTTATAATACCAAGAAATTAAACCAACTTCTAATACTACTTTCTAAAACTAAACTTTCTGAGTTCAAGAGTTCGTCAAGAAACTTATCATATTTTTTTTATACAAACACAATTTGGATCATGATATCTTTAAGCTATTATTAAAAACATTTATTGAAACATAAACATTATTTTTCAAATAAGGTTACTGCTTCCTGGAAAATTATTTTTTTATTTATTTATTTATTTATTTATTTATTTAAATAAATTTATTATTTAAATTTTAAATAGGTTCCTTGTGGAGGTCCAAATCGTCTGAAGGATTTTCCTGAATTAATGGGCAATCAAATGGAAGTTGTTGGAATT
>JAFIDM010000001.1:48504011-48521919 GCA_023159025.1 Thereuonema tuberculata
TAGCTCTTAGGTAGGGCTATAAATTCGAGTAATCAAATTCTGGTTCCTTTTTGCCTCCTTAGGAGGGGAGGGTAAAAACCAGTTTTTCTCATAGGACCCCATGTTAAAAAACTCATAGAGTACGTGGTCGAATGGGTTCGCTTTTTCGGCTATAAATATCTATTGATAAGGGTATTAACTGCTGTAAATTTCGTAATCCCCCCCATGGCTAGAAGTGGGTGGGGGCAAGCCTATGGGCCGTGGGACATCTCCTTTGGTAGCAAAGCGGCCAGGTCTTGTCAATTGTCGCGGTGTTATCCTTCATCATGATAACGCCAGGCCACATGCTGCTGTCATCACTCACCAAAAGTTACTGGGCTTTGGTTGGGAGGTTTTACCCCACCCTCCCTATTCTCCTGAATTGGCACCAGCTGACTATCGCCTATTTCGTGCGTTGAACAATTCCTTCAGTCAGAAAATCTTTGATGATCTTGATGCTGTGAAAACTGCCATCCAAGACTTTTTTGACTCGAAACCGCTGGAATTTTACCGCCGTGGGATTCATCTCCTACCAGAAAGATGGCAAGAGGTCCTAGATAGCAATGGGGATTATGCACAATAATAGGTACTGTTCATTTTGCGTTTATTTGCTCTTCATTATGGATAATAAAAACGGATAAAACTTTTGCATTCACCCAATACATTTTGATATAAGGAGATATCGTATCTATTTATATGATTGATTTTTGTTCTGAGACACCTCATTACTAGTAATTATTTCATTAATTTGTTAAGAAGAATTCCATTGCAGTTTTAAGGAATGTTGTAATTTTTAGTTATTTATTTATCAAGGAAAAAAAAAAAAACATTACTGGACAGTAAATATCAACGGGAATCCTGAACAGCTGTTTCATCCTTATTAGGAATCATCGGCAGAATATACCCTTGATGTTTGACTCATACAGCACAAAAGTTAAAGGGAAACCATTCTCGCTCTCTGGAATGGCCGCCCAGAACAAAAACAATTAAGCAAAAATTAATCCTGTAAAATCCACGGTATTAATCCCTTGTCCTTTCACTGAAAGGCACTAAGGAATTTTATTATAACAAGAAAAACATCATAAGTGCAATGAAAAGCAAAACTTAACGTCCATAATAATTTATAAATCGAGAAAAAAACCACAACTGGACAGTAAATATGTTTTCGCACACTGAGTGAAAGTTAGTTAGTTATTCATTTCTGACCTGTTTAAGACTTGTCTTTTTGTATTTGCTTGTAATATAATTCTGTATCATTTAATTTCCTAATTCTTGATTGTACTAATGAAAGCTATTAATTTTACTTATTTACCTGTTCTAGTTTTACAGATCGTATTGACCTATTGCTTATCAGAGAAATTGATTATTTTTTAGATTAGTGAAGCAAGGAATTTAGAAATATATCATGGATGTGATGAATATTTAACCACAGTTAAAGCAGATTTTATAGATAAATTTGATGATGACTTTATTATTTATAAAGGTTATATATCGTTTCCAAAACCGGTGTTAAATTGCATGATTAAGGTTAGTGAATTTTCACATTCTTTGGCTGAAATTTTAAACAAATTTAGAATGTTGTTGTTGTTTTTAATAGCATTTTTTTTTATTCATTTATTTATATTATAAAAATACAAATTCTGAAATTGAAATCTACTTTTATGAGAAAACTGGCAGTAATTTTACACAGTTTATCTTAACCTTAGAACTTTCCCTTGTGTCTTCCTTTATATATTTACAAATCAATCAAACAACAATAAAAGTAAATGAATTCGCATAGATTAATAATTGTTACATATTTCTGTTTTGTTTAAAGGAAATGTTTTGTCAGCTTTTTGAGATGTGAAATTAATAAGTTCAGACATTCTCTATTTAATTGTCTCTGCAAAACTGCATTAGAGTCTTAACAATTTCCGAATGTTTTTATTAGAAGTTGACTTTTTTATTTCACCGAGGTATTATTATTTTTTTTTTTCAGCTATTTTAAACAAAAAGATATAAGCATGACTTTGAATGTTCAAACTTAGGATTTCTTAAGTACTGACTAAACAAGAATTGTCAAGAAGTGGGTAAAGACTTACTTCGACATATGAAATTTTCTCAACAGTTGTTTATGAAACTCCATTCTAGTAGAACACAAGCCTTTGAGATAAGCCTCATTCTGGCTGTCCAATGGTCATTGACAATGACTTCTGAAATTGCTTTTTGAGTCGAACTCAATATCATCCAGCAAGTTTTTGTGCCAAATTAGAAGTCAAAAACCCAGATACTTGATTTCCTCAAAAACTTCTCATAAAGCAAAAAAACAAAAAAAAACTTTCTAGTCCATTTGACTAACATTTCTGCAAAGAAATTACAGCGAGTGATTTGTTGAAAGAATTAGAATGGGTTTTGAAAAGTTTTCTATGTTAGTTGAACTATCATAGAAAAAACCCTGGACCAGTGATTTGATAAAGATTCTTAAAAAAAGAAATTCATCACTACTTGGTAATCTATGGCCAACATTATTCACTTAGAATTCATGAAACTACCCATAAACTTGACACTTTTGACTAATCTATGGCCATCATTATTCACTTTCAATTCATGAAACACGTTATCAATTACTAGGGAAATCGGTTGCCATCAACTTGACACTTTTGACTGTGTTGCAGAAATGGCCAATCTTGAACAATTTCGAACCCACAGACTGCAAAGGATTGGGTCAGAAGCTAATTAATTGGGCTGTGAAAGACTGCCCCACTAACTTGTTTGCCTGCTTTTACCTTGTGGTTTTGTTCCTTAACAATTTCTAATGTAGTCTCTAAACATGCCTTTAAAGAGACATTGGTCAACTTCAGTCATCCCAGAATTCTGATTTTTCTAAATCTTGAAAGCATTTTACCAAGCTTTAATCCTCACATTCCCCTTTCATATCCAACTTCATCTGCCAATGTAAATGTATATTTGAAAGTTTTGTTTCTGTTTCTGTAACAAGCTTAGCTAAGTAAAGAATCAGTTAAGTAATTTTTCTAAGTTTTTTAAACCAATTTTTCTTCCATTTTTTTTTTTTTTTTTTAATTTTATTTTGATTTTATTTTAGTTTGCATCCCTTAGACTGCCCAATGAAATGTGGTTATATGGAGTGAATGTTTGCCTTAAACCACTAAAGACTTTTCACTCAACTGGGTCAAGTATGGATTTATCCAATGTAATGGGAAGGCTTCAGGATTTCAGGAATCCACTCACCGAAAAGGCACAAAACTTCATGAAATTCCTTCACAGCTACCAAGAGTTAAAAGCCAATGATACCTTATCATGTGATGCTAGATCTTCAGTCAATTCTTTGGCGACTGCAATGCTCCTCAATCCACAAATAGTAGAAGCCTTTAAAAAAGACAGCATGGGTGAAAACCTTTCTTCCAGTGACATAAAATCAGTTCTGTCTAAATTTACAAATAATTCGGAGAGGAAAAGTATGGGAGCAGCAGACGAGACAAGATTAACTGGCCTCAGAAACTGCAGTAACAGTGAACACGCTTTAGAGAGACTTGAATCAAACGAAGCCACTCCAAATTGCCACGTAACTACAGAACATTCTCTAAATAATAATTCTCCAGCTGATGGGATCTGCTGTTCAGTTCAGTAAGTAATGAAAATTAGAAATTCTTCAAAATTTTTTCTTCTTTTTATTTATTTCAAGTTACATTATATAATAATAAAATGACCAACACCGCACAATACATATAAAAAAACTATTCAATAAAATGACATGTTTTGAGATGCCCGAAGTAAACGGCTCTCTTCCTCAGATTCAAAAGACCAACAAAGCAAATGAAAGATTCAATTTAAACATAAAAGAATTGACATGACAGCCAATCAGTGCATGGTAGATTCCATTAGTTGAAAGGGAAAGTTGGAGTCTCAAGCAATGGAATGAGCACAATACAATGAGGGAAAGAAAAAAAACAAATAAGTAAAAACATAAACATTCATGATGATTGTTGAAAATCGGTTAAAAACGAATAGAACATAAATAAATAAAACAATGGGGGATGTCCTAATGAATGAATAAATAAATACAATAAAGATCATTGGATTATAATAAATAAGTAAATAACTAACAAAATAAATAAATAAATACAAAAAAAAATACGCTTTATAGATAACTAAGGAAATAAAAACAAAAATAAGGAAGTCTAATTAAAAATAGAGCATACGATAAAAAGAGTAAAAAAAAAAAAACACACAACTTACATTGATGAGATTACCGGTTCATTTTCTTTTTCTTTTTTCCTTTCTGGTTTTTATTAATTCAATGCATCATCAAGATAACCTGCTTTCATTTTAAACATTATTTCTCATCTCATTTAATAAATAAATGAAAAAAAAAACAAACATTTTAAATAAGTTTATTGCTCAGTATTAATAATGAGTGTTTTAAATATAGAGAAAGGTCTTTTAATAATTACCTCTTATATGCAGTGTTTTAAAGGGCGAGTTTAAGTGGTATATCAATATCACAAATACACTGTATCTATATATATATATATATATTTATAAATAAAAGGGACAAAATATACATTGTTAAATTCAGTATTTTTTTTAAAAATTAACAAATAAACTCACATGCCTATATAAAGATAATTTTAATACATAATTGTCTTTTTTTATTCATTAATCTGCTAAAAAAAATTATTTTTAATTGTCATTTATAGCAGATATGTAAATTTTTCTATGTAATGTTTTTTTTTTTTTTTCTGTCTACTTCTTGGAGCTTCCACAATTATTCCACAAATATATCACAAATTTCCCAACATCAGTAATGTTTAGTTGTTTGAATCAAATGGAAACATTTCCTTGTTATATTTATGAAACCCTACAATTAATTAATATTATCTTATACCTAAACATTAGATGCAGAATTTAAACCCCAAAACTTAGGATTTCTTAACCAAGATCACTTCACTGTTGGAACTCTTTTGTCATTATTCATGTAATAGAAAAATAAAACAAAAGCCTGTTATAACATTCCATCTATTCCCAGTCTTAAAAGCTTGAAGCTTACTGCTGTCCAAATCACATGATCCTAGTATTTGTCATAGTTTTGTTCATTGATACTGTCATTGAAGCTCTGGCTGTAGGATTTGCTTCTGTTACCAGCTTCATCACTGAAATGACTTTAGAACTTGCTCTAAAATTTAGCGAATTTCAGTGAAGCTCTGTAAAGTTAGTAGACAAAGCAGAACCCTTACATTCTGAAACTATGAAATAGCTGGTACCATTTTCCCACCGCTTCAACTGAATCCAAGGTTATTACGATAGTCAGAAGACTATCTTTCAAAAATAAACAATATTTTTAGTGAAATAAATTCATTCATTCTGATATCTATCAGAATGGGCAGATATCTAATTGTTAGTGATTTTTCTTTCTTTCTTTCTTTTTTTTTTTCTTGAAGCAAAGAGTTAGCAAAGGACTGTGGGAGTATTTGCCACTCTCCGAAAACTCAGAACTTGCGTTCTAAAAACATGCTTGTTTCCGTTTAAATAATACATTCTAAAATACAATATTCATGCATTTTTCAAGAGGTTGAAACTTGTTGAAATCCATTTAATATTCTAAGAAAATTGCATTGCAGAAAGGCAGCTTTAGCTACCCATAACATAAAATGAAAGTCGAAAGATTTAGAGCTCTTTGCTGATGGAGTCTTTGCTTTAAGAATGCTCTACCAATCACATGCATCGTTTCTTTGTATGATTTGAAATGGTGAAAGCCATTGACAGAAACATATCACCAAAATCAAAGACAATTTCAATGAATCCGAAACAGTCATGTAAACAAGATTCCTGTCATTTTGCCATTATCATTCCTTTCATTTACCATTATTTTCAGATATAGGATTTGTATAAATTAATCTATTTCTACATTTATTTCAAAATTGATTTTGAGCTTGAATTTATAATATGGATACTACATGGTTTTACATAAATTTAAATGAACACAAATCTACAGCTCATTTCTTAACTTCATAGTATTACTTCAGGAGCCTTTCCTGCCATTATTGTTTTAATGATACCCCAATATTTATTCACAAGTCTACAGAAATTTGTAAGTTAGATAGATATCCAAAATGGTTCAAAGTTAATCAAAATTACCAATGTAATTTAACGTCGTATTTTTAAAAGGAGCAAGACTTTTAACCTTATGTAAGGTAATTATTAACTGTGCTTTTGGACAAGGTAATAGGAATTTAAATAAAGTTTGATGATGCAGTTGGAGAGTTCATGGTTCATACTCCTTTTAAAAATACAACAATAAATTAGTAATTTTGACTAACTTTCTACCATTTAGGATATCTATCTAACTTATAGAATTTACACTAAATATCTTAATCTTTAGTCTACGGAAATATATATATCATTGAGCATTTAAGATATTGCTCATAAATATTATATAAAATTAGATTATTGTATTGTGTATGTATTAAAAGTTTTTGCAAAATTTTTAATCTGTTAATCGAAATTAATTATTTTTATTATTCTAAACAGTAAGTTTGGTTCTTCATAATTCTTGCTTGCTTTTGTCATACTAATTCATTATAGTTAAATTTATCAAAGCTAGGATAAATTTATTATTATAGAAAACTAGGAAATTTAATTACTACAATTAAATCCTTACATTACAAAAAGTTGTTTTTTTTTTTTTTTTTTTTTAAATAATTCCTTATTTATTAAAAAGACCACTTTCAGCAAAAAAATGTTCTAGTAAAAATGAATTATTACTCATTTAATAATAGTTCAGAGTAGCCCTTTCAGTAAAAGCATCCTGATTTGGGTAAAGCTTTTTGCCAATAAACTACTGTATATATATATATATATATATATATATATATATAAAAAAAAAAAATTTAGCAGCAATAATTGCAACACGTGCAAAAAAAAGAAAATAAATTAAAGTTGTGATTTAAACATATACAGGGTTATTCAAAATGATTCTTGAGGTTTTAAAAAATCACCACTCATAGTACAAATGAGATACAAAGGCGACACCATGTTTATTGTGTAAGAAACTCAACAAGTTACAGACAGGCATTATAAATACTCAATATGGGCGTCATGTGTCACTCTGCAGACATCGACACGATAGTCCAGTTCTGACCGTACGCGCTCCAGTGTATCAACTGTGATGTTTCCAATGGCGGTCCTCGATACTGACCTTCACTTCCAGGATTATTATAGAAGGAGGACAAAGACATGATCCTTTACGTAGTCCCAGACCAAGAAATCACATGGTGCTAAGTCCGGTGAAATGGGTGGCCACGATAGGAGATTCTCATCACTGTCAGTCCTGCGCCCAATCCAGCTCTTTGGTAGGTGCTGATTTAAAACTGCCCTGACATCTTGATGGAAATGAGATGAGGCACCATCCTGTTGTAGTATGAAATCAGTGCTGTCATCATTCAGCTGGGGTAGGAGCCATTCAGTGACCATATCGAGGCAAGTAATTCCTATTACTGTCTGTTCTACCAAAAAAGGCTGCTCTGATCTGGTCCACTTTCTCTTCAGACACGGAGGGACGTCCACTGCTTTTTCCCTTACACAGGCACCCTGTCTTCACAAATTGTGCATACCATCTGTGAATGGAATTGTCGGAGGGAGGATCCTTTCTAAATTTTGTACTAAACTGCCACTGGACAATGCTAACGGAACAATTGTGATGATATTCAAGAGTGCAAAACGCCTTCTCCCTACTGTTGGCTGCCATTTGCAATCAATGACTCTTGGCAGACAACTACAGAACTACTAAGTGCCTGCCACTGAATATCTGTAACTTGTTGAATTTTCTTACACAATAAACTAGGTGTCTTCTTCATATCTTGTCTGTACTATAAGTGGTGGACTACATTTATAAGAACTATGTTTATAAGTTTTCTGATATGAAAAGTCTAAGAAAAGCTGCAATTCCTCCATCTGTTGTGCTCTAATTGTCTGCCCTGCATTCGATGAATGACCCTACATCATAGTTTTCATTGGAAGAGGCTGCGCTGCAGTGTGGCAAGGGGAATCTTGTTCCACTCCTCCTGACTGGCTTTCCATAAACAGCCACAGTTCAAGGTCGTCAGTTTCCTAACGTCTGTTTCAACAGACCAAAGCCACAGTAGCCCATAGGGGAAGCATCAGAGCTTTAACTGGAATCGAACTGAACGGAATTGATTGAATTCCTGTTTCGTTGGCCATTCGTGACATGTAGGACATTGTTGTTCGGGCGGTAATACTGGATGCTTTGTCTTAAGGATGCATACTTCAGACGACATAGTACTGTACAGTGCTGGAATGTCGCTGAGATACAATCGTTGTAAGATGTTTTCCTGATAATACGTAGCATTAACCTTTGCCCAGTCACGATCATGAAGTCCTTTGAAAACTTTTCCTTACATTGGCAGAACCATTCTGAACGACCTTTTGCGTCACGATGACTAAAAAATTGCATGTGGTTTGTTGCAGTCGTGGAGATAAACCCATCCTTCTTCCAACATCACAACATACTTCCATTTTTCTCTCGACAAATACTCTTCGTACAACTTTCAACTGTTTGTCTTACGTTTGGCAATGTGTCGAGGCAACAACCTATGAACTTTTGCTTTGTAGTGCTTCTTTAGATGCAGGTCCATATGGATTTTGCATGTTATGGTTGTTTTGGAAACTCACGTTTGTTGTGCAAGACTTGTGTGGGTGCTGGGGTTTTCTTTCATAATGTTTTATTTAATCTTACAGAAAACAGCTGGAGGGGCAGCACTTGGTGGATATGGTATGCTGGCCTTGGGTATCTTCCTCACTTCACTAACAGCCTTCAAATGTGCCTTAGCAATAATTCGACTAATGAAGAACTTGGAAATTTTAAAATTTCGTTGCTTATACATTTCTATTACTCTGGAATAAGAATATTTCGCATCAGAAAGGGCTACAACATATCCTTCCCATCAATTTGGTACTCATGGAGCCATTCGAACACACAACACTAATATACATACGTTAACACTGACTGCACTCACTCAGCAACAAAAACAAAAACAGGATTTCTGGTTGAATTCACATGTGCACAACAATGTGCTGTTGAAAACGTAGTTATAAACATGGTCCAACCCTTCTTATATATATATATATATATATATATATATATATATAACACAAATGATAACCAAAGAAGGCACAAATGAAACTAAAACATTTACAAGCAGTTTTATATTACTTTTTACATATAGTCCACTGGGTAAATTAAGGGGTCATTTATAAAGTTGCTTTTAATTATGAGCAATATCCATAAATAAATGATTAGGCTTAGGCTTATTATAGATGGGATAGTAATGAATGAAAAGATGCACTTACTGGAACAAAGAAAAGCAAATACGTTTTGACTGTTCAGATGTGCTAAATATTTCATTGTCTGTGTGCTGATACTGGCCTTTTCCATAAAAATGGAGTTGATTTAAATACTTTGGAACTTCACAGCATATTGTTGTCATCATGGAAGAACTACCAAGTCTAATGTAGTTCCTTTAGACGTAGCAAGTTCTTTCATGACAACAACAAACTTAACTTCACATAATATTCCAGTAAGATCATTTTTATCTTTTCATTTGATATTAAATAATATGCTTTTTTTTCTTCTTCCCTTACACTGAATATAATGTATCAACATATTAAATGATGAAATACAAACTGGTTATGAATATATCTATTTGCAGTAACTAAATTTCACTTCGACAATTTACTTAAAGAAATTAACCAATTTTACACTAATTATTTGTTCTGTTTTCTGTTTATATTATAGTTTTAATTATTCTATATTTTTAAAAAAAAATTACATTCAGATTAACCATTCTATTGTCATTGTGTTTACATGTAAATTAACTAATAAAAATCATTAAACATCCATTTTTCATTTTGTCTCTACATATATAACAAATAAAAATCTGTCGAAATGTATATTCTTCAATGCGCAATTTTTGTGAAATTTAATTTTTATTTCAGTATTATTGTTTTTATATAGATCATGTCAAGTAAAACTATAAGAAATGTAATTTAACGTGCAAGTTGGAAATTGGGAAAACTCCCATCATGCACATTGCTTATATATATTTGTGACACTTTCTTTTAACGTTAAAAGCCACTTGTACCCAAAAGTTTGAAGGTCGTATTTAGAAATTCTGTGAGATTACAGGCAATTTCTTTTTCTTGCTTGTTTTTGTTGGAACCCATTGCCGGGTTGTGAGTTCCGTGACCTTTCAGGCTACTGATCTTGTCATTGAGGGGTAAATCTGGCTGAAGATTCATAACAATGATGAAACGGCCGTTCCAGATTCCTCATCAATGACAACATTAAAGCATGAATTGGTTTTTGTTTATAGTGGTGCATGATGGGAGTTTTCCCGATTTTCAACTAAAACTATAAGAGTTTATATGGAATCAGTCTTTTTTTTTTTTTCAGAAATATTAACTTGAATGACATTTAGTTTGTTGAATTTAACTAAAGATTTTACCTTACGGGTATTTTGAAATTGATTATTATTAAATTTTAGTTAACGATTAATTATTTATTTATTTTCAGGAAAGGTCTGCTACTTGCTATTGAAAGGATAGTTAGACAAGAATTGATAAAAATGGAAGACAGGTTATTGCAGCAAATGAATCAGAGAATCCAAAAATTAGAAGACCAGCAGAATAAACAGATTGCTAGGATTATTGAAATATTGGAAGGTCAAAGAATCGAAATGCCTTTAAGTTAGTCATTATTATAAAGCCTTTAAAATATTAATCACAACCATTATATATTTATGCATTGATAATTTAAAATAACTCAGTATAAAAATTCAGAAGAGAATTCACATCACTATATTTCAGGTAGAAATAAAATTATTTTGGAAATTAAGCACTTGGCTTCTTGCTTTCTTTTTGATACATTTATCCTAAACTTTCCAGTTTGTCCTTGGAGTTCCCAGCCTTATTTTTGAGCCCTTCCTACATTATATTTTTGATTACCAAACCTCCTTGACTAACAAACAAAAAGCAGCCAAGTCACTCTATCCAACACATACACACGTATTTTAGAATTTTCCCTTGAGTTTCCCAAGTATCAAATGGAAAACAGTATCCTAGATGGTTTAAAAAAAAAAGCAATTTCTCTGATATTAAAAAAAAAGAAAAGGTCTTTCGCATTTAATTTCAGATTCATACAAGTTGAACTTTTTGATTGTTGATTTATTTTTTTTTGATAAAAGAGCCAACAAAAAAAAAAAAAAAAATATTGTATTGGCCAAAAAATTCGTTCGGTATTTAAGTAAAAATTAAAGATACATTTTTTGATTGTCACCAATAATTTTATTGAACAACATCTTCAACGGTTTGTTCCACTACCTTTTGCCATCTTTTAGGCAACTTCATAATTCTATTTTCCCAAAACTTTTCATCTTAAAGGAAGAGATATTTAACGTGCCGCTAAAAGATTTACAAATAGTCCACTAATAAAAGCACTTATGTAATAAAAATTTAAAAAATAAAAGTTAAAATATCGCAACATTTCGAATCTTCAACATGTCCTAAGATTCATTTTCAAGCATTTTTAAATAGGGGGCATGCTTGAAAATGAATCTTAGAACATGTTGAAGATTCAAAACGTTGCGGTATTTTAACTTTTATTTTTTTTAATTTTTATTACATAAGTGCTTTTATTAGTGGACTATTTGTAAAACTTTTCATCTTTTTGAGCAAAACAATGTTCCAAGTGCCTTTGGTGTCTTCCAGGGAATTGAATTTTTTCCATTAAGAGAATTTTGTAAAGACTATTATTTATTTCCATTTGGAAATAAATGGAAATCCGAGGGTGCAATGTCTGGTGAATGTGGCGGATGAAACACAACTTCCCAGCCAACCTGTAACAGTTTCTGCCTGGCCATCAAAGAAACATACTGCCTTGCACGATCATTGTCATCCATATTCAATATTAAATTGGCAATACAGAATTCACCAATTTTGTTCAGTTTTTGTTTTAAATGCACGCTGCTATGACAGCTGTCACAATACAATCTAACAAAATGGTGTCGAATGATGTTCAAGACACCTAAGCTCTACTAGAGCCAACTTCCGTAAAAATACCGAACGAACTTTTTGTAACCCAATACTTATGAAAAGCAGATTAACTGTTTATTCTAATTAAATATAGCTTTTTTTTTGTTATCATTCTTTGATTTACTGCTTCAAAAATTTTCTGTCAGTACTTGTTAGATGTCACATCTAGTCTCATTCTAATCAAATCAAGATATTTACCATAAACTAAATGTAACGGACTTTTTTTTAAGGATTAAAATTTGATTTTTAAGAGCTCAAAAGCTTAATGTATGTTAGCATACATTTACTTCTAGGATAGTTAACATTTTAATACATAATCTACTTCAAAGAACTGTTATTCAATCATTAAACAAAAAGACTCCATCATGATTGACCTGACACTCATATAAAATCAATACTGACTGTTAAAAAAGAAAAATCTATTAAGAAACATTATCAAACAAACAATAAAACAAAAATACATTGTGCTTTTAAGTTCTGTGATTTTTAATTGTTAAAAATTGCAGCTTTTTATATTTGACACTATCATTGATGATAATGTGATTTTCATTACTACAAAATATCAAGTTTCTACAACAATTTTCTTAGGTTTCTTTTTTTTTTTTATAAAAAAAAAATCATCAATAAGTTCTTAGAAATGTGTTATAACTACCATACATTGGATGAAGAAGAATTTTGCTACATATCACCAATGAAGTACCTCCCACTATTACACACTGTGTCCACAGGTAGTGCATTTGTTAGAAGCCATTTCCTGCAGCTATTGTTAGTGCTTCCATTATACTTGCTTGGAACTTTTCAATGTTCAGGAATTTGTTTGTTTTAAGAGATCCTTCACATTACAGAAACATTAACCAAATCCATGAAATATGGAGATTAAGTGACTTTGTATTTTCCCAGATATCTGTTTTCAACATGAAATTAATTTGTAGGCACATTGACACAGTGAAGAAATCAATTTCCTAATTTTCACAATGCTGGCCATCAGTATTGGATAGTGTCTTTAAGGAGTTGAAGAATGTTCTGGCACATTGTTTTGGTGAAGTTTTGAATATCTGGAACATATACACCCTGCAAAAATTTAAACTGAATTTCAATGCTCAGTGCCTCTGTTTGCATACTGAGATGTTAAGTTCATAGGTGACTCATAACATGCCTAGCAAATGTACCTACACCCATATAGGTGCACTTATATTCACCTTTCTAGGAACTTATTGACTGCAATAGTATTTCCTCTATATTGTTCAAAATAGCAAATGAATTTTTAATAATAATAAATAAATATCAAGGATTATATCATTTTTATACAATACATAATCAAACATTTCTGGATTATTGAAAAAAACAACTTATGGCAAAGATAGCAAATCAACCAATAGAGGAAAGAATGTAGTTAAACAGATCATAGGTAAGTAAAAGACAATATCTTTTTTTTTTAGAACTCGTTCATTTTGCATAATATTGCCAGTTAAATTTTAAAGTAATTGTAATATTAATAATCCTATAAGCTTTCAAATATTGAATATGTACTAGGCCATCCCCCCCCCCCCCCCCGGTAAGTATGAGAAAATCCAAGAAGAATCGATTCCAAGCGGTTATGACAAAAAGTGATATTTTATTCCTTTTTGAATGAACTCATTATTTGATAGTGTGTGAACAAATAGAATAAAAGTAGGATTAGATATTGGGGGACCAAATGTAATCGAATGGTTAGCATTCCTGACTGCGAGGACAAAGGTCCTCAGTTCAAATCCCATGCAAGGCAAAAAAAAAAGAAAATTTTATAATCTTTTTCAGCAAGGCAAACTAATAACAATTGCGCTGGACAGACGGAGAAATAAAAGATTTTAGTAATATAGATTGTTGATGACAGTTGGTTCATGGATCTACACAATTTGAAAAGCTTTAAATGAATATCTGAAGATCAGACAAGATGATAACAATAATACTCATTATAAACAATATCTTGTAGGATTGAAAGAGATATAGACAGAACCATACTAAGCCACACTTATGACGGATAGAATTAGGGCTGCGTGTAAGGGGTTGGTGAAATAGTCAGATCTGATTAAATATTAACACTGATGAAAAACTGAAACAATATAGTGAGAAGTGAAGCAGGAAGACAAAAACGCTAGGCTTAGATGAGATAGTAACTGAATCTGCTGGCTTACTTTAACATTGTAGCTGCTGTAAAAATTGATATTAAGATAAAATAAACGCTTATAAGAATATGACATATTTCAAAACAAACAGGCTTCATACTTAGTAAGGTAAAAATAGCAATTATAGTATAACTAGCTAATCTTTTCTACGCTGGATAATGAAACTTACATAGGTATTACATGAAGCATTTCCATTAAGTTGTACTTTTTAGAAACACTTCAAAATGCATTTAGATATGTATTTAGAAAAATATGTAATGAAACTTATTCAGATGGAGAAAATCTAAATATTGATTATTACAATAATCAACTCGTTGTATCTTTATATCAATTTATTTTTACTGTAATGATACTGGACTAATTACATTTATTTTTCATTGTCAATCAAAACAAACTAAGAACCTATTGGAACAATATAGGAATGATAAACAACTAAAACAATTTTTTTCTGAAATATATATATATATAGGGAGTATAAATATATATTTCCTTTAGTTGAATATTATTTTCAAAATTCCGGGGCATCTTAAATGAGAACCAAAAATATTACTTTAAAAATGTGATGTTATGAAGCTTATATATTTTTATTACTATTTTACTCGAACAGCTCCAATCGTGATAAAATGCAAGATGAACCTTCAACAAACCTTATTAAGAAAAGAAGAATATAAAAGATTTATTAAATTGCAAGTAGAATTGCATTACTTTTCTTTGCTTC
The DNA here is from genome assembly GCA_023159025.1 of Thereuonema tuberculata. NCBI lineage: Eukaryota > Metazoa > Arthropoda > Chilopoda > Scutigeromorpha > Scutigeridae > Thereuonema > Thereuonema tuberculata. The sequence goes on from JAFIDM010000001.1 coordinate 48,519,018, forward strand.
TTTGAGTGAAAAACAAGTCTTAATAGCAATTAGAACTGGCATAACTGCAGTGTATGTCAAGACTTGGGCAAATGGAGTGGAGAGAAGTAGAAAAATAAACAGTATACAGTATGTTTAAGTTCAGGTGTAGGCTAGTCATATTCAGAGGATGAATGAAGAAAAAGTAAGTTGGTTGGTGACAAATTAGGGAAAAATGGTATAACTGAGATAGCATAGGCTAAAATTACCTAAGGTTTGTCTAAGGTTATGTGCAAAAGTGCTTGGGGGTATTCTGTCTGACTGATAAAAACAGGTATTTCACAGATAAGTTTTGTTAATACTTGGTTGAATAAATACAAGCTGATTTGATTTTTATCTTCAACTGTATGACTGCTGTTTTCATTTGAATTTAGACGATTGTCGAGAAGACAAAAAAAAGGATTGAAAAGCAAGTCAAATAATTTTAGCTAACTAAATCACTTGTTATGGTTTTAATGAAGCAAAGTTAATTAAAATATTAACAGGACTTAGGCCTTCCTGCAAATTTTTCCGTATGAATAATAATAATAAATTGATATAATAAAAAAAGGTCTGAAATGGCTCCATTGTCTACTGCTATTCCTTTTATCACCTTTGCTTCACTACATCCTTACAAGAAAAGACAAAGTCCAAAACCATTGAAGATAAGAGATGGAAACACTAGTACTATTTTGTTAATTCAATTTGGATAATATAGTCTCCCCATCAAATAATATGCTTGTATACAACATTTAGTAAGAACTTTGTTTCACTTACATACTACATAACACATTTTCATTTGAATGTTACTATCTGTAATCAGTCACATACTTAAGGAGAAACTTTCATTGCGAGCAGTTACCTTTTTCTATTCATAGATGGCGCTACGTGCTTTCGGAAGGGGAGATCAATTACTCCCCTACAGATAATCTCTTTTCCCTCCCTTTAATTAATACTATTCTAATTGACTAGAGGGACTGTATTCTAATTGACTTTCCTTCAAGGGGATTGTAGTGAACTCGGTGTGGGGTGTTTTTATTGTTCTGAGCCGGAGGCGCTTTCCTTCTCTTTGAAAGAAATGTAACTTGAAAAGTTTCTTAACTTTCAAATAAATTCTTTTTTTTTCTGCTAAATATATATTTTCAGAAATTATTACAATAGCAACTCCAATTAAAATATAATCAAACGTTTTAATATTGAAATTAATAAAAATTCTAAATTCTAAATTAAGCATCGTATTTCGTTAGAATATATTATAAGAAGTATATTTATGATTTTTGACATCCATTGTCAAGTCTATGCTTTGTATTCAACAAATACGAAAATTAACTTATAAAATTCATGAATTTGAAAATAGAATGTACATTACAATATTAATTCAGCCAAAATCCCACAATTACAAAATTTGAAAATTCTTATTCACAAAATCTTACTGGCAAAAGCTTGCAAAAGAAAAGTCCTATTTGCAAAACTTGCAAAAGTCTTTATATAAAAATTTTTTATTATTCTATCAACAAAACATTTACGAACATTTCAATCTAGAGGGAAAAAAAAAATTAATGAATAATTTCTCAAAAACTTTTCCGTTTTGCGTAAAAGCATAAAAATATCATTATATTCATCATAGTAAAGCTCTTCGTTATATATTGAAACAAATATATATATATATTTTCCATCTATTTTGCAATACATTATTTATTAAAACATTATTTATTCAAAAAATAAAATTACATCCAGTATACTAATAACGAAAACTAAAAATAGTTTTAAGTTTAAATTTTTTAACAGTACATGCCAAAAATTATTGACATCCATTTGTAGCAGTCGGAAATTTCCGCAGTTGAGTGAACCATGCAACAATACTCCTGTTGCGCTGTAACGTGCATGATAACTCAATTCTTTCACAACTACAATTTTTGGGGACGTAAGCACTATTTTTTTAATAAAATATAGATTTTGGTATATCTTTTTAAGATAAAAAAACATACAAATAATTTAATAAATATAAACTCATGATAATATTACTCCACAAATCTTTACTCCAAAATAACGACAGTATTTCTGACCGATTATTCTTCGTCGGGTCGAAAAAGGAGTAGAAATAAATTATTTCTTTCTTTCTTTCTTTGAACATAAAGTAAACAAACATGAACAATACAATTTTCAAATTACAATTGAGAAATGTTAAATTTGATTTATTGCACGTTTACAACATAATCTAATTATTAATTGACAAATAAGAAATGTTAAACGATCTACAAGTTTAAAAATGACATGAACAACACAAATTTCAAATTACAATTGAGAAATGTTAAATTATGTTTAACATAATTGCAATGTTTATATTTATTATTGTAACACATAAGTATATATATTTAAATATATATGAATATATGTGAATATTGAGCTTAATTTCCCTTCTAGGAAATTTTCTTTATCCTCAAGATTGATTACAACCACTGTAATTAAAAAAATTTGCATAACCCTTTCCCTCCAAAAAAAAAAAAAAAAAAAATATCTCTACCTTCACGCCACTACGGACCATACAGACACTTGTTTTCCATTAATAAAGGAAAAAACAGAAAAAATCACGATGATATGGTAAATTGAATTGGAAATGCATGAAGTATGACTATATGATAGAAAAACTAATGTGGAGTTACTGTGTACCAATAAATGAAACTCGTATGCAAATGAGCTGCAGCATAAAAGGGGAATGTCAATTTGTGTTCCGATTTTGAAGAAATGAGTTTAAGATAGTAGATGTCTTGTAATGGCTTAGAGCTGTGGGAAGACTAGAGGCAGACCAAAGTCAGATGGAGAAACATGATGACTGCATGGATTCCTGTTATCCACAGATTGTGGAACGGATTTTATAATTGACCATCAGCTTCCTGAAGATACA
>JAFIDM010000001.1:48531919-48588021 GCA_023159025.1 Thereuonema tuberculata
CGGTAAACACAGCTTGCTCTACAGTTCGACCAGATGTGAAACCACAGCTTATGATTCATGATTTCCATCTGGCCAACGTTTGGGTTTTGTGTGTGTGTTTGAGGTTTGCCGCTCGTCAGTTGTGTTTCTTAGCTATCTTAAATCGCAGAAGTCCTTTTTCAAATGGTATCAAGTAAATCTTCTCGTGCAAATAAACCTAACCTGGTACATCGAACGAAAACACCTGCTTCGGTTACTTTTTTGGTTTTCTCTGATGGGAATTCTCAAAACCACAGAACCGGAAGTGAAAGGAACACGTTAAGCAACAATTAATTTACGATCGAAAAAAAGAATTAAAAAAATCTCAAAATTTATAAGTTGTTAACGAAAGGAAAACAAGAACAGCACCTGAATAAAATAAAATTGCCTTTCTGATTCAATTATGGGAAGGAATTGGAAACGGCCGTTTCGTCCTTCAACGGACTCATCAGCTCAATCCCGCCTTCGCCGATAAAAGAATCAGAAAGGCAAGATCCTATTAGTGAAGTTGTAAGTTGTTAATTTATGAAATTTCTAAAGCTTGTTATGGATTCAATGAATTTCTCACAATTCTTACATTGAATTCCTTACCTCCCCTTCAGCATCAGTTACTACATAAAAAATTAATTTCCTCTTTATAGTTTTATTTCAAATACTTAATATAACATTTTTTATATTATTTTTTAAATTTATTTTAAATTAAGAACGAGAAATGACAAAATTAGGACACTTTACATTTTTTTTTATTCGAATTTCAAAAATGCTGAAAATATGTACTTCTATATTTTACGTAGTTATTGATACGAATCTGACGTAATTTTGTTTAAGCATCACTTAGCCTACATATTTTCAATTGTTTTTTTTAATTATTTAACAAAAAAAATTAAAAATAAAATAGTTATTTTCAAATAATTTTTTTCTTTCAGCAATTTCGGATTTGAAGGCTAAATGTAGTATAATGCGTTATAAGTAAAATAAATCAAGGTGAATTTCCAGATTCTATTTTTCGTTATTCTTAAACAAATTAGAAATACTGAATCAATAAGAAGAAATACCATGAAATGCAGAGATGGGAAGCTGATGGTTAGTTGACACCTAAGAACAGCTTTTAATATTTGCTTAAAAGTTCCTCTGTTTGATAATAGATGGCGCCAGGCTACTTAAACTCTCTTGGAAAAAGACGGCCAAAATAATTGTTTCATTTATTTTATTCCAAATGTTTTGAAATATACTTGAAAAGTCATATTTGAAAAGTGCATATGTTGTTAGTTCTGAGATTAATTTTTCGTTAATGATTTAGTTGAATATTTCACAATTAAAAATTATTATTACTTAAAATTTTATGTAATTTTTTTTTTTTTTAATCTGTGAAAGCTTTTGAAACGATTTTTAAATTTTTTTTTATCTTCTTTATTCTTTTGATGGGAATGCGTGGAAATACTGCCATAAAATAAACCTAAATTTTAAAAGCTATAATTTGCTGTTTTTTGAATAGCACGGAGAGTCAAAACATCTGAAAAAAAAAAAAAAAAAAAAAAAAAAAACTGTGTTCTAACAAAAAACAAATCTGTTTGGGAACGTTTTTTTTTTTATATATATATATATCTAATGTCATGTTTCTTTTATTTGTATTTAGTAGAAAGTTCATGATTTTGTAATTCACGATATATTTAAACATTTTATGTTTTAATATCACAATAACGCAAGATATATGTATTAGGTGAATAAAATACAAATAAATAGGCGATGTATTTTTATTTGAAAAAGATATAACACGTATACTTGAAAACAAATATCTTTGAAATTGTCAAAGAAACAAAAAAGGATTTAATACAGAGTTTTAGATTTGGTAATTTGTGGGAAAAAATCGATAATGGCGGTTTTTTTTATTTGCGAAGCCGTTTTTTAATTTGGTTGCATGATGACGTTAAAAATGTGATGCAGGAAGTGTGTCAGTCAACAACGCTTGGGAACTACAAATGTTTTGTTTTCTTGCGCAGTTAGTAATATTAACTTTTAAATAATCCATGATAATGAAACCTCGAATAACAGAGTGGAATCTTCAGAAGGTCAGAGCTATTGAAGTAACATTTTCAGGGAGTCACTACGAGGAATTCAATATAAACGATGGACTAAAACTACATCAGATCAAAATGTAATTAAGCGTAACAATGCATAATAAATAAGTTAATATTAGTTTGGAATTTTAATGATTCGAGAATTTTTAAAGAAACCGCGACTAAGAAGACGTAATTAATTGTGAGAAACTTTTTTTTTTTTTTCAAAATCCAACTGTTTGACCAGATTTTAAGAGCTTGGCAGGCGCTGTTTAAGTAGTCATACTGTAGACTAATATATATAATTCATAAAACATTTCGATAGAAAATTCTATTCTGCTTTTACGACACGATTCCATTAGGGCTTCTGAAATTTTTTTTGTTTGTTCGTCCTTTCAATGTTTAAGTAGGTAGTTTTAATCTTGCATCCTCTTTTTAAAAATAAACGACCCCAAAAATGGATATTACCTTTACAAATAGACTTTACTTGTCCAATTTTTATTTATTTTTTTTTATTTTCATTGTATCTAAGAACTTTTGGTGTTAAAAAGTCATAATGCAGCAGCTCAGAGGTGTGAATTTGGAATGGGGGAGAGATTATGATGGTCTTAAAAAACCTGTTACCAGATTTGAGAAAGAGTGGATATAAACGAAACGATTATTTTCCAACTAAAAAAAAATTCCAAATGCTAAATTTCTTCCATTTTCAGAAGCTTTTCCCCTCGATAACCCAATGCAGCAGTTTTAGGGTATCGAGGAATCTTTGTTATTGCAGCAATAGTCCTTAAAGTGAAACATTCAGTTAGCACCACCTCTACATGATATCAACTTCAACATCTACGATACGTATTAATCGTTATATGTTACTACTTTATACGTTGGCAGATTAAGGGTAATTTGGAAAGAAGATACAAATAAAAAACATTCAGAACAAATGCTTGATTAAGAATGTTTTAAAATTTAGTTTTCGACTGATAATCTTCCTTTCCTTTAGTTATAAAACATGTTCACGCCACCTCCTGTTTAGGAAACACTGGTTTAAGATGTTGGACTGCAATCAATTGGCTACAATAAATAAAAATTAAGAAAAAAGAAAAACCGTAGTTTTGATAATGAAAAAATGTAACTCATTTCAGAATTGTCAAATGACGCCATCTTGCTATTTTGTTATCTCAGTTTTAACTTATAAAATAAATTCAGTAAAACTTTTTCTGTAATTAAAAGAAAATATTTGGATACAATTAGATCTGGGAACTAACAAGAAATATTGTTGTTTGAATATTGTTTCCAAGTTAAGTTGAAACTTACTCATTTCAAAAAATAGGGATAATACATAAAAGACCGGATAGCTACTGAATGATTACAACACTGTAACACTTACCTTCCGGACGTTAACATTTTAAAAGATGTTTTATATTAAATGGAGAAGACGCCTTTGTAGAATTAATTCAAGAACTATTGGAAACAAGAATCCGTCAACTCAGTTCCTGCGGGGGAAAATGAAAATTAATTAAAGTTCGTCTGAAAACTATCTAAGAAAATATAATTGTAATATAAACACAGAAAAGTAAAACTTAAAATGTGAAACTAAAAATTAATTAGATATGCAAAACAAATAACATTTAAAATCTCTCTCAGAGAGATTAATTACTACTGATGTTTAGATGGAAATTTGATTATTATTAAGTCTTCATTTATTTTTCCCCTTTAAATAAAATAGGCCTAATCAATGGTATAAACAGACTCCTCATAAAGTTTCTGCCTTTGTCGCAAAAAACACATTAAACATAGCTTTTTTTTTTTTAATCATAATATCTTCAGTATCTTTGCTGTACAACAATCATTGATGTAATGTCTTCATTTTTCAAAAAGAAGATATCTGCGGTCCTATTTTTAATTTTATTTAAAACCTAAAATTCTGAAGCAAGTGAGTTATGCCATGCTAATATGAAAACTTTTCAAAACTGGCTGTTTATTTGCGATATCATCTGTCCTCATGTTGAAAGCTTGTCTGTAGTACTGGTCATTTGTCACTGACATAACTGAATAATTTCACGATACAGAGTTAAAGTAGAAAACTCACGATCTTTAATTCATGAAGGCTTTATGGTTCTTGCAGGAATATTTGGATGTAAAGTTAAAGTTTCTAACGAAAAATATATATTTATAAAAATATTCACTTTATACTTTCGAAGTCTACAAGTAATTTAGTGTTTGTTTTTTGTTTTAATCGCAAAAAGACTCTAATACTGAACTACAACCTCTTCCGAATACGAATAATCTCTTTAAATTATTTTCTTATTGAAAAATGTATGGATCACAACATTACTAAAGGTCCTCAAAGAGTTAAGGCTAATTTAATATCTTGTTCAGTGTAAACGTGATGTTCAGAGTCAAAATTGACTGAAATCAGATGATCACTCACTAATTATCAATCTTTGTGTCACAAGAGGATCTGAACGCATTTTTGCACAAAAGCGTTATTATCTGTTAAGTTGTGAAGTACCAATGGATCCTAACAAATTTAAGTTTCACGACTCGCAGGCTGGAATAAACATTTTACCCTCTGTCTCTCTCTCTCTCTCTGGTATTATCGTCATTATTTTCCAGTTGACTAGAAAGCAATTCTATGAATCTGTGTTGGGCCTAACAGTCATCTCCAAATAGAAAGCAATTCTGTCTGAGGTAATTTTAGAAAATTTGAAATTGATAACGGTTTTGGTGAAAGCCGCTACCAATCTGCTGACATTTGTAGATGATATTATTATATTCAATGATGAATTGTATATTGCTAAGGTACCGAGTTAAGATTTCACTTGGATATCTGAATACGCTAATAATTCAAGCTGTCAATGATTATTTACTTCATTTGCGTCCGATTTCTCCAAATGGTATTAAAATTATTTAATGTCGTAACTGTATTGGATTCAAATGGACTTAATCCAGGATTAGTTTAAGACTATTTGGAAAATCGGTCTTTAAGGGGTCGTTGGTAAAGTCGTGATGTCAAAACAGTTAACGGATTGAACTGTTTAGCTGAAAACTCCTTTAGCACCGAACTTAAAAGTTGTTCAAATAGACTATAAAACAGAGATTATATTCAAATATAACTTTCTTTCAGAAATTATAGCAAAATAATTACATAAGAAGAGTTTATTTGCATTTCAAACGTACAGCGAAACAACAGAAAAATTGTCTAGTTATATTTGTATAACCCTCTTTCATGAGTGAGAAACGTCTGAAGTCTATTATGCATTTTTTTTTCTACTTCCCTTGACTCAAAGAGACTCGACAGGAGAAAATTTGAAGAGTATCTCCGCGGACAGTGAATATAACATCTCTGGTTGTCAGTAAAAAACGATTATTGTTGTAAATATTTTGTCTCTGAAGAAACCCATAGCTTGTAATAATCATTTTTACTGAAATTCTTGCAATCATTACTCTTTTTTAATAAAATAAAATTTTAAAAAACTGAAAGCAACTTATTATTTGATTCAATTTTGTAGACTAAGGGTTGATTATTAGTAATTTACTTTCAAAATGTCACAAATTATTACTGTTTACTTATAAAAACACGTTCTTATACTAAAATCTACTTGTTCTCCAAAACTCTTCCAAATTCCTTCTCTGTATTTCTTATTCCAATATGTTTTAAATGTTAAATTGGATGTTTTATATGTTATCACTGATTCTTATGGCTTTATTTTCTTACCTTAAATTTTGATTCCCAAGTAAGCCTAATTCACTTTCAATTATTCACCAGCCATTATCACTGAAGTGGAAGTTAATGCATAAAAATTTCTCATTATGATCTCAGTGGCATTTCTTTAATTACGCATTGACCATTGCATTATTTTAGCACGATCTTAATAAATGAAGTGCCAACAATTATTGGTTGTAAGCTTTGAATCAAACAATTCTGAACTGTTGCTAGCTCTTAATAATAAAAATCACGTAGACGTTTCTTTGTTACGTAACTCATTTAAAAATATTGTTTGTTTATATAAATATTCATCATTACAGCTTTCGAATTGGTTAAGAAGTAACAATGTAGACATTAGGTTAATAAATTCTATTGAATTTAATATAGTTCTGTTCTTATTATGGTGCTGCGAAATAATCAAACCTATAGAAATAATTCGAGTAGACATTAAAGTTATTAGTAAACTTTTTCATTATTGTTACATTCAGTTAATTATGATATATTTTGATAAATAACATTCGTTCAAGTATTTTTTTTTGAAAAAGGAAAATTTCTTCATGTTTTGGCTTCATCCCCTATTAATTATTCTTTTAACTTTCCTAAGGATTCTACAAAACTGATCTTTTCTTTTAATTCTGTAATATATGAAAAAGTTAGAAAGTGTTGGTCTTTCATTCAATTTACAGATTTCTCCCCCACGACTTTCTCTTGTGAGACTTTATTAGTTCATTTAGATTGTCAACCCCAACTTTTTCTTTCTGAGTTCTACATTTCATCTTATTATCAACATCTGCCTTCGATCCTGTACTGAAAACTTATGTTTGTTTTCAGCCTTTTCTCTTTCTTCTACTTCAATGTCTTGTTCATCTGGGGGCACGGCAGTACCCCCGCCAAGACGAGCCGAAGGCAGGAAGGCACTACGTACCTTTTCTGGAAGCGTTTCGTCGGTATTTTCCAACCCTCATAGCTTCGGCCTGGATAATACTAGAGCTTAAATTTTCAGGATAAGATGCAGTTAGCAGACTAATGAAATACGCTAAGTTTCATTTATTTAGCTTTTCTACTTTGGATTTTATTAATATCTAAAATACATCGATTTCGTCCATGATTCACTGACTGACTGACTGACTGACTGATGATCATCAAAACCTCTAGGGTACTTCCTGAAGTCCTAGAAAGCTGACATTTGGTATGCAGGCTAGGTTTAGCACTAAAACAACAAGGAAAATTAAGAAATCTGTAACTTTCACCCTCCAAACCCTCATAAAGGGGGTTCCGGTTTTTTATTATATAACAATTTCTGATAGGTATATCCCATCCAAAACGTTTCATGTAAAATAAGTTGCCAAGACTCACATGCTCATAACGTTTTCACTGTTAAAAAGTTATCAGATCTCATCTTACAAAAAGAAATGAAATCTCACCCAAAACATTTCATGTAAAATAAGTTGCCAAGGCTCACATGTTCATAACGCTTTCACTGTTAAAAAGATATGAGATCTCATGTAGAGCCAAGCCCCTAACTCTACAAGGCCTAACTCTACAAGCCCTAACTCTACAAGCCCCAACTCTACAAGCCCCAACTCTAAAAACCCTCTATCTTGGTCAAAAAGTATGGCTTGGCCGTTTCATGGAACTATTTCATCCCACCCAAAACATTTCATGTAAAATATGTTGCCAATACGCTCATAACGCTTTCACTGTTAAAAAGTTATCAGATCTCATGTAGAGCCAAGTCCCTCACTCTACAAGGCCTAACTCTAAAAACCCTACTATATTGGTCAAAAAGTATGCCTTAGCATACTCCATATCCTTTACATAACTCCATGGGATTGTCTGTGTGACAGCCATGAAACGGCCAAGCCATACTTTCTGACCAAGGTAGAGGGCTTGTAGAGTTGGGGCTTGTAGAGTTGGGGCTTGTAGAGTTGGGGCTTGTAGAGTTGGGGCTTGTAGAGTTGGGGCTTGTAGAGTTGGGGCTTGTAGAGTTGGGGCTTGTAGAGTTAGGCCTTGTAGAGTTAGGCCTTGTAGAGTTGGGGCTAGTAGAGTTAGGCCTTGTAGAGTTGAGGCTTGTAGAGTTTGGCCTTGTAGAGTTAGGGGCTTGGCTCTACATGAGATCTCATATCTTTTTAACAGTGAAAGCGTTATGAACATGTGAGTCTTGGCAACTTATTTTACATGAAATGTTTTGGGTGGGATTTGCTTATCTAATAATTCTGATGCGATATTATGACAGCCATTCTAATATTTCGTAGCTTCTTTGCTGGCAGAATTAAACGACATGGTATGGATTCTTTGAAAGTGCAGAAGCTACGTTTGTACATCGTCGTCAGGATCTCTTCCATAATCTAAGCGTACGATATAATACAGCGGGATTCGTATGAAATCGAACCCGGTGAATAAATGCATCACCTGAAGTTATTTTCGTACCATCTTCGAAAAATCCAGCAACCCGAAAACGGAGCAAAATTCTTCTGCAATACATCTAGGAAGACATTTATCACAAACGATTCATCAGCCACAGTGAATAAGTACTTTACAGCATTTTGATCCAAGAATCCAAGAGATTCCCGAGGTACAGGCATACAGCCGGGAGGGGGGGGGGAGAAAAAAAGAAAAGAAAGTGTGTATGTTCAAGTGTATGTGTGTCAATGATGAAATTCAAAGAGCCTGCTCTCCCCATAAATTTTAGTATTAAAATGTGTTTACTTTTAAAGTTTTACTTAAAGAAAGCAAAGTCATTTATATAAATTATATAATGGACCCATCCCCATTAACAAAATCCTGGCTACGGGCTTGCGGGGTATATCTTTTATATCAAAACGCTTGTCACCTCTTCCTGCTGAACCATGATATTCAGGTGGTTTCTCTGCCCAGGTTTTTGCCTAACAAGCCATCTGCTGTACACATATAAAACCTGCAAAACTATATTTAATGAATTATTTATGTCACACGCTACATGTAAGTTCTCTCTACTGAAAAGCAAGTAAATTTATACCTAAGTAATTATTATGACAGCTGCTAAAATGCCGTAATATAAATTTTAAAAAAATAAAAGTAATCAGAAATGAAAGATGAATAATTTCTCAAAGAAATGCGAAAATGACAATTAGACCTCACTAGATGCCGCCATCATAGGATCCTACTAAATTTTAGTTCCTAAACTGAGAAAACTGATTTTAATAAGTTAGTATTATATAAAAGCGTTATTTTGTCTGTCATTGTCATAAGACTTAACGTTTTTCCAATTTTGTGACCAAACTATAAGAGATAGATTGGTCATGTAAATGGATAAAATGTAGAACTTTTTAAGACAAACAAAATGCTACAAAAATCTTTCGAAAAAAGATTTTGGTTTCCAAGATGGCGCCTTTTAAAGGGTCAAATTTTGACTTTTTCTCAATTTAAACGAAAAGTATAAAAGTTGGAAGAGAACATTATATTGAGAAAATGTTGGTATTTGAAAGTTCTATCGAACGGTATATCAGTCATTAACAAACGTTTCTGCGTTTGGAAGATACATGCAACAATGAAGTGTTTTTGCGGCAATCCACCGTGTGAGTGCCAACGCGCAATACACCTGAGTTAAGCGGAGAAGCCCACAACGAGCTGGGAAGTCATGTATCCTCTGATCTCCATATTAATTTGCTAAATAAATATAGTTTTTTTTGGGTTTTTTTTTAATGCTATACATGCAAGGGTTCCGGAGCGAAGCGACGGTACCCGTCTAGTATTATTATATTTAAATAAGTAAACATACGACACAATCTATAGTCCATTGGAGAACATAGGTTGTTTTGAAATAAAGTTTTTGAACTTCCAGAGACGAAGAAAGTAGCAGACATAGGTCAGGGCATATCTATATAGAATTTACTTTACTAATAGTGAAAAAGAGTTTAATTCAAACATGAAATAAAAGAAGATTTAATCAAAATATTGGTTTAAAGCAACAGGCGAAGCCAAATGGCTGACATCAGGTTTTCATTTTCTGCAAATCGTTTCTAATTTCGTTCCAAACTTTCCTGGTGATATTTAGTTACAAAAAGCCATTGTCATGTTTCCAAATGTTGTCACGAATTGAACAGTAATGTTGGGCCTAAATTCGATTTCAGCCAGTGTCAATAAAGGCAATCTCTCATTGGCAGCCACCATAAATTGTGTTTATCATCATATAAATGCCAAATTGATTAATCCTAGCATTACCTGAATCAAACAGATAACGTTTGTTCATTCAAGACTCAGCTCTGTCAGTATTTTGGTAAGTTAGTCATTAATTTTCATGTTTTTATGAAGCTTGAATAAGGGAAAGTGACTTAAATTTTAAGAAATTTGTAAAAGTTAAACATTAAAAAAATGCAATAAAATTTACAAAACAAACTGTAGTGAAAGTTTGGTGGTTGGCAGTCCTCTGGTTAAAACAATAGTAGACATGGGTTCAATTCCCGAGTCAGGCATTTGCTGGCAGTTTCCTTTCTGTAATGTCCAATGGTTCAAAAAAAATTATTCGTTTTTCCTTGTAATTCGTAATGCTATCTGAGACCGAGTTGTTTTCAGTGGCGTACTTGAGAGAGAAATTATCGGGTTTGGCCCCCACCCCCAAAATTTTTAAAATAACATTAAAAAAAAATATTCTAAATTTTGTAGTTGGCTCGGGTAAAACATTACCCCCCCCCCCAAGTAAATAATCATAGGCTACCATTACACTTTTGTTTTCATTTCGTCCGTATGTAAATGATTGCAAAATAAAATTCAGGTTTTGTTTTTTAGCGACCCATATATGTATTATTGCGTTTGTCCTGTCTGTCCGTGTCTGTTCTCCCCTAACCACTCCCGAACGGAAGATCGGATCGGCAAACGAACTTCACCATCGTGTTCAGAGGCCCAAACGCCGTAGGAATGGAGTATATTTGTTTCTTGTGTGCAAATAATTTCAGCATATTCTTAAAGCTTTTTGTTTTTGTTTTTGTTTTATTTGTATTTCGGAGATTTCCTTTACATATACCAATAATCACTCCATTTTTGAGGAAACTCTATTCTTGAGGCTGAGTTTGCTTTGGGGGCAACGGGGGGGGGGGGGGAGATCCTCCATTCTCGGGGGAATACTCGGGGAAGGTGGAAACCAGAATAATTGCTTAACTGTTTTAACGTTAAGTGAGTACAAGTAGACAAATCCAAGACAATACTGTTCGTGCGGAATAGTGAGACGTCTAATGTTTCGCCTGCTCCATAACAAACTTTTAGTAATATACTGGATAGAGTGACGGATTCAGAATCAGAAGGCTGTGAGTTCGAACCCCAGCTTTAAATATATATATATATTTTTTTTATTTTTTCGGGGATTCCATTTTATGCAACTAACATTATTCGTTGTATGTTGTTTGAAATTGATTATGCACACGTTCAATGTCCGCTTGGGTGTTAATGGGTCGCCCTAAATTTTATGCTTTAGCACAAATTTTTCTTCTAGAAAGAATTATACATTACAATTACGCAATCGTTAAAAATACATATAATACTTGGCATATGATCAGCTTTCCATCGCGGTTTGGGCTGAGTATGCTTTGGAGGCGATGGGGGGGGGGGGGAATCCTCCATTCCGAATACTCGGGAGGGTGGAAATCAAAATAATTGCCCAATTGTTTTAACGTTAAATGAGTACAAATAGACAAATCCAAGACAATAATGTTCGTGCGGAATAGTGAGACTTCTAATGTTGCGGTAACAAACTTAACGCTGTGAACTCACATCCGTTCACGGACCGGAAGCGAGCTATGACCTATGAGAGACAGCTCAAATAGACTTAGGAACTACTTCCATTCTCTAATCATCGTTCCCTGTGTTCGTTAAACTCAACAGATATTTGACATCCTTTGAAAACTCATTGGCGAGTCGTAAGGAATAACCTCACGGGTCGGATTTGGCCCGTGAGTCATATTATTCCCCAGTCCCCTTCTCAAGCCTTCCCCTTCTCAGTCCCCTTACCCGCCAAGAAGAAAATTATTTTGACTGGTTTCCTTATAAATTCATGAGTCATCCCTTACGTATTCGTCTTGTAGTCATATATTCTGTATTCATTCAATGTTCATTGCGATTTGATAAACGAAATGTAAAGTAAGTGACAATATGTACGAAAAGTACTTAGAAACATTGAAAATTAAAAGGAAAAAAAAAAGCCCTTTGGTTGCTCATAAGGTAGCTTTAGAGAGAGTGACTGCTTCATCTATGTCCAACCGAAGAAGATAAAGAAGTTTATTTTTAATCTTTTATTTATATTTTCATTGATTTATCTCAAAAACAAAAATAGTAAATGCACGCCATATTTTGGGCTTCCTGTAAATATATCTGAAACTCCACGTTAAGAACCAGTGAATATAAGTAAATAAAAGGTATCATTAACATTAAACTCATCAAATAGGTAAAACTGAATGATGTAAATAAATCAATCGTAGAGTGAAGCAAAATAAATAATCAAAAACCAAGGCTGAACATGAATAAACAATCACGCCTTTGAGTTTATCATTAGAAGGAATCGGGAACGGCCGTTTCGTCCTTTTTGGGGACTCATCAGCCCGATTCACCCTCCTTCTTCATAATTTTTCGGTACGTTAAATTTGTTTCTTTAGAAGCAAAATAAACTGACATTAGAACCGAAAGTTTAATGTAATTCAGTAAAATATTCGTCGAAAAATACAGTAAAACCCCGTTATTACGCTCCCGCTTATAGCACTATCCCGTTCTTTACGCTCCTTTCGTGCGGTCCCTGGAATTTTCTATATAACTCTGTATACTTTTACCCTCTTATAACGCTTCAAATCCCGCTTGTAGCGCTTTTTTATATCGGAAATTTTGTATCGAAAAGAAATGTAACACTGTAACGATTCTTTTCTTTCCCTGGTAGGAGGGAATCTTCGAACTCTTTGAAGTGCGGGTCTGTGATACAGTAAGTTAGTGCAAAATGTCGAAGCGGAAATCTCTTTCTATAAGTGAAAAATTGCAAATTCTTCGTAAGTACGACGAGAATTCTACACTAAATCAGAAGGTTTTCGCAGAATCTAAGAATTCCCTGATCCAGTCTGAGAACAATAATAAAAAATAAGAATGGAATTATCAATGCAGCGAAGGATGGTTGCAAACGTAAAAAAGTAAAGTGTGGAAAATGTGAAGATGCCGAGGAAATTCTAATTGAATGGATTCATCAGTCCCGTGATGCATCAGTGCCATTAAGTGACCCAATCATTCAAGAAAAGGCGCGTGAAATAGCGGGCAGTGCACTAAATCTGCTCCGAAAATATATTTGTATTGCTCCTAGTGGAGTATCAATTGATGTTAATAGTTTCTTGAACCTCATTGAAAATGTCATAATTTATAACAGTAGCATACACACACGGCAAACCACAATCAAAGATTTTTTTAATAGGAAATAAGCTCACATTTGCACTATATCTATTTCAGAATCAAGTATCTTTCCTGTAAAATGGTGTCTAAATGTTTCCCCATCATATAAATCATTCCCCGTTTATAGCGCTATCCCGCTTATTACGCTTGTAGGTCACGGTCCCTTGACGAGCGTAATAACGGGGTTTTACTGTACTTAAATTTTTATAAATTTATTTCATGAAGTTTGCTACAATGTGAGCTGCAGCGTCGTTAGTCAACCAAAAAAAAAAAAATAAATAATAATTCACATCTTCTGCTGAATGTGGCAGAAAAACGGCAGGCATTCACAAGATAAAATTTGACGGAATTACAAATTTATGCAATTTTTTTTAATATTTCATCTTAATATTATTTCCCGCTTAATCAATAATTTATTAACTATTTCGTAATATTTATCTGTATTTTCATTTTTTTTTTTAAATAAACTTAACTGCTAATCAATTTTTCTTTTAGTAGTTTTTCTTGACTGATTGTAAATTTCCGATGACTATTTTTATGTTTCTATTATTAATTAATTTATTGATTTATTTTTTTAATTCTACAGTGGTTCTTTTAATATCTGTGCCTTCACATAAAAGTCGTAACAGTTAAATTAATATCTGTGATACAGATTCCATGAGACAATAGACCGTCAGTTCGCGAAGAATGACGTTACTGAGAACACACCGAGTGTTTTGTGGTGCAGAGCCATTGAACTGTTGGCACCTGTGCTTTAATAATCACTTCCAATTGATGCGTATCAACATGGGGATCAAAACTTTGTTCACAACTTATTCGCCTTTCCGGAATAATTCTAGGATATTTAAAACCGAACTGATCAGATGCACGGCGAACGTCTTCAGAATGTAGCTGTGTAGGGTAGGTAATATTTCTGTTTTTACTGCTAACAGCTTACAATTGTTTATTTCTTTTTTGGATAACCGTATTAAACTTTTATATTCAAAATATGCAGCACACTATAATTTATCACTTTGGGATTGAAATAAGGAACCGTTAATGACAAAATGTTCATAAAAACACCCAAAGCTAACATTAATTATTTATTATTGAAACATAACTCGGTTTCCTAAGCCAATCATTTACCAATTTTAAGCACGAATATTACGGAAGCTAATATTTCAAATTAAATAATGCTGTTACGAAAGGAAGATGGAGTGACATTTTTTTAAAGTAATTCTTCGCAAATTTTTCTTATTGTTTTCTTTATTTCTTTTTCACTATTTTCACAAGAATTTTAATCACAGTAATAATAAAGGCAGCTTCCATGAGCATTAATTAAACATGGAAAATTCGTGCAGCATTTTCACTTCTCATTATTTTAACCTATTCTAGAAATTAGAAAGCAATAAAAAAAATAATAAAAATCGTATCTGAGATCCCTCAAATTAAATTTTATTTTGATTTCAAACAAAGAGAAAGACAGAGAAATCGAAAAAAAAAATAATAATAAATAAAAATGTTTTGAGCAAAATGCGAATTATTCAATTTTATATAAATGATTAATAAATAATAATATAAATATACGAAGTATAAATGTTTGAAGTTTTGAGGCAGGGATAAGCAATAACTATAAATAAATAATATATATATATATCAAATTAATGAAGCTGTAGATGACATTACAATCAGCAATATTTTTATAACTTATAGAACTTATATTTAAGTTTTATAAGCTTATGCAAATATTTATTGAATAAGAATTAAAATCTATTGAAATTTTTCATCTAATTACGTTGAATAAAAAGAAGAACCAATTTCTGCACTTGGCTGTTCTGTAGACAAACGTAGACACGCCTCAAAGGAAGCAGCAGGGAATATTAAAATATAGGCTGTATCCATTATCCGCTTTTCATTTAATGATTATTATTATTATTTACAAGTTTTCTCATCATTAAAATACAACGCAAGAAAATTCCAGACATTTTAAATTCACTTTTGCGCCAAAAGTTTTCTTCACAACCTGACAACTGTCAAATAAAACTGCTCTTTCAGTAATGGCAGTGGATGAAAAAGTCCAAGCTCCTGGGCTAACTAAATAAATAGCCTAAATAAATAAATAACATTTTGAAGAAAATAGATTTTAAGTTGTTCGTTTTTTTTTTTTTTTTTTTTTTTTGTTGTTGTTTAGTTATCATTCTAAAGATATCCTGCATATTCAAAAAATGGATTTAATAAAAAAAAAAAAAAATGCTTTATCTAGGCAAGGATTATGTATATTCTTGACTTTTCATTGTGTTTAAAATGAATTTATTATGACATGATTACTTTTTCATTTTTTACCACAATTTAATTTTTCTTAATCCATTATTTCAATTCTCCCTCCTTGTCGACTGCACTAGCTTATTCTAGGTCCTATACGTTTTTGATAAATTCTTGTAAATAAATTGAAATTAATGTCCATCATTTCCACGATTTCTGAGCAATGAATACTAAATTTCTAAAAGTCGACTGAAATTTGTGTCAAATACAAGTCGTATAACCGATAAATATAACAGTGGGTTTCTATAGCGAAGGATTTACCCAGGAACAGTTTCCAAACAAATAGAAATGAGATTTGCCTCAATTGATCATTTTGCCAACGTAATAACGCAATTAGGGAGCTTTGATTTATCTCTACGGATCGCCGCCAGCCTTTTGCGGCTGCAGGAGGTGACGCTGACGGCAGAGTTGACGGAATATCAGTCTGTTGCGTATGTCAGACTCAATATCTCATGAATTAGCGGCTTAATTAGCCTGATTTATGAATGTTTCTGTCACCAACCCTCTCCTGGTGGAACATGTGATCTGTCGCATCTCTCGTTCCACTGAAGAGATTTTTAATTAGTAAATTAAACTAACAGGACTCATGTTAAGACCAGGTCTTCAACTCCGAGACATTTTTATTACCTTCATGGAGCAGTTTTTGTAAACGGTCCTAATAATACCCTTGTTAAGCTACTGGATTTTTTTAAGCATAGTTTTCTAAGATGGACTCATAAAAATCATTTACTTCTTTGATGTATCCACCGTTGCAACTTTGGAATCCGTGATTAGCTTTTCTTCAAACTTGGCATTAATATTTATGAGACGATCTATCATTTTTATTTCAAAATTAATCAAATTTCTCCAATTTCCTGTGTAATCAAACACTTTGTTGAACAAATTTCACAGACAGTCTCACGTTTCTGTGGACCATTGTTGATTAACCAGCAAAGTCATTAATGTAGGCTTCAAAGAATAACAAAGAATTTTAATTAGCAGTATTCATTGTTGTATGAATTAATAGAAAGAAAGAAACTTCATTGAATTGTCAGTCACATAACAGTAATCCAAAGGAACTAAGGCGGACAATATTTATTATTGATTCCTATGGCAGCAGATTCAAAATGGCCCAGAGAGCTGAAATTGTTATGTTCGATCTTTTAAAATGCAGGAAAGCACAAATCTTCCTTTATTGGAACTTTCCCTTCCAATTTTTTTTTTCTTTATCTTATATTTTTCTACTTTTATAGCAATGAACATCCATTCACTTTGAGATAAATCAAAGTAGAATTTGCCTTTAAGTTAGTCAATGTCATAAATTTTCTTTGTCACGTGATTACGTTCGTCATTAGTGTATAAGCTAATTCTTAATTAATAGTATAAGGATAAGCTAATAGAAATTGACTGATGCAAGTATTAACGGAATTCGAGCGTTAATAGTCATTAGAAAAGATAAAATTAACTATAAACTAGTCGAATAGTGTCTTGAGTAGAAGCAACCCTTTGTCTATTTAGAATTAAAGAATATTTTTTTTTTTTTATTTTGCCTTGATTCATTGATATTCAAGAAGGCATCTTTCCAGTCCATAAGAAAAAGGGTGGAGGTCTGATTGAATTCAAGATAAAATTCATTAGTAACAGCCATTAAGCCCATTATAGCGCCATGTAAATAAGAAAATTTTTAATCTTCTTTAGTCTGATGATTGTATAGATTGATTCAAAAATACAATATTTATTTTTAAAAAAATCATGTTGTCAGTGTTGTTGATTTGCAAATAACGAATTCAAACATCAAGAATTTTAAAGTTAATGAGTTTTAAAAAGTTTTACCATTTTTTTTTGTATTGACCAAACTATAGAATGGTAAAAAAATATTCAGTTCTTTAATATTTCAGAAAAAAAAAAACCCGCAGTTTAATAATGGAATTTATAATTATTAATCTTTATTTTAACTGAAATTTTTAATACATCTTTTATTATGTGTTATTCCATTTAAATTAAAGTTAACAGCCTTACCATTTTTGATTCCACAAAACTTAGTATATGGTAAATACCACCATAGTATCATCCTACCAACATCCAAAACCATTTTCAACACTATATTGTGACAACACTCATAAATCCATTATTTCTAATGTAAATAGTCGAATTTTTAAATTCTATTGTTTTTTGTTTTTCCTTCTGAAGAAGAGAGAAATATATTTTGATAATAAGGAAAAGATTTTATTTTTGTTAATGTCACAGCAAAAAACCCCGTAAGCGTGATTTAGGTTAATTTCCCGAAATTTAAGCTCATTGGAATTTAGGAATTTAAGTTAAAATATTAAGAATTAAGACTTATGTAATTTAGAATAATTGTGTTGATGTTTTTTTTTAGTTGATTTAATTAATGTCAGATTAGTTTAGTAATTTTGATTAATTTTAAGAGTTAATCTTAATTTTAGTAAATTTTAGTTTCAAAAAAAGAATCGAATTAAATTTCTTTAAAGTTGTAAATTTAAGCGCTTTTGGAAATATTCCAGGTCAGGAAAGGTGATTGGCTGATTAAGTATTCCTCGCCAGATGAGGCAATCGGCGCTATTTGTAATTTTGTCCTTTGATTGGACATTGTGCGATGACGTAGTCGGTGGCGCGTCATCCGAACCCTTTTAACCGTGTGCTTAGCACGGAATCTCTCTAAGTCGTGCGCCGTGTATCTTTATTTAAGCCGTGTAGCAGTTTCTCCTAGCCACGTGCTTTTCGCATTACTCTCTTAGCCGTAGTGTGCCCTGTATTCTCGCAGCCACGTGCTCATTGTAACTTTAACCATGCGGATTTTCGCTTAGGCTTAGTTTTTAAGCCATTACCTTTAGAAGTTATCCGACCACCAAGCAGTCAAATAGTTGACGTGGTTCGGGAATTAGTGTCATACATTATTTAACTTAGTTTTCCTAGGCTTGTGAAGGCAACATGAGATAGCCTATTATTTCAATTTCTTCTAGCTAACTGCGTGTATACCCGCAGTGACCGCGTGTGATACTGTAAGTGAATTTAAGTGAATTTCTTCTCAACTGAGTTATTACATTATTCAGTGGAGTAAATCCTATTTTGGGACAAGTTAATTATTTAGCTGCATGTGTTAATTAGAAGAAAACTTCAGTGCGATAGTCTAGTTTAGTGAAGTGAATATTTTGAATTCTCGTGAATATGTGAATGGAAGTTAAGAGTGATTAAGTTAGTGCAAGTCAAACAATTACAAAAGCGCAAGTGTCTTCTTTGTTCAATTACATTATCAGTTTAGAACTGTGAGCGGGGGAAAGTTAATAAACCGCCGTTTTGCTGTGTGACATTCGTTACCGTAATCTCCAAGTAGGAGCTATTGTTTTTCCATTTGTTCAGAATAAAAGCTAAAGAGTTATGTTTTATGTTACTTATTGCGTATTGGCCTGTTCATTTTATGGTTGTTCAGTGGACACTACGCCTGAGATTGGCTCGAGCTAAGTACTGGGGTGTGACGACCGAGGGAAAACTTGGTGAATACGCGTCTGTGACGTATTGTGGCGCCCAACGAATACAACAAACCCCTTCCTCCAAAAGTTACGTCACAATATATCTATATTAACGAGTTTTCGGAAAGTTGTTCTTTGTCAAGTTTTAAATAATTTAAGAATTTATAGATGTTAAATACCATACCATGTTACACATCCTGGACATTGTTACAAAATAACCATCAAAACAATACTCCTTTCTCACCTATATCTATGTAACTTCGAACCCATAATTTACTGTAATTTGCCTCAATTATTTCTTTTGCATGAACTCTTACGTTCAAAAGGCGAAACAAATCTTTACTGAACTGTAAATTTGAACCTTTACGTACAGGCCCTCGTTTTACGCCGGTGTTGCGTTAGTGTCGTAAATCGAATCGAAGTAAAACAAACCCATTATTATATAATGTAAACAGTAGGGATGAGTTCCACACATCCAAAAATATATTGTTTTTATTTAATTAAACCATGTTAATATAAGTTTTTACGACTAAAATTACTGTAAAATATTTATGTACTTTCATAGACCTACTAAATTAATATAAAATAATAAATAATAACTTAATTATTATCTGCATACAGT
Source organism: Thereuonema tuberculata (assembly GCA_023159025.1). Classification (NCBI taxonomy): domain Eukaryota; kingdom Metazoa; phylum Arthropoda; class Chilopoda; order Scutigeromorpha; family Scutigeridae; genus Thereuonema; species Thereuonema tuberculata. Next base: position 48,551,486 of record JAFIDM010000001.1, read on the forward strand.
GTAAAGTGTGTGAGGGTTTATGTAAAGTGTGGTAAAGTGTGTCCTTTTACCAGACATGGGCACGTTTTTTTATTAAAACAACTTTTATCGCTATTAATTAGTTAATACGTATTTATCATAGCATTCAAAGACAATCAGTGCGGGAAGACTGAGTGAAACAAAAGCGAGGAGGAGAGGAGCCACGTGAACAGAATGGTCCGAGACTAAGTACAGCTGTTAAAGTTGACTGCGTTCACCGTTTATGGCTGCATTTTCGGTCAAGAAATTTAATTTGTCTTTTTTTCGCATTTTTTAATTTTTTAAAATATATTTTTCCTTATTTTAGCTTAAATTCTAAACCGGCGTAAACTGAAACGACGTCAATTGAACCGGCGTAAAACGAGGGCTACCTGTAAACAATTGTTTCCTTTGAACATTTCGTTTTAGATTTTTTCTTTTTCTCTGAGCTTTAGCATATTTTATTTTAATTAGCAAAGGAAGGAGTGAAAAGCTTAACTGATTCAACTTCATTGCATGTTCAAAATTAGGCTTACAAATTGGAGGTTTTCGCAACTTCAGGATTAAAATAGTTAATGAAAAACTTTGATTAACTTTTATTTCCCCTATTTATGCAAGACGTAAAACTGAACTTTCACTGATAGAACTTCATAACTAAAAAGAAATTGCTTAAATTTATAGAAATTTTGAAAATTGATTTTTCAGGCTTTTAAAAAAAGTCATATGACTTTTAATTTAAAAACCGAAAGGAAAAAAGAAATTAAATTAGAACCTCTTATCACGTACTTTCTGAGGGTGGAAAAAAAATCCACATCAAAGCTATTCAAATAGAAACATTCAAATAACCTAAGCAACGTTATATAAACAGTTATAAGGTCTTTGAGATGAATAAAAGTTTCATGATAAGAACGGCGGGAGATCTCAATGTTAGGCGTGAAAGGTCCTACCACCGTCCGTTACAAAGCGTACAATTTAGCAAGCTGCTTTATTTATGACTTTTTTGTACAGGAAAAACTTTAAAAAGGCAGTTTTACTTAGATCTATTTTTTTTTCCATTGGAATCGAACGTACTTCATTGCCACAGTGTGAGCATTGTTATTCTTCAATGACATTGTTTAACAAGAGTGTTCGTGTTTTCTTTGAAAGCGCCATTTGTGAAAAGGAGACATTCGAGAAGCCTTAGACCTTCACATTTGTTTTTGGTTAAAAAATACGTAGAAAGAGAGTCTTATATGCGATCAAATACACTAATTTGCTTGTTGTGCTGGGATCTAAGGTCACTTCGTATTTAAATATAAAAAGCACTGAAATTCTCCTTTAAGAAAATAAATCAACAAAGACCACCATTTCTCAAGCAGTCTTTAATGATGGAAAATTATAGTGTTTTGTCTTAGGCGCACGTGCTGATAAATAGATAATTATGCTCTTTTTATGTTATTTGCATAAAAAAAAAATCATGTAAGGTCAACCAAAGGTAAATGGGAAGAACTGATGCTGCAGTAACGTATTTGATTTATATTAGAATCGTGAGTTTTTTTGCTTTTTTCTCTAATGCATTTATGAGAGAAGAAATTAATTGACAAAAACGTAAACTTTTGAGAGGATTTTTATTTCTTGGCAATGTAATCTCGATATTTAACGGAACCCAATTGGAATAAACGTTTGTGTAAAATCCTATTAGAAGTTGTCTAGCATCCTTATTGTTGCCATAAAGCTTCTTAATTGCAACTCCATTTAATTTCGTGAAAATGTATACCATAGGTACGTACTTAGTATAATATATGCAAGCTGAATAAAATTGTAATGTCTTTGTAATGGTTTCAAACAACTTTTTCCGTAAATATATTTGTAAGTTTAAGTGGAATTGCTTTCGTGATGACCTGCAATGCTACTCTTCATGTCATCTCATTGCCAGTTACCCTTATCTTTAACATTTTTGTATTTTCAATACTAATCTTGAATTTGAGTTACTTATTGGCAGCCTTTACCATAAAAACATCTGTAGCGTTTATCACATCATCAAACGCACTTTAGATTTGGATTCTTCAATAGAAAGTATTCTGGGAATGAATACTTCCAGTGTTGTTCGGACTATTGAGATGCAAATAGCTTCTTATCCTTTTCACGTACAAAGCAGCCAAGTGGTTTATTTATAATGCACAGAAAAAATAGAATAAAAAAGGATAGACAATCACATCGATTTCAGATAATATCTCTAATAGTTCTTACTGTGACGCTATATGACACACAAATACAAAACATACCAATATTAAAGATTTAAAGATTTTCTTTTCATTGATGAATTATTTCGTTAGTATCAACTTATTTGAAAGGCAATATAATATTGCATGAAGAAAAAGGATTTTCTGATTTTATTTTCTTTAAATGGAGGTAAATCTAATCTTAAAATTTATTTTAAATAGAATGCATAGGATACATACAGTCTGATGCAGTTCTTGATGCAAACAAAAAGGGGTCAATTTATTAATAACATTTTAGAAATCAGGTTGAATCAATTTTGTTGATGTACACTTAAATTTCTTAAAGAGGTATTTCAATCAGGAATTGAATATCAGAGAGAATTATTCCTACTTGGCTTCCTATCGAGGAGTGCCAAATAATCTGTGCAAAATTCTTAGGACAGACACTATAAACGATAATGACTAACAATTTGCAAAGCTTAGCAATGATGTAATGTAGATGATGATCGAGTATTACTTCTATGTGGTTTCTTTTTGTTGTACAGCGATGGAGGATTAATATATAGCCTAGACACAGAGTTGATATACAAGCTGCTAAGCTCAGCGTTGACGGGAATTATGGGTACCCGGGAAGTGAGATACGTCGTCATTAATTTTACTTTAATAATCTTCTTCTCCACTTCAAGTAAAATCTTTTAATAGAATTGGCGTATATTTTTTCTTTATTTATTGAAAATCATTTGAACTTAATTATTCTTAAGTTCCAAGAATAAGGAAATTCAATGCAGTAATTTCCAGCTTTAACTTTGCTTGAACTTAATTCATCTGATAAATGAAATAACGTTGTAGATGGGTCTAAAACAGAGGAGGCCGATTTAGATTTTGTCACTGGATTTAATCAACGACCAACAGCTTTAGAGTTGCAATTTATTCTGTGAACCAAATGATTCTACTTTCAGGCTGTGATTCTTTCATTGTGACAGCGAGAATGTTTCAATTACATGTTCCACTGTGTCAGAATTCAAAATTTGAGACGGAATTACATATATATCGCAATTGTATAGGTTTCAATTACTACACCAAGAATTACAGGTTCGCTTTTAGATATCAGTAACTCTTACAGAATATTTTGAATTTAGTCTTGTTATGCGGCACACTGCCGAATTTATAAAGCTTATTTTTTCAATAAAATTCCAAGAATTCCTTATTTTTCTTCCAAGAGCGTTGGATTTTTTTATTTGTTTATTTATTTTTTAAATATTTTTTATATTTATATTTATTTAGTTATCCAGTGTTTATGATACAAATTTGAATTCTAACGTTTCATTTTATTTTTTTAAATATTTGAACGTTTATTTGAACAGTAAAGTCTGATGTTAAAAATGACGTTAATCCAGGGTCTGGCCTCTTTGATACTGTTTACCATTTTCACCATTACAATTTTTTCTTATAAATTTCTTCTTGGTTGATCAGCTGGGCCTCTGAAGCTTTCGGTAGTTTGAGTTTTGCTGAAATTTTGGGAAAAAAAAAGACTCTTCCTATAAAAAACGTTACCAATCCCTGTCTTAATCATTACTTAGTTAATGAATAACAAGTAAATCTTTTCTGCAGCATATTTTCTTCTGATGTTAACATAAACATCAAATTCGACAAAATCCTGAAAGGTTTTCACAAACAATATTTGTGAATCAGCAACTCGATTCCAAAGCTAATATATTCCAGTAAATTAATTACAAACAGATTATTACTTTTATTAAAAGGTATTTAATCAAAACCAAGTTCTTGAATTTTTGTCAAGCTTCATTCATTCTTTTTAATTAATTATTATAATGAGTCTTTGGTCTTAAAGGTCTAATTTCATCCGTGGAATATCAAACAACCGTGTAGGGGGGAAAAAATCGTACAATTTATATTTACGTGTTTTATTTAATATTACATTGAAATTTTGCTTCTTATACTCCTTTTATCACACATTTATATATAAAAAAAAAATCCTGTTAACATCGTAATATAAGTTAACATTAGGAATTGTAGTTCTTCATAATTACTTGAGGCTTTATATTGCTTAATGCTTTCCAATCCTTTACACAAAAACTTGCCTTTTCTAACTTTCATTTCTTTCCCATTTTCATTTGTTTAGTTTAACCGATCTCTTTTACTAGTAAATACCAAATATGTAAATATATTATAAAGGAAAATATTGAAGCAACAGAATATTGTAAAAGTAATTGCTGGACTCCTTCTCCCGCCATTACCCTTATTCTAATTGCTATTGCTGATTGCTTATTCTTCTTAATATTGTCGTTCGCCGAATGCATCATAACTCATTCTATATGTATAGAACATACATGTGCAAATATTTATTACAGTCTTCGCGGCGAGAGTTGAAACTCCCAGAATGCAATGCAGATTATAGATTTTCCTTTCCTGGCCGATCGCTCACATTCAAATAGAAGAGAAAATGGCGGTCGCTGCTTCACATTCAATATTTCGATGAGGAACAGTCAAGCTAGGGAAATTATTCTTAACGTTGCTCGTCGATTTCAAGAAGATGTATATGAGATTTTTGATATTTCCTATTTTTGATAATTGAGATTGATATTTCCTGCGGAGCTCATGGCATTGATACTGGAGAAATTAGTCAATGATAATGTATTTCCGGTTTCAACATTCCCCGCGCGACGATAAAATCTTTTAATTTAATTAATAATATCAATAATAAGTTCTAAATAATGTATTCCATATATTGTTTGCCATATAAGATGAATTTTCATAGTAAAACTTTCTAAAAAAAATGAAACTTTCTTTTTAGCAATATAAAAATTTGAATATTCGCTAGTTTATTTAAATAAACATATATTAATATAGATATTATTTTAAGATTGTAAAGAAACAATTAAATAATATTTTATATTTATTTTAAAAAATGAAAATTTATTATTTAAAGCCAAACAACTTTAATAGCGACAAGAACACCTAAGGAGGTAGACTGCAATTATTAAGCTTCCCAATTATTATCTTCTCTAATTCAGAATAATATAATTGTAATCTGGTTAAGGATAATGAAATTGCTTATCCTTAAAGATTAAAAAGAGTACTGCGTTTAATCCAGTTGAGTCAAACTTTAAATTAGATTTGCCTTCAAGACCTCCGAAAATTTATTCAGTCAAAAATTCAGGGCAAAGATTACATAGAAATTTGTTCTGGAAATTACCATCAAATCAGAAGGAAGGCTTCTTCCTTTCTTCCATATACTGCAGCTTAATATGATAATGTAAGAAAAGCCAGAAAAGTTGTCTACCTCTTACTATCTTGCATTGCTTAATTGCTTGAACGCTGGTTCACCATGAGTATGACAAATATCCTAATTCTTCACCCTCTTCTCCTTTAGCCCTTTCAGTTCTCTCTTCTTCACATCCTCCGTGCTCATGAGAAATGAAAGACCTCTCGAAACTATTGCTGATATTATATTTGAAATATTGGTAAAAATACCTTAGTTTCCTCGACATTTCGCTAGTATATTTGAAACTAATTTATTACTGCTTTTATTTCATGATGTAATTTATATCAATATTTAAATATCTCGTATCGAGTTGATTTCTTTGTGTATCTCTATATCTTAACTAAAAAATATAATAAAAAAACAGCACACAAAAATTTTTTCAAAGAGATTTATAAAAACGTTTAAAAATATTTAGGAGCCTTTCGAGTTCCTCCGAGGAACTCCTCTTCAACACAATGGACTTTTACATAGGTTCTAAATATATACGTAATTTCAACTCAAAACAAACAATAAAATTAATAATTTAATAATCATATCTCTATATCTATAAATCACAATTTGTTTGTCCTGTTGTTTGTTTGTTTGTTTGTTTGTTTGTGTGCAATGTATTCAAAGCCAGTTTCAACTATCAAAACCAAGATTGAGAATTAATGATTTGAATCTGGAATAAATTTTAGCTAAATTTGAGCGTTAACCGATCTTTGCTGAAAACTCGATTAAAACCAACGATGAATTAGGAACAAGAACAACGAAATTATTTACTTTCAGTTTCTCATTAAAGATAATGCCTAAAGAGATGGTCATTTGTTATTTCTTGTCTCGTGTATATCGGGCAACGTCGGGTTCTTCCCTATTTAGAATTAATCAACAAATATTTTGGAAGAAATAAATAAATAACTAAATAAATAAATAAATAAATAAATAAATAAATAAAACTTCTTACATTGAAGATGAATAACAAGTAATATAATTTTGTGCTAAAGATAAATTTAAGGACGATCCATGATAATATAACAAAATTAAAAATAATAATAAAAAAAAAAAGGAAATACATTAACGTAAGGAAAAATAAAAACAAAGTTAGGAAAAAAATAAAAAAAAGTTAGGAAAATAAGGAAAAAAAAACAATAGATATACGGATTCGAATCAACAACCTTCAGTATATGCATCGGAGACCTTAAGCATCAAGCTATAGATGATAACTGAAATGAGATGGTTGCATTTTTAACAGTTAAACAAATAGAGGAAATCCAATGAAAACAATGCCAAATATCTCGAACATGGGGGAGAGGGGAGCGTTGGCCCCTAAAAATACCCTATTCCTGAGGTGTTTGGAACTCTGAACACGATGGTGAAGTACATCGGTCGATCCGACCTTTCGTTCGGGAGTTTTTAGGGTGGTAGAGGTAAAGGTGGTAATATGGGCACTGTATATAATGTGAGCCCCCTACGTATCATTTAAAGTATGGCACACAGACAAGCGTCAGCAGCCGAAAGCTATAGTCATTGTTCGTAGATTCGCTGCTAAGTTGGTCTGACTCAGTTCCAATGTGGCTGTCGGATATAACAGGTTGGTTTCGTTTTCGTAGTGAAGAAAAGTTTGTAAGGTATGAGTTTCCCTTCATATTTAACTGATTTCTCATTCACAGAGTTGTTTTAAAATTAGCGGGTGTCTATCTACAAGGATAAGGATTACAATACCGTAATTTTATTTTTATTTTAGGGAATAGTATGATTTGAAGTTTTGTTTCCAAATATGGCGAGGGTTGTACTATGAGCCACCTTGTGTGCTCATAACAAGAAGAACAAAAACGAAAAGAAATGAAAAAGAAAAAAGAAAGACTTAAAAAAGCAGAAAGATGATCAAAAGAAGTAGAAAAGGAATAAAAAAACAATCGAATAGTCCTACAAAACGATCATGCAAAAGGAAACTTAAACAAGATGACTTGGAACTGACTCCAGACGATCCAGATCCAGACGATATTAAGTCTATTGATTCAGTGGAATCAGTGATGGAAATGGAAATTGGCGTGGAAAACCCTGGAGAAGATAACGCTGTATGCCTGTTATGCGAATCGCTGTTCTCTGAAGACAAACGAGGCGAGCTTTGGGTGCAATGCCTTGTCTGCGGAATGTGGGTCCATAATGAGTGTGCAGGATATGAAAAAGACCAGTATGTCTATGACTTTCGTAAATAGCTGCAATTCAAATTAACTATGCAGTTTTTTATATTCAAATAAAACTTATTTTGTCGTTTGCAATGCAGTTTGTAATTATTTACAAGTATTTTTGTATATTATTACTATGGGGCTCATATTACCAATACATCAAATTTTATAAAAAGTGTATTGCCCTACAATTTTATTTTTAAATGGACAACACATAATGTAACTGTACAAAATACAATTAAACCAAGTAAGTAACTTATTAGACTACATTATTCCGTAAAAAGAATAGGTAAATGTATAATTATTATTATAGACTTATTATACAAAAACAAAATGGGGGCTCATAATACCACCTTTACCTCTACAATGACAACAATGCCAAATATCTGGAACATGTGGGGACGTTGGCCTCTGAAAATATCCCATTCCTACAGTTTTTGGCCTCTGAACGAGATGGGGAAATCAGTTTGTCGATCCGACCTTCCGTTCGGGAGTTGTTAGAGTCGACAGACACAGACGGACGGACAGAACAAACGCAATAGCTACCGATTTTGGTCGCTATCACAATAGCTCCCAAATGGATCGCTAATAATTGTTAAAAGAAGCAGGGAGATTTTATTTTTCCAGATATACTTGTGAAAATATACAAATAGAAAATATATAAAGTCTGATAGAAATGGCCACACATAATGGTACAAATGTACAAATCTAAGCAGACGCCTTTCAACAAATCCATTGGCATTCAAAGGAATTAATTGTTTAAAACACTTATATCGTAAAGAAAGAAAGGACGTGAAATGTATAAAACATTTCTCCTTCAACTTGTTTTTCTTAGTTTTGGATTTCATAATTCTGAGCATTTCATATAAAAACCATAAACTTTTCGTTTCTCAACCCATTTTTTCCCCGTTGTTTTCTCTGGTCGCCTTGAGCATTCGTTTCACCGTAGGTTTGGCTCTGGGCCATGTCAAATGTCAATGAATAAAAAGGTGCAACAAAATTATACGATTTGTCTGTTATTTTCATGGAAATGAAGCATTGCTGGCGTCTTTCTGACCTGGAGTCATTCGCAATTGGTAAGAATACAACACGGGTCAGTTTTTTGAGGAGCCGCTTCATGACCTTTTAATACGGCTTGTTTTTTTATTACTATTTTTATTCTTGGCATATTTTCAATTGCGCAGGAATTTTTGTTTTTACACCATAAGAAAACCGCTTCATTTAGAATCGAGAAAAATTTACAGAATTCCTTGTGAAAAAAATGTTTTACGGAAATCTTTTTTCGTTCACTTTATTCTGTATGTTTTTTTGTTCTTAGCACAACATAAGAATGCATTTCCACCGAGAAATTGTTATATAACCGTTTATTCATTTTGCAATGTAAATAGTCTTATGACTGTCTTCATTTCAACAAAATGAGGTATTGATTTTTTTCTTCTTTACGTAATCCCAGAGATAAAAAAATCTACGGTCGAAATGCTGATAAAGATTTCCTATTGTCAGATATGTTATTTCTATCTATTCCTTTTCATCGTTTATTTAAGAGCCTTTTACTTAATTACATTAATTTTGTATAATTAGAAACTGAATATCCAAGACAAACATTAAACATTTAAACATCCTGATAATACAGTTTAATATTAAATAGATTTCTTATTGAATTTATATAAGTTTTCAGTATTTACTTTTATTTAATTAGTCAGTGTAGATCTTTTTCTGTATTATTTCCACATTTTAAAGTAGTGATTTGATTGAAATGTTTTTTTGTTTTTAATTTGATTGTTCTTACTCTCTCCGTTTCATTAGATCTTCCTGTTAAAATTTTCATTTTTATATCTCATACTCTCAAATGGTTGTTAAGTTTGATCTAATGCTTAAAAAATCTCAATTACATTCACAGATGAAAGGAAAGAACTTGAAATGTAACTTTTACTCAAAATAAGGAAATATATTCGCACAATTTCTTAATTTAAAATGTTGAAATAATAAAATTTCAGTGATATTACAGCTCTCAATTGAATAGGCATAATTTCTGAAATCTAAAACCTTGTGGAGGAAAAAAAAAAGTCACCATTTATATAAATCTTTTCCTTGCTGTATCCCAAAATTGACATTATAACTAAATTTTCTTGTTTGTTCATTACTATCGTACAGAAATTTGTATTTTTTTTAGCCATTTTTCATTCCTGCTGGACGAATATAGGAGACATCTAAAATGCATCTAGAAGGCATCTATTTAGCGGGGTAAACTGATCTAATCTCCAACACTGACCAAGTGGCTTGGGAGATACATTTTATATCTTCTGCCGCATTCTGGAATAGATACTGATGTAGTTTTCCAGGTGCCAGCCTCAAGAAACCATATGGAATGGCTTCACACCTGAAGGAAAGAGGAGGAGAAGCTGACAAACACAAGAAAGGAAGTAAACATCCATTCCAGTACCGGGATTCGAACCCAGGTTCAGACACATCAGCTTCATGGCAGGCCTCCGCCTTGACCACAAGATTATACCGGAATGGCGAAGTTTGTAAAGGAGCACCTAAACATTTATATATTGTATAAGATATTACATAAGAGATATAAATGAAATAAATATTGGGGATGACCCATTTAGAGTTCACAACCTGTATTGATTTCATTAACCTTGTATCTACTAGAGATTGCCACTTTTATTAGTATGGTAATGTTGTATCTTCAAGTTAACTCTTATTATCATTTATTAATAAAAAGCTTCTTTAATACAAGCTACTTAATCACAGGATTATCCATGCCATTACATTGCCTTCTGGATACTCATTACATAACAGGATAACATACTTGTCTCATCAGTATTGTAACGTGAGGCATTCTTACATAAGCTTTTTCCATTTGAATTTTCTCTATATGATTTGAGTTGTTGTTCTTTATTGTTTACTAGAGACTTACAAATCTTTTGGATCCTGTATTTTCTTGCACATGTACCAGCATTCAACTGGTCTCTGCTATACCATTTCCCCACCATCTTCAAACACTACCTTTTTTTTTTTTGTAATAATAGCAATGTTAAATAAATTCAAGGATTTGCTGTTTTTCAATGCCCACTTACTTCTCTGTTAATATTCTCGTCATTGAAAGTCATTAAGGTTTTCTCAATATTACATAGTTTAACTTGTCACTTTGATTTCATTCTTTGTATTTATAATGTTAGATCACGCAGCAATTATAGGTTTTTATGTTTAACGTCAAAAGAATGTTTTGCCTAAGTTTGTTCTATTTCAATATTATTATCTGAACCTTTTTTATTATTTTGAAGTTTACGTAATTAATCTTTACAAACGATCCAGATTATAATTATTTTTTTTGAAATCTGCTTTTAAACTCTCGAAGCTCACATTAAATCTTAGAGTCCAGAGCGATTGATTACCATAATTAGCCCAGCATTGACCTTCTAGTAAACACTGAAACTATAATTTCTTCTTTTTTGGCAATAGTTCCGTTTGACTCAAGCTGTTCGTGCTTCAATTGCTGTAATTGAAGGAAATTCCAAAAGCAAAAAACACTAACTAAAATTTCTATAGTTTCGTAATTCCTGTGTAAAGGTCATCATTAAAGCTTCAATATTAGGAAAAGTAAATGATAAACTATTTTTAACTTTTTAAACTTTAAAAAAAATAACAAATAGGAAAGTAAAGGAATACCTTTTAAGTTTATCTTAAGAAAATAGGTAATATGTTATCTATAACTTATCTATAACACTGTATATCTTATATCTAAAGTTTAATAATTTTTTCGGTCAGCAAATATCAGTTAGTTTTACTCTACAATTGCGATTGTAAACAGAGTTTCAGAAAAAGATCGATGACGTCATTGAACCAAGTTACCCAATATCCGTCAGCCCGAAACATAGCTCCACCTTTCGGTAAATGTCGTTCTGCAAGCAAAAGGTTTTGTACGAGGTAAAAATTACTTTAAGTTTGTACTGATATGTAAGAAAGTGTTTAAAGTAATTTTTTGTGGAGAATTTCCAACTAGCAAAAAACAATCGTGCTATAGGTTGTTAAGTTGTCGAACTACTTGACATCTTGGCTGCCTCCACTAGCTCGCACTTGTCTCCTCAAATATACTTTTAAGTTAATCGTAAAGGTCAGTCTTTGCGTGATCCTGTGATTTGACTGCCGAGAATAAAATTAAAATATGTGTAATTTAAAAGGATTAATTACAAAACAAAAACAAAAACTGGAAAGGGAGAAAGAAATAATAATAATAAAAAAAAAACATTTAGGAGAATCGATCCAGGGAACCTTAGCATGAAAGACGGATGCTTAGACCATCGCACTACCACAGAATAGAGATCCCTATGCCTCACGTCACTCCCGATCTTTTTCTGAAACGCAGTGTTATATGTTGCATTACAGAAAATAGCAAATCCTATGTTTATTTGTGTATTATTGTATTGCATTTATAATATTATGGTATAGTCGAACCTTGCTTTGTCAGAGGTTTTGCATTTTTTTGAATTAAAAATCCAACATAAAGAAAAGGGTACTCGAGTCGTCATGTTGGGAAAGTTTTTACAGATACAATTTATCTTGTTATTTTATCTTGTTAACTTATACATTCACATACATTTGTCTGCAGAAAAATGTAGATTGTAGATTAGAAAAGATGGTCGTCGAATCCATGTTAATAAGGTATGGATATTTTTTTTTTCCCTAGTTAAGTCCTCTTTCGATGATAGCAAGCTGGCGCTCTCATAAACGACTCGTTAAGTCAAAGAATGAAGAGTCATAGCAATTATTTGACTTAATGAAAAGTGCAGATTTCTGAGAGATTTTTAAACGTTTGTGTTACCTTAGTTAAGAAAGATGAAATTACGAAATAGCAGCTCTCCTGAGATGATTTAAAGAATTGAGGGCGAATTTAACTTTTATAGAATGGACTTACAAAAAATAAAAATCACTTAAATTTCTTCCACAAATGACACGCTTCTTGATGAAACTAAAAAAAAATTTCTTGTTATCCAAAGTTTTTTGATATGGCGCTATTACAGACTTTCCACAATATGCCTCCATAATTAGTTCGCGTTGTTGTTGTATTGTGATAATGTGATTTTTTTTTTTTTTTTGCTCAATACTTATTCTTGTATGAGATGCTTCTATTATATTATAATTAATATAAAGTTTCCAATTTCTTTTTTTCCGTTTTATTCTCTATGTAAATAAGCAGAAAGAGATCAATTTCCTAATGCCTTATAGTTTTGTTTTATGATCGTGCAAATCTTACATCTCATCCTAAATTAGTTTCATACTTCTAGCGATGAATTTCTGTTCTGATAACAAAGTAGTTTTTTTCATTGCTCAGAAAGTTCCAGATTTAAATCATTAGCTAGTTTATTTGAAATTAAGAAGAAAATCCGATTAAATTTGGATTAAATTCCAGTAAATACTAAAAGCTGTTTTGTGGGAAGTGCCTTTGGGTGGGTTTTCATCACTTCTTTTCTTTGCACTTCTTATCAGTTTTCCCATCTTATGAATAGCAATAATTTTTTGCTCTTTTTTGCATCTCCATAAAAGAATATTTATTTGGCAATAAACGTTAGAATAAATATTGACGAACGTCCTTGAAGATCAGCAAGACCTTCTTCGAGGTTTTTGGTAAGTTTATAGATGTCATTCGAGGACGCACACCCGGCAAATAAAAAAAAAAAACCAAACAAACAAACAAAAAAAAATCACCGTTGCAGTGATAGGCTATTACTTGAGGCACTGCGAAGAATGGCAACAAGCATTTTTGTTATTCATGCTGATCATTCATTTTGAATATTTTAGTCACGGAATTTTGGAACAAAAAAACAGACCTGAGCCTCTTAATGGCTTCCAACAGTGAATTTTTTTGAAAGGTTTTTGTTCTGTAAGAGATTCTGATTGATTGCGGAGAAATGCTTGAGTCAGTAGAGGAAATAAAATGAGTTAATAGTAAATACGTATATATTTTTGTGCTTAAAATGAATTCAGTTTTTCACGTCATTAACTGAAGCTTCCGGATTCAAATGAATATATATTTTTTTCAGGTAGCTTTGTCATAATCGAAGTTTGAATTTCTAAAAACCAAAAGCAAGTTAGAAATTCCTTTTATTAAAACGGAAGTAAGTTTACTAGAAATGTTCAATTGTTTACCTTGTATTTTCAGTTTAAGTTAAAATTCGTGTAAACTTTCATTCAATATTTTTTTCCCTTTTTTTTTTAGTGACTTACAAACTGAGTTTGGTAAGATTTCCGAAGTTCTTGTCTATGTTTGTGCGCTCCAAAATGGTTTGATTGATTGTATTAATAGTTAATTATGGACAACTTAAAATATGAGAACAATTATTTTAGATTTGACCTCAACTCTCAGAAAGAAAAAAAAAATACCCAAGTACCTGGAAAAAAAAAACAAAAAAACAAAAAAAACCGAACGCTAATGTTAATAATGACTTAGTCATTTTTCTTAGTAACCTTCTCGTAAACCAGGTTAAGACTAAGTTGGCATTTTTAAATAGAAAAAAAAAGCAGCTCAAGTCTTTGTGAGAATTTTTGAACTGTTGAATTTGACCTTTTAAACGGATACCTTTCCAATGTGGTTTATGTTCTGCAAACATATCTTTATTATTGATTTTACAAATCATAATTTAAATAACTAATATCCTCTACTCTGAAGAAAAATATAAGATAAAATAATTTGAAAATTTCTCATATATGCCAATATTGGTACCCTTGCTCATAGTGGAAATACTTGTGAAAACAAAGTCGCTAACAGATGACTTAAGGGAGTCATTTCGTGTTTTCTAATTGGCATTACTAGTATTCCGAACTGGCTTTATTTCGGTAAAATATCCTGTAGATTCGATACATAATCTGACAGCATTGTTAGCGATTTAATGATACCGTACAAATGTGATATTTTTTAATAAAATTATATGTGAGTTCATTATTACATTTACATAAGTACAGTGTGGCTGGCACGTTCCCCTATTATGTAGTAATAAATGTAAACGTCATTTGTTTGGACCATATTTTTTTGGATGATCATGTTAATGGCGAAACTTATTTACAAATATCACAAACATGGTTAATCCCACAGCTTGAAGACTCGGGTATCATGGAACGCGTAGGCTACAGCAGGATGGGACACCTGCTCACTTCTCTCTTACTGTGCGCCTGTTTCTTCATGTACATTTTCCAGGACGCTGGATTGGTCGCGGTATTCCAGCATCACCAGCTCCATTGAAATAGCCACCAGGAAGTCCTGACCTTACGACGGCTGACAACTCATTGTGAGGAATCATCAAGGCCTACGTGTCTGAACGTCGTTATGCTACAAATGAAGAATTGCTCAATGCAGTTGAGAACGTATTTCGAACCATCACACCGACATGCTCCAAAAAATGTCAAGTAGGATGTGGCGGCCTATGAACTTGCGTATACAGCATGATGGCGAACACACAGACGCATTGGACACTTAATGCATAAATATTTTCTTAAAATATGACTACCAATTAAGAGGTACGGGAACTTTCCGAACACTGTATCGTAACTAATTCTTATGAATATGTCGACTTTTTGTCAACTCTAATAATCGTCAATGCTTTTCAAGTTTTTATTTATTTTTATATAGCATTTCAATGTAATTAGGGCTGTGCATTAAACAGTCAAATAGCCAAGGCTTTTGTTAAGCTCTTATTACACAGATGACGTAATTGACCAGCAATTATTTCTCAAGTGATACGTCTTAGAATTAAAATTCACTACAACTGAATCATATTTTTAAAATGCAGAAAAAAGCTACAGGACCATTAGTTAGTGACTCATCAACTCAAAGTTACATGATAAAATTACTTAAGAATAAACAAAAGACCATCAATAATAGAATTAAAGAGATGTATTGAACAGAGCGTAGAAGTGGTAATTTACTAGGCCCTCTGTATTTGCCTTTCTGTTTTGTGTCATCTCAAAAGTGACTGAATGTATGTAATTATGCTGTAAGAAATAAAAATCCTATTTTTTCCTACAGAATTATACAGACCTATCGCTTACTAAAGCCTGTTTCATTTATTGCTTGTTCACTGTGACCTTAGCCTTTACATTAGTATTCCAGAATGGGTTTTTTGAAGATGTATTTGCAGTGACATATTCTATAAATCATAGAGGAGGGTTCTACCTCCTTCCCTCCGTGGACATCAAAAAAGTTTTCAAGATAGCAATTGTCTTCAAGACAAGTCACGCAGGTAAAAGGTATTTTGCATATGACGAAAAACGAAGGAAGAAACAAGACAACAGAAATAAATCAATTGACGAATTTATAACTTCTTTCAAATATCTGTTATTTGAATTTCAGCTAGAATATTAAATTCCTTGGAAGATACAGAAACTGATAAAACTTAAATTCTGAATGACTGATATTATGGAAACTGTTGAAGTTAATACTAAAAACGGAGAAGTTTTCATTTATTCTTCCAGATGTGCTGTTTATGAGTAGATCGGTTTAAGAAACATTTAACTTTGAAGAACAGTAATTCAGACTGTATTGCGATGGATTTTCATTTCTTTTAGAAGGAAATAAATGAGTAATAATAAATATAGGTAATATTGAACTGATGTTTTTTCACAAACTGTTAGTGAAACTGTTACTTATACTTTTTACTTAAAATTTTTCATTGTCTGTTTTTATCAGCAACTCATATATATAAAATCTTTTAACAGCAATTTTTTGATTTTGACAGATTAACTATTTAACTATAATATGCTATGTAACTATTAATAAGAAAAAAACTTACAAATATTCTACATCCATGCCTTGGCTCTTCGTATATTAAATAGTGCACAGGGGTTATTCCCATGAAATTTGGAATGGTAGTATCAAATGGTCTTGGCCGCTTAACCAGAAAAAACGTTGCGGCTTTTTTACTGGATTAGAAGGGGGGGGGGGGTACAAACAAATCGACGACTTTTCAATCAGAAAAAAATGTCCAAAATGCTAGATTTCTTTTTTTATTGCTATTATTTTTTTTTAATGTAAACAGTCATTAGATGTGAAATAAATATCACTCCTGTCTTATAGGTGCTGGAATAACTGATATGGGATTATATAGTTTATGTGTGACTATTATAAAAATTAGAGAAATAAAATGTATTTACAACAAAAAGTTAGTTGAAAATTTTTATAATTAATTTTTTTTATAATCATTTTAACGTGTGCTTACAGATATACATTTAAAAATTTCAACTATTTTAACATTACAGATTGTAAAATCTATTAGTCTATAATATATTATAACATTTACCGGTTATAAAATATTAAAAATAATAGACATGCAACCGGTTTCGTTTGCCATTAACGGTCAGTGTCATTCTCAGACTCCAAGAAAACAACGTTGGAGAAAGGCCAACAATGTTTCCTTTGAGTCTGAAGATGATTTTTCGTTAATTGCAATCGACACTGGTTGGATGTCTGTTATTTTATAATTTTTAAATGTTATGTTTATTAAAATAGTTGGAATTTTTTTTTCTTATTTCTTAGTTTTCGGATGCAATTGGGAAGGGATTATAATCTCCTTCTCGATACGCAAATGATAGTTTGGGAGTTATTTTCAGGGAATCATTTTACTTGAAAGGCAACTCGTTTTAGCGAATTGACAACTTAAAATATTTTTCGCAAAGTTGTTATTAATCAGTAATATTTTTCATAGCAGCATGAGGGATATGGAAGAGCTATTCGTTATTTTGAGAAATTAATTTAGATATATAAGCTATAAATGTATTCTTCGCTAATCATTTGTTAGATCTCATAATTTAACTTATTCTCTGCATTTCAGAACCTCTTTATTTAAAATTCACTTTAGGATCCGAAACGTATTCATCCTTTATTCATATTTCTTCCTTAATGGCTGGTAGACATATTTTATTATTTTTTTTTATAATAATTTTTGTGGAGTTTCTTTTAAATGATAAAACTAATCATTTTCTTTAAACGATTCAACGAATAATTTTCTGCCAAGGATTGATGTAGTACTTCTTTGATTTCCAGTGGTTTTACATGGATAATTTCACTCGTAGATAATCTTTGTAATTCTCATCATCTTCATTCATATTTATGTCCCTTTATTGTTCAGGGCTCAGTCATCCTTGCTTTTCATGCAATATTAACGTTGTTTACAAGTAAGGCGCCATTCTTTAATGCGCGATTAATTACCGGTCCATTCACGGGAAATCGTGCAGAAGCTCATAAGAGGTTCCCTTGGCAGTCAGATATACGATGTAGTCGAAACTGTGGATCCGAAGAGTTGGCCTCAGCAGTTACGGCAAATTCATATTTAAAATATTTTAATTCAACTCGAGGAATCACAAATCACTTCCTTTTCGTCTTGAACTCTTACCGCAAAAAGGTTTCGTTAATAATTGAACGTAACTTGAAAAGCAATTGGGGAAATTTAAATAATAGATATTCATGCTATTCTTTTCGAACATTCCGAATCTACTAGACGAAGTTTTCCACGAGGATTATTTAAACACTCAATCAGTGGGTTTTTCAGTCTTGGTTTCTTTTTTCGTTAAGCGTGTAGCCTACATAGATCACTGCCCACATTCTACTGAAGGGCTTTTGAACTGTGGCGCCATCTGGAGACGTAATCACTCAATCAATCTGAGCTCACGAAGGCTAACTATTCTAGATAGCAACCGTCGTATCTATTTGACTACTTCACCTGATTCTGATCAGTTACTGATTTACGGTATTGAGATGAGACTTCAACTTGTTTGTTCTTTTTGAGAATTAATGAAAACAGAAGGAAAGGAAGTAGTGAATGTAATGTGGAAACACTGTGTGGAAAAAGACTCAAGAATTAGAAAAATTATGGAAAGTATAATAATAAGAAATACTAAGGGTCAAAATTTGAATAGAAATGGAGTGGATGTTAATAGCAAGTTCGTGAAACTAGCAGGAGAGCTGGTGAATTTATGTTTTGATTCCCAAAAAATTGTAAGAGTTGAAGAATTGAACTATTAAGTTTTTGCTGTTATTGGATTGTTTGTGTGTCAATAATGATTTGACATTTAAGATTGTTAACAATAAATTTTAACAATATTACATGTTGTAAAGTATATTCATGTTCATGTCTAATGATTTGTTACCGCCCGAAATTGTTTAGTTTTTGAATAAACTTGAAAAAGAAAAGAAGATACGTGAACAGTTAGAAATGATATTCCCAAGACAATAGAATACATTATTTTCCAATGGCTATTAAATGTAGTGATCTATTACATTTTGAGCAAATAGTGATCTTGCTTTTTAAAATCGATAAATTAGTTTTAATTCATACAGTACTCAATTCATTTGAAAGTTAAACTCTTTCCTTCTCTGTATTAGTTCTCCTGGCAAACCTTGTTAGAAGCAGGTAATTTCTGCAATGACAGTATTTAAAACATTTTAAGGAGTGTTCCTATTTTAAAAGTGTGAAAAACGTCTGTTTACGCTGGTTTATTCCAATACACCAATTTTCATGAAATTTGATAGTTAGCAAATCAAAAACTTTTTTTGACCAAATCCCACATTTATTGAAAATTAGAAAGTCTTCTACATTTTTCTTGGAAACAGACATTTTCTTAGTAACTGCTACCAACTGATAGGTTTTCATCAGTATATTGCAGTGATTCTCAAAGGCTGTATCGCGAAATTGCGTAGCTATTCCTCGAGGAAAAACACAAAAACATATTTTTATTAAAACCGGAAAATAAGAGGAAATATAAAATAGGTATTAAATATTTTCAACAAGGTTATTTATTTGCACAAGAGAACCAAATAAATTGTAAGTAATACAAATTTTATAATTCAATGAGAAATATGTACTTGTTTACTTTTGTTCAAATATTTGAAAGAAATATTTAAAACAGACTGTGGTTATGTGTAAATTTTGCCAATTTTTTTTTTTTCTAGGATTCTATTGGGTTGGTCAAAAAGTTCGTTCGGTTTTTAAGTAAAAATAACACACATTTTTCATTGTCACCAAGAATTTTATTGAACTTGTTCCACTACCTTTTGCCATCTTTCAGGCAACTTCATAATTCCATCTTCCCAAAACTTTTTATCTTTTTGAGCACAAAAATGTTCCAGGTGTCTTTGGTGTCTTCCAAGGAATTGAATTTTGCCCATTAAGAGAATTTTGTAAATACTGAAATCAATGGAAATCCGAAGGTGCAATGTCTGGTGAATAGGGCGGATGAATCAGAACTTCCCAGCCAAGCTGTAACAGTTTTGCCTGATCATCCTAGAAACTTGCAGTCTTGCGTGGTTATAGTCTTAAATATTAAATTGGCGACACAAAATTCACCAAGTTTTTTTATCAGTTTTTGTTTTAAATGAACGCTGATACGACAGCTGTCATAATACAATCGAACAAAATGGTGTCGAATGATGTTAAAGACACCGTTGGCGCTACTAGAGCCAACGTACGTAAAAAAAAAACCGAACGAACTTTTTGGCCAACTCAATATTATGCGTAGTAAAGCAATGAAAATGTTTGGAGTGCCAAGAGATATTTCAAGATTTTATTGGGATATGTAAATAATACATACTTAATCTCAAATAAAATCTTAAGAATCTTAAGAATCTTATTGCCTATATTACGCATTCGCAAGAACTTTAATTAAGGTATTTTTAATGTTTTAACCGAAATTAGTCTTCTTAAACTCCAAGGTTACTTTGTAGTGGTCTTTTGTTAAAAGTATAACGAACGTATAAATATGTCTTATTTAACACATTAGTTATTAAATAATGAAATTTTTAATTTACCCTTTAATTCTAAAATATAAGGAAGTTTTTCTCAATAAAAAAAAAATATTGAAAGCGTCATTAAATCGTGTTTTAGGATAATAAGAAATAAATGGCGTTTGGAGTAACCATGGCAATGTTATTTTATCTGTACTTGTTTCCGGAAGATTCGATCGATCTAACAAAGCATGATGAAATGTGAATTTACCAAATGGAATTCAGTTCTGCTTTCTTCGATTATTCCAATTGACATAAGGACAAAATGTTATTAAGCCTAATGCAATATCAATTTTTTTGTTATTGTTTTGATTGGGTTCCATCAAACAATTCCCGCAGATTCTCTGCCTCTGTCGTTTGGATGCACTTTGTTCAAATGGAGTCTAATTGCCCGAAAGACCCTTATTCAATTCAGTGATCATTTCCGGGAGTTAACGGGGGTGGACCATTTCTTCGCTACATTCTCTTTCATTGCCGATCGGAGATTGTCCATAAGCTTCGTTTTACTCCGTTTTAACTTAGGTTGTTTGTCGCATTCTGAATAGGAATTGGACAGAGCCCAAACCAAAAACAGTTTACTAAAAGCCAAATACGATAAACACAATATCTTTCAAAACCTACTAAATTTAAATTTGTGATATCCAAATCAAGATGAAAATTTTCCTTTTTTAAAATATTAATCTAAGAAAATTTTTCTATTGAAAATTTTAGTATCTTCTTCAAAACCATCATTACACATTACTTACCTAACAATTATATATCACTATTATGAATACGAAATATAAAAAGAAATTCTCCAAAATTCATATCTGATATCCAACTACTAGAATATAAAGCGAATATAAAGCGAATGAACAGCTTTATTGTTTTTAAAAAGGAGGATAGGAATAGGAAGGGTCATCCATTCCAGTTTTACTGTTTCTTGTAAGTTTTTAGTGTTTTCCGTTAATTTTCATGTTTTCGTTTTGTGTATGCTTGATGATGTTGAATCTACTTGCCATAAATCCATGCTGCTGGCAGTGTTGCTTTACAAAACTTCATAATTACGACCGAATAATATAGCGATTGCTAGAGTGTTTTAGAGGGCATAAAGCACTCATATGCTGAGTATTCACCATAATTGTTAGGAATTCTTGCAATTTTTCAAGTTCCTAAATACGATTCTTAATTGACTTTTGTGAAAATTTTTAACTCTATTTATTTAAGACTATTTCTCTTCCTTTTTGAGGTTTTGGGCCTAAATTCCAGCTTATTTGGCAACTATCAAGGGATTTCTTCTTGAAAATGAATGAGCCACATCTTTAGAGAGGTTCTTTTAACATTTTTCCATACGAGGCAGATAATTCCCAGTATTTACAGTTAACTGAATATCCTCGTGTAAGATAGGTCGACACACTGAAGTAAATTTAAAAAAGTTTAAGTGCATTTAAAAAATTGTAACAGCCGGTTTCGCCTTTCTTTGTGTAAGGCTTCTTCAAGTGAAAATAAAATACATGAGACATGACTTTTTAAGCCATTACAGCACCAATAATATTAAAGCAAGAAATTAACATAATCAATGAAATTTGAGTTGATATGCCGAAAGACTATTGGAGGAACGTCCGATGATTTCAAACATAATATCGTCACTTGTATTGTTTTATCTAGTTGTCAGATTTATCCGAGTGTACAGCTTTTGATGATGTCATTATTTTTGTACTCTTAACAGCAAAAATCCATTTTAAATTTCACCAATTTCAAATTATTCGTAATTTAATCTTTCTTTGGATTTTCTATCGTAAAAGTAATTTCACCATTCTGTATTTTTTTTTTATTATGTGTTTTCTTATCTTTTTACTACATCTACATTTTTAGGTTTTCTCTTAGGTAAAACTTTCATAATTTTAAGTTTTTCAGAGACCTGTTTATCTGTTTTTATCTCTTTTCAGTTTACTTCTCTTTCTTAACCAAGCCACTGTTCACAGAAGCCTAGATTTTTTTTTTCTATTTTCATCTTTTCTTGTTATTTTGCCGTCTGTATATTACCCTAGGTTTTTATTTAAATTCTCTTTTCCAGAAAATTTAATTGACAAGTTTTAAATATTTCACCAATTGAGATTCTCAGTCGTAATCCAGAGATCGACAACAGCAATGAAAAATTTCATCTCCAGCAACAAAAGGAATTTTATATGCTAAGGAAATAAATTTTGGAATGTCATTTTTGAAAATGTTACTGTTGGTAAACTATTAATTATTATTGATAAAATTTAACAGACTTCGCTGTTCAACTTGGCATTTTCAATTAGTAAGCTGAAAATGCCTAGTTGAACAGGCGAAACCCGGTTCTGTACCCATTAATTTTATAATGCGTTAAATGTTTTTTAATCATTTTTAAATGTCCTTAATTTTGTTAATTATCATGACTTCAATTTCTTTCAAAAAATTTTACTGTATTTGATATGTATGCGAAATGCAGCTAAAGAAAACTTTTTACAATTTTTTTTCTTCTTTTTTTGTTATTTTTTTAGGGGTTTAAGTTTTGTCTTGTCTTTATGAAAGACTACTTGTAATTATTTATCTTCACTTTATTCTTATTGATTACTTAGATTTCAGTTTTTATTTTTTAATATTAAGTTTTCTAATTTAAATAACTTTAGTCCTGAAGTTTTCTTTTTCTTTTGAAAACACAGAATGAAAGTTGTATATCGTCTAAAAAAAAGAGGCATTTTTTTAAAATTCTAATACTAAAAAGAGATTTACTTAAAAAAAAAAGACCGGACATACAATAATTAAAAAACATAAAAACACATTAAAATCTCGACCAGGTTTCTATCGGACTTGCCGATCTTTTTCAAGTCTTGAAACAGACCGACAAGTCCGATCGAAACCTGGTCGAGATTTTAATGTGTTTTTATGTTTTTTAGTTATTGTATTTCTGGCTTTTTTTTTATTTAAAAAAAACAAAAAAACTACACCATTAATTTCACACACGTTAAATTTCTACATCTATAGAAAGAGATTTGATTATTTGTATTTTTTTGTTCTCCGGATATTTTGAAAAGTTCCAGTCATTTCTGTCTAACTAGTCAAAATCTTTCATTATGTTATTTAGAAGTAACCATGTTGCCATAACTCAAGGTTTGATAGGTTTTTCTGTAAGGACAAAATTGATATATAGCCGTAGGTCTATCACAACCAGAACACAATCCTTACTTTTCATTTTTTTTCTTTTCTTTTTTCCTCCACATTTACCATCATTAATAATGTTCTTGCTAACTCCAGCACCTTTCGTATATCTTTTGTTTGAAGACGTTTTCTTTTTTAAAAAAGAGAAATCATTAATTTCTTTTTGCATTAGAAATTTATAGACTGTTGACAGGCAAGTAATTGATGGCTATTCTGATGGATTCCTTATGTTCTCGCTTCTGTAATAAGTTGGAGTTAAGAAATGTTGGCAACGCGTCGCTTTGGTTAATGACCTCGCTGCGAATCCTGGTAATTTATGGGCAGCTGTAAATTTCTTGCATAAAAAGACATGTAACTAAGTTTCAAAACAGACATTAATCCAGAGAATGTTAAAATTAATACCTTCTAAGTTAACTTTCGAAATGGAACTCTGTTTTTATTATTGCTATAATTTTTTCGGAAGATTCGATCTGCCATTTGTCATCTATATAAGAAAAAAAAATTCATATTCTTAAGATGTGACTGCCATAATCATAAGCCTTCAGGCCTTTAAATCTACATATAGCATTATTATGTGAGATTCCTCTAGGGCAGTGGTTATTCAACTGTGGCACCTAACCCTACGGAAGCGCAATGAATCCCGAAGAAGGAAGGAATAATTTATTTCAAATAATTTCTTTCTTTCATAAGATATTTTTTTATGGTAATTACTTTTAGTGTTTAAAAAAGATTGAAAGCGTAGTAAAACTAACTTTGTATCATCTCAATAAATATAATGTCTTCAAATACCTCTATTTTTTACTTAGAGTAAGATGGTTTCTTCTGTTTAACACGTAATCGTAAAGATCACTTTTTACAATCCGTGAACAGTCCACAAGTTTATATTCCTTCAAAAATATTTAACCCATCAAAAAGTTGCAGTTAGTAGCAGATAAAAAGATCAACTGCAAATAAAAACATCATTTTGAAAAAAAAAAAAAAAAAACCTTTATAAAAATAGGTGCTTCTCCACTTGGATCTTAATTTTCAACCAATTAATTATTCGTGCTTTGTTTCTCTTTGGTTTGCAGAACCAAAATAGTTTCTCTTTGGTTTGCAGAACTTTTTGATTTTTATTTATATTTTAACTTTTTGCTTTATATTTCTTTTAGCAATTGATAATAATTTGGATAAAGTACAGTAACTTGTATGAGACAATTAACCTTTATAATTTTTTTTAGGATTTTTTTTTTTATTTTTTTCCTAAATAATTGACAACAAGAACGATACCTGCGCTGCCTCTTTCTGCATTTAGTGCATCGCGATCAAAATATTAAGAAGGGCACTTCTAAACTCCTCTACTTGAACGCCGCCTTTGTAACATCGACGCTGAAAGGCGGAAGATGAAGGCAATAAGTGAGAATGAAGGGAAGTGGACATGACCTTTCTTCTCTTTCGTTCCTCTTTTGCTCCACTTGCGTTCGTCCAAAGGCTAAAATTGCCTCAAGATCAGTTTCTCTCTGATGTGACCCCTCTTGATGCAGCACGTGATTTGTTTCGCAATTTTGGTATTTGAGCGAATGTAATTCGTGCTTAACGAAACCCTCTTCTCATTAATTGTATTGGTGGACAGCAGCTTCATGTAAATTTCTCTGGTAATGCTGGCGTAATTTATGTTTTAGGCTTTATTACACTCTCCACGTCATCTTGAGTGTGTTGTATATTTAACATTATGATGAATATTAGCCATTGATTTATTACACCAACATGATACTTGAATTATTTTTAAATGAATGAAGTGACATCATTTACATGAAAGCAAAATTAAAAAAAAAAGATGTACACGACAGAAACTCAGTATACTTTGAATCAGACAGTGTAAACCAGAATATATTTCTTCATTTTTTGATGCTTGGCAGTCACAGTGAATTTCAATTCAGAAAAAAAAAGTCATAAAGCCAACATACAAGTCTAAATTTTTTTTTTTTTTTAAATTTAAAACAAAACTTATTTACAATTAAAACAAACTAGTTTCTTTCCGCTTAAACGGAGCATCTTCAGTGTATGCTTCGTTTAAGCGGAAAGAAACTACAGTAAAACCTCGTTAAGTCGTCACCCGGATAAGTCGTCACTCCGTTTAAGTCGTCGTTTTCCTTTGGTCCCGACAAGGTCTCATAGACAATAATGTAAAATAATCCTCTTTTACTCTTCACCAAATTTAATTCTACTCCGGATAACCCGTCACCATAAATAATGGCGAAAAGCATCTTTATTCTCAATTTTGCCTGCTATCTTTTCAGCCCCGCCCCTTCACTCTAAGAAAGCCTAGCCTTTACGGGGAATTTTCACGTGGGAAATTACACACTTCTCGCTGCGACTCTTGTCAAGTGTAGACGTTTTTCTTGACCGCTACTGAGTGTGATTTCATTTCATAGCGAGTAAGCCCCACTATAAGGGCTTACTCGCTATGAAATAGATAATGATAATAGATAATAGCCCACTATAAGGGCTATTTTTTATCTTGCAATTTCGTGGTTCGGTTACATTTGTAACATGTCATGGAAACGAAAATTTACCTCATTATCTAAAGAAAAAAGACTTAATTGCACTTTTTGAAAAATCAAATGTTTCGAAAACAGCTTTTGCCAAAGAACATCATATTCCCAGGACTGCATTAATGTGGATTCTCAGTTTTCGCGTCAGAAAAGAAATGTTGCCATCATTGTCGATAACTGTACCGCCCACAATCAACCCGAAAATTTAAAAGCGATCGAAATTGTTTTTCTTCCTCCAAATGTAATTGCACTTCTTCAGCCTTTAGATCAAGGGATAATTCTTGATTTCAAACGAAAGTACAAAAGCATGCTTGTAAAGGACATGATAAAAGCATTAGATAGGAACGAAAAGCTAGAAGTTTCGGTTTTAGATGCGATTAACTATGTACACAAAAGTTGGAGTTCCATTTCATTACAAAGTGTTTCGAATTGTTTCCGACATGCAGGGTTCATAGCAAACGCAGGATCAGAAGAAATCCTCAGCGAAGACATCTGCAAATCGCAAATGAAAAAGAATGCAGCATCAATCACATTAATGCGTTTATCAACATTGATAACGACATCGCAATCTACTCACAAGTAACTGTAAAAGTTTTGATATCTGAATTTTTGGAAGAAAATCAAAACAGTTCAAGTGAGGATAGCGATGTCGAGAATATAGATCAACAAGACAGAAACAATCGAAGCCCTGGAGAAAGTTCGACGGTACTTAACATCCATTCAAGATACAACAGACGAAGAATTTAAAGCCTTAAGTATATTAGAAAAGAAAGCTATTGCCAGTAATCAGCACCTTCATCAATCAACACTGTTGGATTATTTTAACGCCAGTAAAAGAAAATGAAATGTGGTAAGTATAAAAAGTGTTTTGTTTTGTTTTTTTTATTATTTTCCACTCATTCATTTGCATGTATTGATTTCTGAAAATCTTGTTTTTCTCACCGAATCCTATAGCAATTCATGAAAATACTGTATTTCCGTTTTGTTTTGTTTTGGGTTTTTTTCAAAAATTCCCACTCCGCCTAAGTCGTCACTCCGCTTAAGTCATCAAAAATGTTTGTTCCCTTGAGTGACGACTTAACGAGGTTTTACTGTAGTTTGTTGTAATTGTAAAAAAGTTTTGTGTTATTTTTTTAAATTTTTTTTTAGACTTCTGTGTTGGCTTTATGACTTTTTGAAAATAACTTTAATTCACACAACTCTAAAAAACCTTCTTATTTAGCAAAATTAGATCACTTACATTCGCTTAGAAATCATGACGTCAAACATAGAAATGGCGTCTCTGCAATGGCGGGTCAGTACGCGAGAGAAGACATTTCACAGCTAAACCTATAATTTGGTTTGGCTTTTTCAATACTTCAAGAATCAGAGTGAAGAAATATATTTCTGAAGCACTGGATAGAACAGCTCCCGCCGCAAATTTGTCCGCTTAGACGATGAAGAAAATTGTCTGCGAAGGGTCTTTCTGCGGGAAATCGTTCACCATTGCAGGAATGAAACGAATTAGTGTAAAGTCAGTGATAAATATGGACGACTTTGACTTATATATTGTTAGAGCCCCTATCAGTGAAATTTCTCGTTTTTAGAATGAATACCCAACGCTTGATATCATTCATTCGAAGCTTCAGTCAAAGATTGAATTCAACGGAAGCAAAACATCTTTGCAACGCATTCTTCATATGGAACTGGGAATTAAAAATGGAAGAATTAACATGAGGAAGTTCTACATCGATATTACACAGCAAGCCAAGCTATTAAAAAATTTAAATAATAACAATAATATAAAAATATATTCTTAACTGTAGAAAATAGAAAAAAAACACAACAACAATGCTTTCGTTATGTTTAAAAGATTCAGTTACAAATTTGAGCAATAGATGTCGCTGTTACGTCCTGGAAACATCAATCTATAAGCACATTACGTCATAAAAAGTTTTTCCTTCGTGAAATGGACTGAACTGTCGTCGTTTGTCCGTCCGTCCGTCCGTCCGTATTCATGAAATAATTCAAGAACTAAGATTACAGTTACTGTCTTAGTAAATTACAGAATTAAATTATTAGATTCTTGATAAAATGATATAATTTCAATCGATAAATAACTCAATTAATGCAATCATTACCTGGAGATTTTGCTGTCTCCGTACAGTGACTGCTTTTGGGATTTCCTGTTTCCTTCAAGGATCTGGCTAACGATCCTTATAAATGCTGAGGCTTGCATGTTCTTTTAAATAACTATTTATTAGCTATGAATTCCTGAATTGTTCCTCTTCTGTTCCTCAGCGTCTTACATAAGAATATTTACATCTAAAAGGCGACCACGCAAAAAATCTAATCTCGGATGTTTTGATTTCGAGATGCGCTGATTAGGAGCGCAGTCAGGTCACAAAAATAAGGGAGTTCATTCAAATATCAACATTGAAGCATAAACAAACAAGTTTGTAGCAGTTATTAGGTCGTAAATAGAGAATCTTTTTTATAAATTTTAATTTCTGAAATTTTATGAATCGACAACTTCTCAGCTAAACACCACCAGTCCTTCTCCAGGTGATTCATAAAAAGCTTCAACAAACTCAACTCAAGAAGTCTTTGTTTGTCCAAAATTGGCAAAGTTATTAATTAGAACCTGGAAAAGGTTTTACTCAAGTTTGGCTCCTATTCTATCATTTTTACTGGACCTATGCTTAGAAAGCGATTGAATAACACTAAGAACGCTGAAGAACAAGACGAACGAAAATCTATCTTATTTGAGGTTACAACAACCAGTAGTGCTAGTATTAAAGGCAATACGTAAGCAGATGGCCTGATATTTCTTTATCTCCTAAGGACCGGGATCCTTCCATTAGGGTCTTCTAAGAATTTTAAGTGTCTTACAGTAATTTTTAGTGGGCCCGGTAGCCGATTGGGTAAGGGTGCTTGGCTGTGGTAACGGGTTCGATCCCGGCCTCGGCGGAGGGCAGGGATTTTTCCATGCTCCAGTTGTCTCCAAACGAATCCTAGGGCCTACCCAGCCCTCTGTTGAAAGGCTACCGGGTTTCTTTCCCGGGGTTACAGGCGGGTGATGATTTCCGGAAATAAACTACAATGCAGCCAAAAAAACAATCTTACTAATAACAGAACTTGATTAGTGTGATAGACTCTTAAAAATATGGGAAACGGCAACGTTTTTCTTTGTCATGGACTTTGGTAGATTCGTTGAGGATGTTATCTTATTATGTTGATGAAATTGAATTTGTGTATTATTAAATTTTTATTATTAACTTCATTAGCAACATATTAAATTTAATTTACAAAGCAGAAGTTTGGATACTAAATCATTAGGTTTTTTTTTTAATTACAGTAAAGATAATCTTCATTGATGAAAACGAATTTTGTTTTTTATCTTTTCTCTTTTTTTAGGCTTTCTGAAAGATTCCGGTTTGTCCCCGGTTCGTCTGTCTGTCCACAATGCTTCGCAACGGCTTCTGTTAGCTCAGTTGTAGGTGGCCTGTTAGCTCAGTTGGTTAGAGCGTCGTGCTAATAACGCGAAGGTCGTGGGTTCGATCCCCTCATCAACTTAAGTTTTTTTTTTGTTTTTTTTGAATCAATATATTAGATATTTTATTAGGAATTCAGTGTATTAACAAGGTTTGAGTTAAGAATGACGATTATTCCGTATAAATAGGGGTGGGTAAGATAGCATGGGGTCGCAAACAGACTTGCGCGAGCATTTTCTAGACCACCCCGGCGCAGTCTATTCTAAAGTAAAGGTGACTCAGAAGCTGTTGCCATTGGTTTACTAATCGCTACCCCTACCTTGCTTCCTTTCTGTCTCTTGTCTTTTTTTCCGCAAAGTAAGACCAAAGTCCTATCAAACATTCGGAAACTTGATTTATAACATGAGGTAGATTCTCTGATAATAACTAGAGAAAGAGATACGTTCTTTTTGTTTTTTGACATGGTTTCATTAGAAGGTTTATCGTATCATTTTGTTTGTCCAAGAATTAGATAAGTTTTAGATCATCTTTGGATCATAGAAAAATAGCACTAAATTAAAAATTGTATTCAGCTTCATAAGTAAAAAATTTAGCCTCAAAATAATAAGTTCCCACATATAGCAATTGCTTTCCAAATCGAAATGCGAAACTTTTTGAGCAATTTGATAATAATGTTAAATCGACTTAGATCATTTCCACGCTCAGTTCTCTATCTTAATGGTAAGATTGTTACAAAAGGATGTTATATGTTTGGTCCAACATTGGTAACATTCCTTACATTTCTTAAACAAAAAAAAAAACAAAAAAAAAGAAAAAGAAAATTTAGAATACAATGCTGTGTGTGAACTTTACGTCACGACAATACGAAAGTTATCCTTCATCTGAAAGTTTAATTGTAGATTTAGATTTTTATAAATGCTTTTGATTTGTACTACAGTTAAGGAACTAGAAACTAAAAATCACTAAAATACGTTACTTTTACAGCATAATAGTAATTGTATCTCAAAAACTTTTATCCTTGAAGGCTAAAACCTTATTTGTAGATGAATATTTAATACGGTTGTATCTATTGATTTTAATAAAAATTAGCAAACCAGTGATCATGTGCTTGGATTGTGAGATTATTTTCTCGCCATCAGTGATCGCGGCTGCTTTCTCACAACTCACGAGCACGTCTAGGAGACCTCAATTTTGATCGTAAGTCACGTGACTTTCGGTTGACCCACGTAGATAATGAAAATGTGAGCATCCTCAACAGTGGCGTATATAGAATATATTTTCGGGGGGGGCCCAAGATCTGTTCAACCAAAAAAAAAAAAAAAAACAAAAAACAAAAAAAAAACGCTGAAACCTATCTGTTCAACCAAAAAAAACGTTGGGAGGACATATCTTCATTATTTCGGGGGGGGGGGGGCCCGGGCCCCCTCGGCCCCCCCCTTATATACGCCCTTGATCCTCAATACTATACCTAACATTTGACATCTCATTTGTATTTCTGTGTTTTATGGTTTCGGAGGAGATAGGGACAGAAAAAAAAAAATCAACTTATACAGTAGAGCCCCGATTATCCGCGGAATCGGGTGGCGAGGGTACCGCGGATAGTAAAATCGAGGATAACCCGAAAAAAGACTAAAAATGAGGTGTAAACACGAAAAAAAAATATTTGAGCATAAAAACTACGTTTTATTATACAAAAAACGTAATATGCAAAACTTTTAAAATATGTACAGTACAGCAGAAGCAAGAGCCTGCAGAGCAAGAGCCTGCCACTCATCCACAAATTCCGAGAAGGCCTATAGGATTACGATGCACAATAAACCTGTCAGTAATTTTCGACCTTCGCACTATAGGGCCTCCTATACTTTCCCTGCTGTTGGCTTGGATTAAAATTGTTTTTTTTTTGAGGTTCGTAATTAAAAAATTTTCTCGCGGCACTCGCGGATCATCTAGATCATCTACTGTATATAGATGTAGTCCGTCCTCAGATGAGAAACTAAGAACCAAAATCCTCGATGAGTCTTAGTTCTTATCTTCGTGAGCAATTGTTTTTGAAATTATCATTCCGCCATCTTGTAAAAAACATAAGTTGTTCATCTCACCCTCTCGAATTGTTTTTCAAACTTTTTCTTTACTGACAATCAAAAGGAAAAAAAAGGACGTTAATTCAGTAATCCTTTAAACTAATGTACCTTTTTTGCCCTCAAAGTAATTATAAAGTAACTTCAAAGTATTTCCAGATAGTTCTCCAAAATTATAGTAATTTTTACTTTTACCATAACAAAAATTAAAAAAAACAAAATCAAAATGCTCTGATTTAGATGCTTTTTAGGATAAATTAGATCAGGCTTAAATTTCCTGAACATTGCATTCTAGGAAATGAATTTTATGTTTCTATTTCATTTCAACTCATTTGATATATTTCTCCATTTTTAGGAAATTGAATTTCATGAATTCATTAGAATTTTTTAAACATTGCTTTTATGTCTGTTTTTGAGTAATCCAGATTAAAGAATTTAAAAAATGCTGGTTTACACATTTAGGCTACATCTTTTTTTGAACTTGACCCATAGTAAACATCAAGTGCCCGTGTCTTTTGGGGCCATTGGCACTTTCTCATGGTACTGTCCGTAAAGAACAAAGGTTAACGTTGAAGAAGCTGTAGCTTTCCTGCATCGGAGCTGAAGCTGTGGGCGCATTCCTTCGGGTAATAAGAATGTATCCTCCTTTTCTTTTCTCTGCATTGCTCTCACCCCCTCCTTATTACCTTTGCTATCCCGTTCGCCCATTTCGCAGTTCGTTCTAGGATGTGTCCGAGCTTTCCCGCGCCCAACATATTACAAGCAGTCTGCAAGGAATACTTATAATGCAACACAAATTACAGGTCTCTCCTCCAGTGAATAAGGTTGTGTAATTCGTTATGAATACCGTACTAGTGTACAACACCGGACTTTAATTTTTCAACTCATGCTTTGAACGTTCGTAGATTGACCTTAAAATACGAGATATGTAAGTTTCAAAAGTCCAAACACAAAGAAGTATTCTACGTAGTGCTATTTGAGTGAAGGTAAGTAAGTTCAAGTTAATCTGTAATTGGCCAGAATAGTGGCCGTAGAAAATAGATGCACTTTAAATTTTGAGCAATTATTTAATCTTTTTTTAGGAATGGTAACAGTACAAGAATTGTTTCTTTCAATAGAGTTACGATTTTGTAATTAATCTACACAAAATTACAGTTATCTATTATACATAAATATTTAAATATATTGCCAAGATAACTTCAGTATAGAACATTAGCTCCTTATCGTAAAATTTATCGTGTAATGAATGTAAATTGTAATGACTGTAAATGAATGTAAATTTTAATAACAATTTTCCAAAGGGCCTTAGAGCAAAGACGTATTAAGCAAGGTTTTGAAGCAATACAAGGTTTATATTATGTTTGAAAGCAAATAGTTACAATACCAAATCAAAAAATTTTGTGTCAGTTTTAAGGTAATTTTTTTTTATTTAATTTTAATGTTTGACAGACTACAGGCTTCTTCCTACATCGTAATTTTCCTTGCATTTTCCAGCAGTTTAGAAGAAATTAACATAAAAATAGGAGGAAATTCAGGGAATCATTTGATAATATCCGACATTTTGTAATTTCAAAAATTAAACCAAAAAGTCTCTTCATTACTTCGATTTTACCATAGTTATTGTAATTAAAATTTAAGTATTAATGATTTTATATAAAAGTAAAGAAAAATAAAGTTATACTAACAATTTATATTATCGGCTATAGAACTCCAAAATCAACATATATTCTTTGTAGGATTTTTATTCTTCCTTTTGCATTCGTAGCCATTAATCGTGACACATCATCCTAGTCTCAATGACCTTGCCTCAATTCCATAACCGTTGCGGCCGTTCAGAAGCTTCCTTTTTTTATTTTTATTTTTAGAAACCACGAACTCTATCATCATCTAAGAACTGAGTTCCCGGAGGTTCCTCGTGCATATGTTGGTGCTTCTTTTTTTTCCTCCCCTTTCTTATTTTCTTTCTCTTTTTTTTTTTTTTTTATTAACTCTTTAATCATCTGATGTTATAATTTATGAATTAATAGGAACAAGGCCAGACATTAATAGCGAGATACATAGATCATGAGTTCACACCGTCTGAAAATCATTATAAGGCAACTATATTTTCATTAAGAATTTGTTACGGATACGCTTGCCATATCTATGTAACTTGCCAGACATGCATAAAAACTAAGATTTATTTAAGCCTCTTCCTTAGAATGTCTTCATTTCCTTCTATGATTTACTGTATTGCCTTTCCTTTTTTTTTTTTCCTTTCAGAATTGCTTGAATTAGGATTAGAAGGGTTGTTTATTTTTTTTTATTTTTTTTTTTTTACTGCTTACATTCATTTCTATCTCCTGATTCATAAAATATCACAATAGTTTGGATTTATTTACATAAAATTCTAAAAAAGTTTTGATTTTTTCTTATTCAATTGATAGATATTTTATTCAAATTAAGTCTATAAACAAGTAAACTTATTAAATTATTTAATCAATTAATTGCCAAAATTTGGAATAAAGGAGAGTTTTAATAATAATAATAATAATAATAAAAATAATGGAAAAAAAGCATTTTAAGCATTGTACAATATTTATTAACTGAATTTATTAAAGGTGATAAGTAGAGGCATACTAAAGAAAATATTAAAAAATTTTTGGCCTTCAAAATGAATCACTCATTAGACATAGTAATGTTAATGATTAAGTAAATTAGCTTTTTCATGTTTATTAGAATAATAAAAAAATTATAATCGAAGTTTACGAAACTTATTAATAAAATCTTAAAAACTTCATAATAATGATCATCGGAAGCGCAGTGGTGACTCAAGAGAAAAAAATGAACAAAAAAAAACTCACTAATGGAACGTTAGTGAGAAAATTCATGTGCCAGGCGTTCGCAGCTCTCAATGAATTTTTTAAAGCATAAAAATTATTGTTTACTTCCTAATAATTTTGGTTGAAATTGGTACTGATATGTGGTTTATGATAACTGAACAATTACGAACAGAAATTCAATGATTTATTAAATCAGAAATTGTAATATTCTTCAAAATAATAAGTGTTAACATTTATTTCTATAACTTTTTGTTATATATCTAACTAGTAGATAAAAAAAAGCGAAGTACTTAAAACCATGCGGGTATTCGAAAGTTGGTAAGTTTGTTATATCTTTCTTGTTCTGTTCTCCTTTTCAATCTTACGATACCTTAGGTTATGACCAAGACAAAAACATTTAAATAACCACTGAATTACAGTATAAGCGTTTTAACGCTTTTTACAGCACTGCATCGTCAGAGTTTCGACTTCTGAAGTGAAGTAATTATTTTCAAATCTCTATTTATATTTTGAAACACTTACAACAGGAGCAAAGGTTGACAGTGGCTTCCATTTGCACTATTGTTGTTCCATAATAACAGACGTTGTTGGCAAATGCATTACCTAGGAGTGCTTCTATCACCACCTCATCGCTCGGAGCGCAATAATAATATACTTTGCAGCTATAAACAGTCATTTCAAGTAGTGGAGTTCGGTTAAATGGGCCAACAGAAAATGGTGTAGGTTGAATGGCTACTTTGTGAACACGACAAGGCTTTCAGTGATGGGTCTTTTTATTTCCAGTCGATGTCTTTATTTAGCTCCGTTATGACTTCTAATAAATACCTTGTCGTATTCATTTCAAAGTCATCCGCAAAAAGGATCTCACCAGAGTGGGAAAATGCTTTTGAAGAGAAACTGAAACCAAGGTTTTAAAGAAGGAAGTCAAGTCACAACAACTTCTCAAGAAAAATATTCGTTTTTTTTCCTCCGAATAGTCAGCTGCAGGGAAGAATAACTGTAGGGAAAAAATGGAAGTTTTTGACGAAAACTTTTGAGAACGAATTTTAAATTTGAATTTCATCTTTCATATGAGACTACTTTGTCAACCGGAATGATCTCTCTCAAGATAAATAAAAGGAAAAAGAAAAATAGTAATAAAAAACTGATACTGCAGATCTCACTCTTGTTTCTTACTCTTAATTTAATGCCTTCGTGGAATCCAGGACGTCTGTTTCGAATTTCTTAGTTTTCTTCAGTTAGCGTTGTTTAGTGTACAGAGACTGGAAAGACGAATGAAGTGAAACAAAACAATAAAACAGGAATTTTTCATAATTTATGTTGACTCTTTTTAATATTTTTTTGGTTTGTTTTTCGTTATTTTGATATTGTGTAATATACATAATTTTTGATTGTTCTTTACCGCTATATGCCTTTGGGTCTTTTCACACAAGATAGCCATTACATGAAAAAGAGTCGACCATTCTTCAATCATCCGTCCCAGATTCCTGATGATCTGGAAATCTAGGGTTCAAATTAAAAATTAATTTATTTCTTATACGATAAATAAAATATGAATTTACGTGGAGTGGGTGTCCAGAACCTTTTTTTCAGTGCTCCTCTTTTGTAAAACTTAATTTATAAGTGTGTAGATAGCGTATATAAAAATGATCATTTCCGTTTTCCGATCCTACTTAATAAAGACAACCGTTGAATTTCATGAATTTAGAATCGATAGTCAGAGAAGAGTCATAGAGTCAAAATTTCTGCATAGGTTGTTGCTGAAAACCTGCTCAAATGTGAACTGCTTAACAATAGTCAGCATTAGCTTTATTATTCGTGAACAGCATTATCCTCTGTTTGAAAAATAAAGGAATTATTCCTTTATTTTGTTACAATTCCAACTAATGAAATTCAAATTGATTAACTATATATAGTTTGATACAATTCCATCTAATTTATATCAAAATTTACAGGAGCCTATCATTAAAATGTATGTGCATAATAATCTTTTATAAATGGAGGGAAATCGCCAACCGGACAATCAATATGCCTTCG
>JAFIDM010000001.1:48625156-48708047 GCA_023159025.1 Thereuonema tuberculata
TTAAAAGTTGCATCATTGAAACTCTCAAACGTATTTCTTCAAGTAGTTTTTTTTTCCATATTCTATAAATCCCTACATTCTATTCACACTTTGAATGATGAGAATTCATAGATTCACTGCTTTCTTTCCGGGGGCAAAAGAAAAGATGCATTTTATTGAGTCTCGTTTTTCTGATAATCCACTAACGATAATTATAGGTCCAAGAATTCAAGAAGTCGTCAATCATTCATTATGGAACTACAGAAAAATACTTGTGATTCACTGGAACTGTGGATACGTGAGTGAATTGGATATATCTTCATGAATTCAAAATCCTTGGCAGCTTTTAAAACAAAACATCTCCATTTGAAAAACAAAAAATCATCTTAATATTTTATTGATTCAAATTGTATTCATAAAGGCTTAGAGGAGGAAATATATATTTTTCTATTTAGGCCTACTGGCCTTTTATCATTAGTGACGACGCACAAAGACGTGTCTCCAACTTTTCTCCTCTTTTTCTGGTCTTTGAGGAAAGGTTTAGTGTTTTCTACAAATTGAACGATTATCAATGATGTTTTGTTTTTTTTTGTTCTGGTTGTTTTGTTCGTTTTTTCTACATGTACATGCATTCGAATGACTAATCTCACAACGTATATTTACGAGTTTAGTTTTAAACAATTTAGATAAATGGTTTTTAAAGAAATTAAATATAAAAGAATTAAAACAATCGGAGACACATTACATCCAAGAACGCATAACTTAAGAAAATTCGAGATGACCTGCAGTATAACAAATTCCGTTTTTAAAACAATCTAATGTTATTTTACTGGTTTTTACTTAATAAATTTCATTGTATTATTAAAAAATCTAAATAACTATCAGCTTATTAGGAATTGTAATGATACAACAAATATAATAATTACAATAAAATTTTCAATATTAACATTGCAGAAAAATTTATTTATAACTTTACCACTAAATTCCTTAATACAATAAATTGACTGTCGAATTTTTGAATTTAAAATAAATGAAATATTAAGTATTACAATAAACATTTTATTTACAATATCAATTTATTACGACTATAAAACTCCAAAAATCTCCAAAAAACTTCGAATTTTAGGATTGGCCGATTAGGCATTCCGTTCTCGAGCGTTTTACATCCATCATCGGAAGATATTTACAAAGAAAATTATTTCTTCAAAGATAATTATTTCTTTAAATAAGGAAAATTAGGACTTTTTAACAAAGAAAATTAGGACTTTCAAGTAATAATAGTTCGTGTTTCATGAGTTATTGTATCACGAGACGTGCCATGTATTGTTATTATTACTTTCAAATTCGAGGATGTTAGTTTAATTTTAGTTTTAATTTGGGAAGAGAAAAGGTGTTTTCTTTCCCGATGATAGGATGTAAAACGCTCGAAAA
Organism: Thereuonema tuberculata; assembly: GCA_023159025.1. Classification (NCBI taxonomy): domain Eukaryota; kingdom Metazoa; phylum Arthropoda; class Chilopoda; order Scutigeromorpha; family Scutigeridae; genus Thereuonema; species Thereuonema tuberculata. The sequence goes on from JAFIDM010000001.1 coordinate 48,626,567, forward strand.
AGGATTGGCCGATTAGGCATTCCAAAAATTTGCATTTTTTTGGAGAGTTTTGGAGATTTTTGGAGTTTTATAGTCGTAATAAAATATTAAGTATTTCTGAAGATTTATAAATTTTACAATTTTCAATCTTATTTACGTAGTTTTGAAAGTACTTTCAATAATATAAGTCCTTGAAGTCCAAAATGATCAGAGTAAATTTTTATCTATTTTAACTTGAATAACTCTGTCGTCAAATAACAACAGAACCTGTTGAACTCAATGATTATCTTAGGAAAGCTATCGACGATCTTATCGACAGGTTCTACTCGTTTGAAGCTAAAAACTTCCAATGGGGATGTTTAAGGTCTCTGGGTCGAGGCTGGAAAAGTCACGTGATGTGGATGTGTTACTTCTAAAAACAAGGCTAAGATTACCGAAAAACCTCTGTATATTAGAGATTTCTCAACTTTAAATATATTGAATTATCGGCATACAATTAAGGAGGCGTATGGAAATAATGTAGATACGTTATTTCTAGATGAAAGGAATAAATATAGTTAAAGAGAAATGTGTTCTAGTCCTTTCATCTAGAAATAACGTATCAACATTATTTCCATACGCCTCCTTAATTGTATACCGGTAATTCAATATATTTAAAGTTGAGAAATCTTTAATATACAGAGGTTTTTCGGTAATCTCAGCCTTGTTTTTAGATGTAACACATCCACATCACGTGACTTTTCCAGCCTCGACCCAGAGACCTTAAACATCCCCATTGCCTGTATAGACACATCTCGCTTCGCGTTGTAATTCTCTTGCGAAACGAGATGTGAATTACAACGTGTATTGCACTGCTATACTGCAATCTTGATTTTTTTTTTTTCAGAAGAGATAATGTTTCAAGGCTAGTTTATAAATTATTCATTAATACGTTTGTATATTGTGAAGAATTTGCGAATAAAAAAAAACAAGCAATGTTTTGTCGTCTTACTTTTTGCTTTGGTAGCATATCGACTACGTACATTATATAAATACAGGGTGTCTCAGGTGGAATGTTCTGGTAGATCATGATATCGATTTTTCTAAAAAATAAAGTTAATACGAACAAGTGTCCTAATCCGAATTGTTGCTGACATAAAGCTATTCGAATGTTCAGTATTTTGAGTCTGATGAGCAAAATTGACTTCGGATTCCGCCATAATATGATACTGTCTGAAGCACGTGAATCAGTTGTTTTGTTATGTAACATAAAAGAAACATAGAAGAGTGGATGCACGAGTGCTTGATCTCATAATGGGTATTAAAAGATCATTCTCGCATATCCAAAGTTGCAAAGTGCATTGATGTTGACGGTGGAATTTTTGATAATCTATATTACTAAAATCTTTTATTTCTCTGTCTGTCTGTCTGTCTGTCTGTCTGTCTATCTGTGTGTCTGTCCGGCGCAATTTTCTGTGAGAATGGAAAATAGAAATAATTTTTACGATGAAACATCCGCGACAGGAATCGAACCTGCAACCTTCTGATCCGAAGTCAGACGTCTTATCCATTAGACCAAAGGGACTACAACTCTCTTCATATTTTTTTTTACTTATATCTCCTTTCCCTTCCCCCATCAATAAGGATTGTATTCAACCTTTTTTTTTTGAATCTCAAGATTGTTTATTTATTTTCCATCCGTTAGTTTATTTGTAATTCGAAACTGACAATTAGAACTATAATTGCCGAAACGTTGCAATACTTTAAATATTCTTACTTAACCAAATTCTATGTGATATTGAAAAGTAAGTGCGTGTACATGGCAGATGTTGGAATAAAGAGTTAAGAAAGAAAGAAGCACTCTTTTTTTGAGGTGGAATACCGAAAAAAATCACTATTCAAACCATCAATATTTGTTACTCAAACGCCACTGAAAAGTGACAATTACAATTAAAATGAGTCAAAAAAGAAAGAAGCAGTACTTCTATTAGGTATAATACTGAAAAATCACTATTTGTAACTCAGAAACCATCAATATTTGGAACACAACAGCCACTGAAAAGTGACAATTAGAATAAAAAAGAGACTCAAAAAAGAAAGAAGCAGTATTTCTATTAGGTAGAATACTGAACACTTTTGTAACTCAGAAACCACTGAAGAGAATCAATTGGAATAAAACAAAGAGTCAAAAAATAAAGAAGCAGTATTTCATTAGGTAGAATATTGAAAAATCACTATTTGTAACTCAAAAACACTGAAAAATATCACGCTGGTTCTAAAAGCAGTCGTAGATTGAGAGAATATAGACATCAAAAATTAAATTAAAAAAAAAAAAAACTTTAAAAAAAATTTAGTTTTAGTTTCCTTGATGTAATTTGTGTGTGCGTGTGTGTGTGTTTTTTTTTTTAATAAATAAAAAGTTGTTTTCCGTTACATAAGCGAGGCTTCCGGAGCGAAGCGACGGGTAGCCGACTAGTTTATTAGTTTTTTTTTACTTATCACTTGAACAATAAATATTGAAAAAGTACATAATATCTCTTTCTTGTCAATAATTTTGTAATTGTACTTTCAATTAGCTGTAATTCGGAATCTGTTCGGAACAAGATGCATGCCCAACTAATCTTTTTTTTCCGTAGAATGGCTAGTACTGTGACCTCCCAGATTATTTAATCGTTCCTGCTGGGATGTGATGTAATGTAATGTGGTGAGCGTGGGTGGCTTGACAGCCGAGCATCGCGACCTCAAAGATCTATTGTGCTATCCCACGGAAATAAGGACAGACGGAGAGAAAGACTGAGAAAGGATGGTGTGAGAAATGCAGGGGAAATGGGAGAACCCCGGGAAAACCTGCCAAGCGCGGATCTCCACCATCAACGAAACCATGAGAACCGCGTAACCGCGCGGCCTTCCTGGTGGGATACTATGGGATCTAGATACTCGTATATACTTGTTCAAGAGCGAAAGTTAGTTTTCCAAAAAGAAACTGATTTCAACCGATATTTTTCATCAGTAATGTTGTGGCTAATTATTGGTGTTTCATTTATAATCACTGTTGAAATCTCAATGCAAATAAATGATCAAATCCAATCAACAGATGAACTAATCTTTGAACTTTTTTTAGTGAAAACGATCACTAAAGTGAATCGAATTAAGGGGGAAAAAAAAAGTTAGCCTCAAGAAAAGCTTCAATTTTCAGGTTCGAGATTCCTTGCTTTTAGTTTATTTTATTTATTATTTTCTTTAAGTAAAAGTAAGATTATTTTTCAATATTTTCTTTTCATTTTTAATTGCTTTCCACGAGAGAACTAACCATTATTATTTTTTTTCAAATTAAATTAACTAATAGGAAAATGTGGATGGAAACTACCATGTTAACAATCTTGCAAAAGCGCACATCTTTTAATTTTCTATGAATAAATTCAATTCGAAATTTTATATTGCTGTTTTTTAAAAATTTTCTATGATAATTTTAGAATTCACAAAATTTTTTATTTGAAATATTATTCTTGATGTTTACAAAGGTTTAGTTTTTGTCTATCTGCAGACTCTTTTCTTCTATCTTAAATAAATGGTATATTTAACAATACAGTAATAATAATATTAATAATAATAACAATTATTAGTATTTAGGTGCTTCTATATTCTAGCCCTTAGTAACTTTCGAAGTCAGAATAAAGAATTGCTGATTTTTTATTATTTTCTTCCAATATTGTATAAGTAAATTCTCGGACAATGTCTTTTGGTCACTCTAAATGTTTAATTGCTGTAACGCATATTATATAACATTTAATACATGTATTTGCCATAAATATAAAATGATACCCTGTTCTTGAATCTGCTAGCATATAAACTTGCAAATTCCAGAAGCTCATTTTTATTCGCCATTTTGAATAACAATAGAGACATTTAAAATTTTTCTGAAACACTAAGAGAAATTCAGTTTTAAACATACAAAGAAAAAGTATATATTTTCAATTTTATGGATGTGGAAGTAATTGATTGATAAAAATATATTTTTAGCAAAACAACACCCCTTGACATGCAAAGCAAGAAAGTGACTGAGAGCCGTCAGTTACCCTCTGAAAGAACAGAAACTAATTTGTAATCTTGTATTGAATTTCTTAGGAGATAAAAAAAATTAAAAATTTGAAAAAGATTTAATTGAAAATATTGTTAATTGAATGACATTTAATTATTCTTTTATTTAAATGAGAAAGGAGTTTCTTTTCTCTTCATTTTCTCTTCATTAAATTTTATTTAATTTCTATCTTATATATATAAACCCTGAAGAAGTCTTTTAGTCAATGAAGATGAAATATAAGTATCAAGAAGGAAGTGTTGTTTATTCTGCTAGTAATTTACAGTTTTATGAAATATAATAGAAGAATTTGGATAAGTTTATTATCACTTCACGACTCAATTTTTTAATATCGAAATACTTATATTTAACGAAGAAAAAAAAAATCGAACAACATCCTTCATTCTTTTAAGCTTGTGGTAGGTTTTTCCCTCAGCTTGAGTTTCTATAGGATGGCGGACGTTCAAAGATGCTCTGTTCATTCTCTCAAAAACAAACTGCTCTTATTTCGAAAATGACCAACACAGGTCGAATTTAGGGCAGCTAATTAAAACACGATCGGGGAAAAATAAACACATTTGCTCTACATGGATTCAACCTTCTAACATTTGGTAACATGAGTCTCCTTCTCTCCGTCTGGTTCATGTCTACGGAAGAAAATTCTCATCCTCTTTTGTTTGTAACTGATCTGTATCGCAACACAGAATCCGATAAGTTTGGCTAAGTATCAACGAAAATAACTAACAACGTATTACTTATTGAGAAATGTAGGTTAAATCAAAATTGGAAGATACAGCACTTGTTTTATTTAGGCCTAAAATAGTTTGTGTTAACAAAAAAATATTTTATTTCCTGTTAAGCTACACTGCAGGTTAATAGTGTGATATTAAGATAGACAAGCTTTCTAAAATAAAATTTTGAAATCGAAATCATTTGTGTTTTTTTTAGCTGACAATCAAACATAATAGTCATACGGCTTAGAATATGTGAACATAGAATCTTTGAACCAGAGAAATGCATGAACTATGTTAGTAGTGCTATTTTAACAGAATGTATCGAAAATTCATGTAGTTGCTCCCGTCGTAACAACTTTAGCTTCGTTTGAATTTATTTTAAGCCTCATTTTCATTTAAGTATTTTTGGATGAACTGAACATGTTCCCCGAGTATCTCTTACCAAATTGACTTTCCCAGTTTCCTAAGGAAAAAAAACACTTGATGATGCAGAAATATGGAAACTTCAAGGTTTTTCTCATCTACTTTATTGAAGAACTAATTCCATACCAGACAGGAAAATTATAACCAATTCTTGTCGTATGGAGACCAAGTTCCTTACTGTGCAGTGTCGTGAAAGAGTTGGCCAGCCTTTCCCAATTCATCTCCATGTCATGGCCTTTTTGACCTTTATAGGCGTCCTTAACTTTTGCCCTGTAGCAGTGCTTCTCAACCTGTTTCACTTCACCGCTCACTTTTATATTTGCTGAAATCGCGACTTACTAAACTTTGTTGTTAAACTCAGGGCATATCAGATTTTTCATTTTGCTTTTATAACATATAATAGAATTCTTAGAAATCACCTATGATTTACAAATTAATTTAAAAATCCATTTTAAACATTTAAAAATATCCAGAAATATCTTTTAATCTAATATTTAATTTAATCTACATTTTAAAGTAAATTAATACTTTATTAACCTTAGCACGAACTAGAATTAACTTACATTTCTGCTTAGCCAGATTCCTTGATGTCTAGAATTTTTTTCTCAAAAAGAGCATTTGCTTATGTGAAACTAAATATTTATTTGTTATTGACGCACTCTTAGAATTTTCTTGCGTCACATCGATTGACAAGCTCTACCCTAAGGATCTGCTATCCATTCAGCATTAAGCTTAAAAGCTTAAGATATTTCTCTATTTTTGTTATTATTATTATCTCACTAACTCAGCTTATTCACGTATTTATCTTGATATTGAATAATTTCAAAATTGTCACTTCTGATTCGAAGATTCAAAGATGAAACATCTGTCACATTTGAGGAACCTTTTTTCATTGGAAGACCACATGTTATGTAGCGGAGACTAAATCAGGCCAAAATTGTGTTGCGTACATACGTCACCCTTGAAATTTAAAGCGTTGTATGCACTTATGTTATTAAAATATTACCGATAGATCAAGAATGGTACATATATATTTAGTTGTTAAATAGTAAATATCAATACTCTAAAAACATATCTAAATTACAAAGTTCGATAAAAGGTAAATCACTATTCATTTAGAGAAAAATAAGTTTCAAGACATGTTTTTCAGGAACCGTTGAAGTATGGCCTAACGAAATAGAAATATTTGGGCGACTTTATTTCAATTTTTTAAATAATCAGTTCAAGAAGTTTTTCGATGTTACGCTCTGGCTATTATCGCATTGTAAATTTTCAGTTTATTTATGGGATAATCTTTTATTGTAAGTTTCCTTCTAAAACCACATATGACTTTGAATTTGCAGACAAAACGCTGCATTGAGTATCACAAAAGGGTTTCCTCCATCCTTTGTTTATAAAATCTAATTTTCAAATGAACTTACGTCGAAAGAAAGTTTTCCGTGTTTCTACTTTTTACTGAAATTTCATTTCTTAGCCTATCTTGTAATTCAGAATATCTGTAATAATATACATCTCAATAAACGAAGATCTTCAGTTAAACTAAAAATACTGCAGAAAAGAATCGAAGTCGAGAGAAAATAATTTCGGAAGCAAAATGCTAAGTAAATATTTTAATAACAAAGACAATGTTTACATGTAAATATTTTTTAGAAATCATTTATTTATCTGTAGAAATTATTTATCTGTGTTTATCTGTGTTCATTTTTATCCTTAATCGTTATTTATTCCTTTTCTATTTCCTAATTACTGATGTTCTGTTTATTTTTTTAAATTCTTTTCCGTTGCAGCCGTTGAATCAGTTAATTAATTTAAGTTTATGTTTTTATCCAATCATTATTTATACTTTTAATTATTTAATCTATCAAATCACACTATGTAAATGCTATAAAAAAAAATCAATGTTTCTCTTTTAATAAATTAATTCAGTTTAGTTCCAGAACTTGACTCTTTGTCATTAGAATCCCAAAGACTCTCCCACGAACACCATTACAATTTCAATACCCGATGCTTAACGTATTTAATAAATACATTATTGAATTTCAGATAATTCATATTATTTGAATTACTCATGATACTCCGAAAAGTAATTACCTGAGGATTCTTTAGAGATTCTGTGATGAGTCGTAAGTTATGGTGCGTCCTTATTTCCTATTTATCAAGATAAGTTAGTGCAAGTTTACGTTGTTTTAAATTGTTCAAGAGCGTAGAATTTATCTTTTGTTCTTTGTTTAAAAAATTTAGCTTTTAACATATTTTAAACACGTCTCAAGATGTTTACCGTTTTAAAGCGTTTGATCTATTAATTTAATTTAAAGCGATTTTTTCATTTGTCTTTAGTGGGAACATACATTTCTATTTCAACTTAGCTTAATTCGAAGTAATTTTCTGATTTTGTTTTGATTTAGTCGTTTGTTAAAAACTAATCTGATTGATGATTTTTACGGTAGATGGAGCCACTTACATTTGTAGATTCAAGTCCATCTATTTGCTAAACAAATGCCAGAATAATTGAAGAATAACTTCGTGTCTAAAACTGAAGAATTTACTGAGGCTTTTAGGCATTTTTGAGGTGGGCTTTTAGTTGGCATTCCCAGCTGAGATGAGGCTTGAGCATGTTTGGTGATTTATCTCTTCAATCTGGTATTCAGCTAAGAAGTTGGAGGGACTTCATTAGAGTGCTAAATTTAGCTAAAACCCACACATACACTCAAGTAAAAAAAAAGAAAAAAGCTAAAAAAAGCCATCGATTCACTACCTCTCAATAAGGATCAGAAAATTATCTTCCCAAGAAAAAAAAAATGCTTGGTCTTTTTCAGTGGCGTATTCTGTGAATTGGTTGGAGATCCACGAAGTCATTTGGCTCCTGTATGCCTTTGTGACCCAGATTCACTGAGGAAATTCATTTAGGTTGAATAACAGTCATTTGTGGTAACACAAGAGAAACCAACAACCCTTGCCATTAACATCTAAGAAGCATTTCTTAGAAGCTATTCCAATATTGAATGCTTTCACTTAAACCCTTCCTTCCCCAATTCCAGTCAGAGACACTCACTTTTCGAAAATCTGGGACACATTCCATGGATGTGGTTTCATCGAAATTGTTGATTAAGTTTGTAGAAGAAATGTTTACAATTTTTCTGTTGTGTATCTATTAGAAGAAAGACGTTGGAATTCATCAATAAGAAGAATTTAATAAATGATAGGACAGTAGAATTAAACAGAAACTAACATTCTTCCTATTATATGGATAATGTTGCCATGGTATTCAATTAATCTATATCTATATGAAAAACATTCCAAATATATCCTTATTGATTATTACACGAATCTTCACATTTAGAATAAGTTGATACAAAATATCAATATATTTCACATTATCTCGATTTGAAGTTTCTTTAATTACCAAAAATATCAATAGCCACTTTCTGGAAGTTTATGACTTATTTCTACTAACGGAATTTATTCTGTCACTTCATTTTCAGCCTAAATTATAACCAGAAAGGGCAAAGTACATCTACATCCTCGTCATTGTGATTTTAATAACCAGTTCGATAACTTGAACAATTGATTAATATTGGTTTCAAATAATATATTGTTAATGATTTCGTTTTTCATTTATTTCTGTGTCTCAACTTCCACAAGTTAGATGGACTTGTGTACATCTTTAGCCTACTGTATTGTAGGAAACTGAGGCTCATTAAATCAGACAGTGTGTGCCCCTCCCCCTCCCAACAACACATGACTGGAGGAATCTTCTTGAAACTTGGTATGTATATTCCAGGACTAGATCCAACCGTTTTCTAATAGATCTATAAGGAGAAAGTAGTACGAGATAAAACAATTCCATATAAAAGCATTGGAATCTAAGCAATGGATTTCTGTTCTATTTCTGTTAATATCTCATTGTCTTAATCAATGGACACTAAGTACTTAATCCATTCCATGTGATTTTGATACGATTAAATTAATTCCATTTCGATAATTTATGTAAACAATTGGGATTTAATTCTTTTTGTTTTTTAAAGAAAATTTCAACTGTTATGCTATGCTATGTAGTGAATGTGGGTGGCAGAGAAAAATTTGAACTCTTTGTATTCAGTAGGTGTTACAATTTGAAGATAAATGTAGGTTTTTCGCTTAAAAATGAAAAACAAAGAAAATAATAAAGAAGTTTTAAAAAAATAACATTGTAAAGAATGCAGGAAACACATCAACAACCATTGATCATCCATTCCATCATCCATTCCTACAATGGAATGGATTACTTCAGCCATTTTTCCGAGGGTGAAGATAGCGGGTAGAAGTGGAACCAGAATTTCTATTCATAAGACTATTCATAAAAGACTCCTTCCTTATAGCAACAACACTCTTTGTTAACAATGGACTTTCCTACCAACATGTGACTCGTTACTTTGTGAACCAACGGAAATTTTAAATCATTTTGAATTGATGAAGGCTGAGAACCGCAACGTGTTCGTATTTTGTAATACGACGCATAAAAATGATACTGTTTTAATAAGGTTTTTTTTTTCAACTTTTTCATTATTTATATTTATTTTTATACAGCCAATGGGTTACTGCTTTCTTGTGAAGAAATACGTGACTAAAATATACAACATTTCAGAATAAATGTTAGTAATTTATTTATTAATCGAAATTCACACACTTAGCTGAAATACAAAAAATAATTTTCTACCAATGTAGAAAAAGTTCGAAATATCACAATCCAAATGAAAATAAAAATTTGACATATAAAGATAGGAATGAATTGGCCTCCTTTTAGAGAGAAAAAAAAGAACCACCATTTCTATCAATAAGGATCAGGAAAACAGAGATAGCTACTTAAAAAAAATATATTAAAACAAAGAAAAGCTACTCAAAAAAAAAAAAAAAAAGCTTAGTAGTTTCATTCTCTCTAATTTCTGAATAATGTTATTTCAAATATCTTTAAGAAAAACGGGATATTAGAAATAGGAATAGTAAAAAAAATAAAAAAATAGAAAGAATATATCAAATAATAAACAAATTCTTAATAATAGTTTTGAATTTCAATAAATTCTGTAGAAAATAAACTGCAGTTGTTTTAGGTAAGATTGCAGTTTACGGTAGGGGTTTTTTTTTTTTTTTTTTTTTTTTTTTTTGGAGTCTTCAAATTTTGCCGTTTTGGAACTATTTTGAAGGGCAAAAATTGTCTGAAAAGTTACCAATGTATACCTCCTGGAGCTGAGCAGACCTCGCTTGACTTAACCTACAGCTAATCGGAATAAACTCTTCGGTCCTTTGGACCTCATTCGGATGAAATTTGTTTCGAAGGCTAATTAATCGGACTATACAGTTAAGCGCAAGCAGTAAAACGCCCCGTCGGCGCTGAATCCTTAGGAGCCTTCCTATTGGCTAGTACCGAATTCTTTAGAGTAGCCTTGTTTTATTATAAAGAGTGAGTTAGTCAATCAAAGGCCACTTGAATTATAAAATACAAACCCAAACTTCTTCAACCAAAAATCTGTAAATGCTGTAAAAATCTGTAAATGCTGCAGAAAGTACTCATTCTCATGACAAATAGTGTTTAAAATACGAATTTATTTGAATCAAATTCATCAAAAACTTATAAGATTGTAAAGGAAATTATTAAGTTAAAGAAATGTAAAGCTTAAAAAAATTAAATAGAAGAATTTTAATAGTTTTACTGAAATCTATTAAATAAAATCATATCATTTTTTTTAACTAATTTTATTCACAAAATTGTTTATTAAACTTACAAAAAATTGAATCGTCGTCATTCTGTGCATCAGCATTTACATGTTTGGTAGGCACTTTGAATATGTATTTCATAATCCTTTGTTTCTTTCTCTAAAATAAAAACAACTGCAGTTTATTTCTTTTAGAATTTATAGAAATTCAAAAGTACTTACTAAACGTTTATATATATCTTTTTATATTTTCTTTAATTTTTTTTTCTCTTAATCCCTAATTCGTATTTCCCGTTTTGCTTAAAGATATTCGAAACAACATTGTTCAATAAAACTTTGTTCAATATAAAAATAACAAACTTTCCTCTCTTAATATTTGTTCAAAATACACAAATTTAGATTCCACAATTGTTTTCTTTTGTTTTCCATGTATTTTTATATAAACACAAGCTATTTCACTAACTTTAACAAATTTTTCTTTATTCATACACATTTGAGAATTAATTGCGCATGGTTCTCTCATCAGTCAATCCTTCTCTTCTTGAATTTTGCAAACTATATCTACTTGAGGATTTGTATTGGATTATTAAAGATTAAATTTGAACAAAATTTTATGTTAATTAAGCACGATATCAGTTATTGTATTATTATTATATCGAAAAAGTTTCAAACCATGGGTTTCCCCAGCTAAGACAATATGGCGGGTCAAGGATCAAAGCACATATTGCCAAGTGTAAAAATAAAAAAAAAATTGGAAGAATAGTTAGGGATGTGTGGTTGTGTCCATAAATTTCCTAACTATGCGTGTTGTGTTGAGTATCATAGCCTTCTGGAGCTGTGCAAGTGTTTTTGTGAAGTCCTAGTGTGCTGAGGCTGTGGTGCAATGTGTGAGGCACCAGACCAGTGGCGGACAGGACGATAGGTATAACACGAACTCTGTCCTGCCTCCACTGCTTCTGGAGCTCGTGTGCTAGATCAGTGTATTTACTGATCTTGTCTGCGTGAGTTTTCTGCATGTTCTTGCTGATAGGCACTGCAATATCAATGAGATAGGTCTGTTTGTTGACCTTATCAACAAGTGTAATGTCAGGTCTGTTGTGATGTATGGTTTTGTCTGTGTGAATGGGGCGGTCCCAGTACAGCTTATGTGAGGGTGACTCTAGTACGCTTTGTGGTGTGTACTTGTAGTATGGGACCGTGTTCTTAATAAGTGAGTGTTTGTGTGCTAGCTGTTGATGAACGATCGACGCTACCTGATTGTATCGTGGCGGTAGTCTGTTTGGGAGAGAAGGGGACAGTCTGATATTACGTGGTCGATTGTCTCATGCGGAGTGTGGCATTTTCTGCATCTGTCGTCATGTGTGTTTGCATCGTGTAGAATGTGTTTCTTGTAGTTGCGTGTGGGGATGACTTGGTCCTGTATCATGAACCCTTCGGTCTACCCAAACAGCTCACCACTCGTCAGCCATCTGTTCGACGCTTCCATGTCGACATGAGGCTGGCTGAGTTCGAGGCGATGTCTGCCATGGAGTTCCTTATGAGCCCTTGATTCATGCAGCTACTGTGTGTGGGGTCGGGGGTGGTGAGTGTTAAGAGAAGGGTTTGCGAGATCCAGGGTGTGAGTTGTGTGTCAGCCTTGACAATGGCTGAGTGGAGTGAGGAGTGTTGTGCTGTTTGGTGGAAGTATTATTATTATTATTATTATTATTATTGTAAATTTCAGTTTCAAATTTGTATTAATAACGAATTGAAAAGCTTTCTCCTTCTTCTAAGACTTTATTTTTCCTCATAAGTTTTGAAGTATAACCTGAAGAAGTTTCTTGTTAAAAGGAAGGAAATATTATTAAGAATAATAAAGATGTTTTTCAACGTAGTAATGTTATAGAGAATTTAACTATTGAGCTTTTTTTGGTATGTAAATAACTACTCTGTGTTCTCTGATTCCACATTGAAAAAAAAAAGATTTTTCTTTTTTCTCTAGGAAAAGGCTCATTTCTTTCGTTAGTATTGGAGATGACAATTTTTTATTTTCATTTGAACTGCGGCATTCGAACTTTCTCGTAACAGCTACTCTGTAGAAACTTACAGCCAAGTACCAAGTTCTTTTCTGTATTTTTCATTCTTTTTCTGAAATATAATGATGAATTTTTGATGCACTTCTTTTTAAGTCTATAACATACTAAAATTTAAAATATTATTTAATTTCAGCAAGGAAATTCACGGAAACAAATAGAGCTATTTTTAAGAGGTATTATAAGAATTCCTTTTTGAGTCGAGCTGATACTCTGGGACAGCCGTGATACTTATTTTTTAACAAATCGATGTTTTTTAATTTTAATTTCAAAATTTACCAAAAGTTTGTAAAAAGAAATTTTTGTAACGCTCAACTTAAAATAATTGAATAGTTTACCGTTTCTTAGCTGAGTTAAAGATTCACAATGTAGCCAAGTGCTAGTTTATAGGCATAAGATTAATTCCACGGTGTCATGTTTTTCCATGGCCTCCACGTTGTCTTCCTTCCTCCAATCAGCTATGAAGATTGTCTTGAGAAGCAATGTTTGGGGAACCAGCAGTTCCTCAAAGAGCGGGGGGAAAAAAAAAGCTCTTTCTGATTATCATTCCTCAACACAGAAGATCCTAGATGAGCTATCAGCTCTTGCGGCAGTCAGGTAAATTACCCGCCAGCTACAGCGAAGTCCCTTATTATTTTTTTGTTCTCTTTCTCCCTTGCGTAATTAAAATCAAAGAAAAAGGTGTCGTGTTGGTTGGTTGCTTATCTCGAATAGTCGGTGATTGATCTAAGCGTCGTAAGCGTCGATTTCCATTTGAGATTCGTAGATCTAATCTGAACAACAAATGGGACGTCGTTGTCTCTTAATTCGCAAATGGATGGGACTCTATTTAACACCGCCTGTCCAAGGCTTTTTTTCTTTTAATAATTATCCGAAGATTTCTTAGAATCGACTAATGATTGTGTTGTTGGCCTCGGGTGTTGTTCATTATACCTCCTGCGCTCTGAGCATTCGCGGTTTTTTATGACTGAAGGTTTAAACAGATATTTGTTTGTCAACTGCAAACTTTTTTTTGAATTAAGCCGAGCTGAAGGCTGAGAATTCCAACTGGGTTTCCACGCGATATTCTTTGTGTCAATTGAAAGAGACAAAGTAGTGAAGAAAATGGATGCTATGGGAAGAAGGAAGAGTTAAATAAGTTTTGCCTCATAAACTAGATGAACTGTTATTTCAAAGGAATTATTCTTGTATTTCACTTACATTTTTTCTTTGAGTATCCGGTAATGTAGGCCTACAAAATGGATTCTATCTGGAAAATGTCCTAATTGTGAATTCAAGGGATATTTAGGATTTTGAAGGCAATATAGCAGAATAGTTGACTTCTGAAATTACGGTTTCTGAAATTATTAGGAATTTTACAGTGTACTTGTTAAATTTTGTACCGCATGATATCTACTTTAGATACAAATAGGATAGTTTATATTTGAGCTAACGTCCTGTAATGTATTTCTTTTTTTGAGAAAAGGAAATAAAAAGATTTGAACACAAATTTTAAGTTGATATATGAATATGTGAACGTCTACGATCCAAATAATTTACAAATTATATATCATAGGAAGCTGAAATTTTAGAAATAACTAGAGGATCATCCAAGAAACATCCATGTTGATTTTGATACATGTGCAATCAATTGATAAGGAGGTAGGGAAAACCCTTTATCATTAAAGCCTAATAAATCGCCATAATACAAAAATTATTTCAGAATACATCATTTCAGTCACATTATTTCAATTATCCGGCTGGATTCAGTTCTTCCATGACCCTTTAATTATCATTATTGCTAAATATTTATAATAATAAAGGTAATTTGCGTAAAATAAAATTAAAATGGAAATGAATATAGAATAAAAAATAAAATACAATGCATCTATAACATAGACCCCTGTTTATATTTATTCTCCCTTATAATAGCCTGTGAAAATAAACCAGAACCAACGTATATTCTTCCTGAAACTTATCATGCGTATTTCTGGACAAACAACACTCTTTCGATCTCTGTCTCTCTCTGCACTGGGAGAAAAAAATTGAGCTGCCCTTCCTGTGTAAATTAATCTGAAATTTAATATATTAATAGATCTTTTGAAATTATTAAGCTTTTACTGAAATATTTAACTCAAAAATTTTGTTTTATTCAAAAGTTATTATAAGGAATAGTAATCTTTTCATTCATTATAATGAATTAACAGGGGCTTTTAAAAAAATTTGGTTTAAGGTATTTTTTTGTTTTTATGAGATTTCTTACAATTCACAAGTTACAATCTATATGTAAAAGAAAAGTGGATTTTTTTTCCTGGCCCTATCTCCTCCGAGACCATAAGACAACGTATTATATAATAAGGTGGCAAATGTTAAGTGTAGTATTGAGGATGCTCACATTTTCATTTTTATGCGTGGGCCAACCGGACGTCCCGGGTCTCCGAGACGGTCTCCGAGATGGTCACATTTTCATTGTTATCTACGTAGGTCAACCGAAGTCACGTGACTTACGATCAAACTTTGAGGTCTCCGAGACGCGCTCGCTGGTTGTAAGAAAGCGATCGCGGTCACGGGAGGCGAGAAAATTATCTCAGAATGCAAGATCATACGTTTGCTAGTGATACAATAAAAGTATTTCAATGATTTTCTTATACAACTAAATATTGATAATGAAAAATGAAAAATTTTTTTTGATAGTTTCTAGATATTTCGGCAAATGTATCAAAAAAGGAACAGTTTTAGTTTCCAAACTTGCAACAATTTATAAATATTTTTTTTTATTAAGTCGGAGAAAGTATTTTTTTTAATACAATAGATGTAAACTCTAATTATATCTTCAATAACAATTCATCCAAAGCAAACATTTCTTCTGACCAAGAACAAAACCTTCATTCATTTTAAGTTAACATCTTGTTGCTACAAAGGTGAAACCGACCCTTCATGTTTTTACCATGTTTTCATAAGGTGAAAAAGGGACTGTTCTTTATTTTTCTTTTTTGCATACAATTATCCTCGGATATATATTTACATAAAAAGTTGGATAAAATATGGATGCCTGAGGCTGGTAGTCCTTGTTTCGACTTTGCATCTGCTAACCTACCCTTATTTTGCCAGAATCAATGTGAAATTGATTCCATCAAAGAAGTATTATGTCATTTTTTTTCACCAAGACAAGTATTCAGACATTCAATGCTCCGAAGTTAAAGTTCGGATGAAATCTTCATTTCCTCCAAATTTAATTAATATTAGTACTGAGATTTCTGTGTTGCTAGATAGATAACAATGGTATTGGTATACGCTTTTTTTTTCTTTTAGATGCCAATGGTATTAACGCACATTTCCTTTATTTCGCGGTAACAATGAATAATCATAATTAAAATTCATTGTTACTGTGATCTAATCCAGTGTTTCTCAACCTTTTTTGCTTCACGGCGCACATTTGTATTTCCAGAAATCCCAAGGCACAGTAAACCCTTACTCCTAAAATTCCGCAATACACTAAACGTTTTTATTGCTTTTATTGCTGTAATAGAAACTTTTGAATACAAGACTCTATCGAAAGCATTTAAAAAAAATTTAAGCCTACTTGAATGCGAATTAATATTTTTTTTATCCTTAATTGTTATAAAGAAATGAAATGCAATTCATATTTGTTTGCTTAGTTTATTTGACGTCTATATATTATTATAGATACGAAATTCTAGAATGAATCTATATCAACATTTAATTTCAAACAGTCAAACTTTTGACTGTTTGAAATTAAATGTTGATGTAGATGCATTCCAGAATTTTCTCCGGTTGACCAGCTCTGATATCCATATAGAAATCAACTGCAACAAAAGTTTCGTTAAATAACGCTGCTTAAAACTTATATTACATTTACAGAATCTAAAAACAGAAATAGAACACATTATTTAATTTGAAATTTTACTGAAGTCAAATCTTTGTATTCTTACCACGCATCACTAATGTTTTTGTTCTTTTCTGTACGCCAGACCACACCTGGACTCTTTAACTACCGTACATTATAAACAAAACAAAATATAAATGCAGAACAAAAAAGAAAAAAAAATCAATTCATATTTTAAGACAACTAAAATGAGTTGGGTTTGATTTCTAGAAATTTGTGTAGAAATCTAAGCAGATGTATCTTAAGATTCCAACATTCAAAGTTCTGAAATGCGAAGAGGTACGACAATCGAGCCATGCCGGCATGGTCTAGTAGATTAGACTACTATCGGCTTGGATGTTTACTTTCTTTCCTGTCTTTGTCTTCACCTTCTATCACCTGGTAAGTAGGGGTGATTATGACCAGAGTCCCCTCAGTTACTGGGATGCCTTCGGTTAGCCTTGGCTAAAACACAAGACCCTAAATAAAAAAATAAAAAATGACAATCGAAAGTTTTTCCCGAGAACTATCACTTGTATGCAAAACCAATCGAAGTACAGGAGATTCAAGATACTTAGATTAAATTTTATGCTTAGTAATTTGCTTATTCATGTAGGCTTACATATTAATAATTTAACAATTTGTATTCACAATTGAATAACATCCGAAAATGGTTCTATTTCCTCTCCTTGTGCATACTTTTGTTCAAACATAAAGTGCAGCTACTTGTACAGTATACATCTAAACTTGAGTTGTCAAACCAAGTGCCGTCATTTTTCAGTGAATTTTGTGTCTTCAGTGCTTATTTTTGGTAAGTATAAAGAACATTGCTTAAAGTTTACGTTAAATAATAAAATCCTTTCGATTCTTTGAAATTTACTGTGAAAAGCACTACTCCGGTCTCGCCCCGAAAATATTAGTGCACGGGGAAAGTTCGGAGCATGCGGCGGGGTAAGACGCAGTTGCCTGCACTCTGCACGCGCTCGCACTTTTTATTACTTTTTCTGGTTTTTTTGCTCATGCTTAATTTAATAATATTTTTATAAAGTTTTTTTAATACCAAACCATTCAATCTTATAAATGTGTACTTACTTACTTACTTACTTACTTTTTAATTAAGCAACTTATTTTAATGCGGTAAAAAGCCTTTTATAAATGGCTTATGAATAATTCTGATGTTGCCCCATTACATAGGAAGATAGGTTTCAATACGTTTTAAACAGCTGTTTACGAACTTGCCCCGTACATGGGGCAAGTTCGGAATAGTTGTCATTTTTTTCAATTTTCTATTAAAATTTACAATGTAAATTGGTGTTTTTGTCAATCAAATTAAAGAGTATTAATTCCACTCCATGTTGGTATCAATGAATGTTAAATATTTTAAAAAGAATTTAACAAATAAATGATTAAATTCAAACTTAACATAAATCGGTCTGAACTTACCCCACTCCACCTTACATAAATATAAATAAAGGTAATTAGTTGTACCTGTACAAAGAAATTAAAAATATTAATCAAAAATAATAAAAAAAATAAAATTTCAAAGTATCTTTTTTTCCCAGATGTGGTATGATCATTACTGATGAAGTCTCAAATCCTTCAGGGAAAATATCAGTTACTTGGGGAGAATTTCAGGATCTTTATCGTCACTATTTGCACTGGGCTGACGATTTCACGGGAGAGTTGCTTCTTAGTGGATATCGATTTCACATCTTAACACATCCAGACGACGTAAATGATTTCTGTTACTGTGGTGTTAATAATAAAAGTACTTCAATAACTGCAGATGCTCGTTTGAATGTAACGAGCATTTCTCATATTTATTATAAGTCAACTTCAAGTTTGATGTCAATACAGAAGAGTGGGGGCATTGATTCAACATATTAATAATGCGAATAAAATTAATTTTTCCAGTAATAAAGATATATCTTTCATATATCTTTACGTCAGTGAAATATGGGATATTAAAATGTAGGATCGAAACTTTAATATTTTTTATTAGCTTGGTTTTCGTGAAGATGTTAAAAATCGATTGGGGTTGACGTTCGAAGCGCGTGTTCGTTAGTAAAACCAGTTATTGACATCTATCCTAAGACGCCTTCGTTAAAATCCTCCCAAATATAAAAAAAACCGAAATGTATCAAATAGACTTTTTAACTTCTCTTACCTCTAAAATCTATACCATTTTTAGTCGTTAGTTTAAATATAAATACATTTTAACAACAAAGTTTCATTTACCACAAAAAACTTTTTGTATTTATTAGGCTGTTACTGTCACAATAGCAGCATAATTTTGTATCATTACAGAGTTGCAGAGTGGGTTACTTTATTTAAGACTAGCCGGCTACCGTCTGGAAGCCTTGGTTAAAATTATTAATTAAACTAAATAAATTAATTAAAAAAAAAAAGTAAGCCAACGTACAGTCGTGTAAGGAGATTTTAGCAGGAAAATAAAATAGATTATATCATACAGTGGGAGATTACAAGATTACAGGGTAGTTTACTCCTAAGGTAAGCTGGATCCTTAAATATTACAAAACTAGTAATCCGGGTAACTTTATAAAATAATCTCTTTATTAACAAACAAACAAAAATATAACAAAAAATGACAAGCAGTATGTATTACTACAACTTTTCCAATAAACTTAAATTTCCTGAACAAAAAAAAAAGGAAATCCCCAGAGCGACTGGACTTGTCAAAATTGGCTTATTTCGAACAAGTCCACACAGCTTTTACAATAATAAAATCTTAACAAGTCCTGGAGCATGCACTTTATACATGCAATTTAAACTCTATTTTGGCTTACATGGCTTTTAGAGTCCCTAATCCGACTCACTCTCGCAGTACATGGGTCCACTCATATCAGGAACCGGCTTCTGCTATATATTGGACGTCTAACCATAGACGTTAAACACCTATAACGGGACATCACGGCAACACACATCTATCCTCGGATCTATCAATAACAAGCTGGGCTGCTGTATACAGGGGACGTCTAACCATAAACGTTAAACACCTACAACGGGACATCACACACCTCCTATCCTCGGATCTACCAACAACAAGATGGGCTGCTGCTATATATTGGACGTCTAACCGTAGACGTTAAACACCTACAACGGGACATCACGGCAAGACACATCTCCTATCCTCGGGTCCACCACCAACAAGTTCGGCTGCTGTATAGGACAACGTCTGACCATATTTCCGTCCCAAATCCGATGGTCCGCTTTTCTTCGGGCGGGCACACTCCCATTCCACTCGAATCTGTCCTCTGCTGCTATATCCTTTACCCTTCAATCTACCAAAGCTCTTCGGACTGGTCCACGGGAAACAGTCTTCCTACCCCATCACCAACAGCACTGTCAGCGTTTCGTCCTCCGATTTCTCTCTGCTCACTTTATCTCGCCTCTCTATTTATATCAAAAATCTCAGATTCCTAGAAATCTCCAGGCCCTTTGTTTTTCAATCTCGGATAAAATAGCATAACATGCAGGGGGAGGGTCTCTTCATCTCAATAAGTATTTCCTTCTTAAACACTCCCCCCCCCCCCCTAAACAAATATCAACGTAAATAAAAAAACAAAGAAAGAAAAATTTGACAAAAAACGCTACGGGAAAACAACGCTATGAAGAAAAATCACCCTTTTCCAAAAAACAAATTCAATAAACAAACAAACCATTACACGTGCATTATTTATTCAAAAAAACAAAAACAAATTACATCAAGTAAACTAAAAACTACAAAATTTCAGAACTAAAATTAAAGTTTTAGTTCTAAAAAATACATGCAGTACAAAATTGAAATCCATTTATAATAGACGGAAATTGAAGCAGTTGAGTCGATCATGGATTCCAGGAGAGATGCAAAGAATCGGTTCGTTCTAGGAGTTAAAACGTGGTTGTAAGAAAATTGCCCACTTCCTCTTCCCGTTTACACCTCTTACGACGGGAATTCGGAAAATTCGTTGAATACGTATTATTTTCTGTTTTGATAAAGAACACTCATGTCAAATTTCCTATTTCCAACTTAAGCGGTTTCAGAGATACGTATAACCTTCAAGAAAGTTTGCCCCCCCCCCCCCCCTCGTTTACATCTCTTAGTCCGAGCAGGCACGTAACCAGAATTTTATGAAGGGACAGGGGGATCCATTACATTAATTTTTATAAATACTTTGCTTTCTTTAAATGAAACTTTAAAAGTAAGATGATCTTAATACTAAATTCTAGGAGAGAGTAGGCTGAGAATGTCATCATTTATACATACGCACTTGAAAATACACACTTTCTTTTCTTTTTTTCCTTCCCTGAAGTGGGGGAGGTCTGGACCCCTACCGGACTCCCGGCTACGTGCCT
Organism: Thereuonema tuberculata; assembly: GCA_023159025.1. Lineage (NCBI taxonomy): Eukaryota > Metazoa > Arthropoda > Chilopoda > Scutigeromorpha > Scutigeridae > Thereuonema > Thereuonema tuberculata. The sequence continues at coordinate 48,647,743 of JAFIDM010000001.1, forward strand.
CGTCCGACTCTTGGTTTTCATTGTTTATGCATTACTCTGGGATACATGTGAAACTCCGTGACAAATCCTTTGAGAAATGGTGATGTTGTTTCAAGACAAACGCACAACAAGACAAAACAAACAAACTTTCGTGCTTATTATGTAGAAGATAATAAAGATTATTAGGGTCTATAACTATTGAGTCATTGAATAAGCAACAGAGACAGATGACTGAGCGGTCACATACTCTAGATGCGTATCATTTTTCATTCATATTTGTAAGGATACGAGAGGTTAACCCTAAAAATTGAATTTGATTGTTTTGTTTTTATTTTTCCCTCTTATACTTCCGTAGGTAGATTTCAATTATTATTGTTAGTCTATATTTTGTGTTTCATAAATGTGGAGTCAGCTTAATAATTTCTTAGTGATTTTTATTACATTTATTTTGAGTTTTATGGAACTTTTTCTTTAACTTTTGTTTTATCGTCTGCCAATGGTTAACAAATCTATTCACTGCTCAGAAACTGTGCCAAACACTACGGGTAAGATACAAAAGTTTCTCATTTCTGTTCTGGATGGATGGACATCGTACGAAGGTTGTTTTTTTTCTGGTAGACTAGTACATATATGCCCGTCAACAATGACGGGATAACAATGTGACGGCTTTTAGTTGAGATAAGCTAAAAAAATGAATATTGAAATTTAAATTTTAATCTAGTAGGCTAAAATTAATGAGTTATTTTCTTTTTTTCCTCTGGTTCTTCTCTCATTGCTGCACACACACACACACACACACACACACACATACGCCCGCAAAGGGAGTATTAAGAAACAATAATTTGAAGGTAGTCCCTGTGGCCTAATGGATAGGTCGTCTGACTTCGGATCAAAAGGTTGCAGGCTCAATTCCCGTCGCGAACGTTTCATTGTAGTAATTTTTTCACAGGAAATTAACAATTGCGCCAGACAGAGAAATAAAAGATTTTAGTAATATAATTCCTCTCCCTTTTCCACAACTTGTTCTTGCTTCTGGCACAACACGCCTTCGATGCCCTTAGACCAACAAAATGAGACATTGTAGAAACCTACATTGAAACAGCAAAACTATGGTTTTTCAAACCATTACTTAAAACCTGAGTCATTAAGTTATTTAATTACTTAAAAATTAAAATTAGTTAGAATAGTGCAGCTAAAAAAATTAATGAAAAAAACATTAATACTAATCATAAAAATTTAGTATTTTATTTTAAGAAACTTTAGTATAAATAAATATTCTTTATGCATTTTTCACTGTTATTCTTAGAATGTGAAAATGTATTTCGTTTAAGTAACTTTAAAAGCATTAGATTATGCAAAATGCAATGTCGCCTGTATATTGGAGCTTTTTTTTCCCTTAAGGATAATCCAAATATGCGAAATAGAAGATTGAGCTGCGTAATAATTCTGTAAATAGTACTTTCAGTTCGGAACGTATCTCATTAGAAAATGTTGATGAATGACTTCACATTTTTCTTTTTTACTTTACTTTGGTATTCCTGAAAAAAAATTGGAGATATTGACAGTTCGTAGGGTACATCCAAGTGACTCCTAATGACAGTCTAAAATTACAATTAATTTTAGACCAGTAATTCTTTTCCTATCGTAATTCAATTAAAAATCGTAGATCAATAATTACTCTTCTATAATTTTCCCCTGAAAACACGAATGCTTGTGAAGGATTTTTGAATCTGATCTGCTTTTCAATCATGACAGTCTGAGATCATCCTTTACGTCAAGTAGATTGGAAAAAAAAAATCCTGAATACATAAATAAATAACAACAACAAAAAAAAAGTGAGGTTTTAATCTGTGCATGTGACTGAGGATCGAAGGGTGTGTCACTCTATCTCTTTGTTTTGGTTCGAGTTTCAGAACTAGTTTGGAGTGGCTTCGTTTCTTCAGTGGATGATTGGTCGGGGACCAGATCATCTGAACACTGCAGATAGCCATACATCAAAACAGCCAAGGTCTTGCTTATTAAGACGTTAACTAGGCTAAGGGACTAAGTCCTCTACAAAAAACATTTTTTAAGTAGAATAAAGCTTAAATTTTCTTAAGTCAGTTTCATTATTTTCTTTCTTTCGTTAAATGTATTTTTTATAAACATTTACTTGATAGTAATTTTATTTAAGGAAAAAAACCAAAAAAAAAACAAAAAAAACCCAACAACTTTTCTTTGAACTGAAAGCAGACTATTATCTAATGTTTAAAAGGAAACTTCGAGCTGAAACAGAATTGTTTTACAAATTGTTGTCTCTTCTAGCTTCGTACAAGTTTCATGATCGTATCTTTCATCGTTTAAAATTTTATTTCGAAAGACTGAAAAACTTACTTTTAAAGAACTATTTTTCTGAGATCATTGTCTCAACCTTTTCAGCTAATTAGAAATTTTATTACGAAATGAATTTATTAAATAAACATTAAATAAAACATTAAACATTATTTAAATTTTATTTATATTAAATAAATATCAAAAAAGTTAATAAAAATAATATTTGATTAAATAAATAATAATTAATTAATCAAAATTCATCATGAATAAAGTAAACTAATATTATTAAACTTCTTCATTTCACAAACTCTCCATTACTCACAATATTTCAAATATTGTGAATAATGGAGAGTTTGTGAAATAAAGAAGTTTAATAATAATAATTAATTAACTTTGCATAATCTGATCCTTTATATTTATTTATATTAAATAAGTTTATTTAATAGCAGTCTTATTTAATATGAGTTTATTTAATAGAAACAAAAAATTTAAATTTCCTATTAAGTTAGTTAATGAAAAAAAAAAACAAAAAAAAACTATTAATTGAAATTATAATTAATTTTTTTATTATAATTTCAATTAATAGTTTGTTTGTTTGGTTGGTTGGTTGTTTTTTTTTTTTTTTTTTTTTTCATTAAGTACATAGGACATTTTTAAAATACAAAATACACCTCCCAAATTTATTTTTGAGGGCAGGTCGCTATATGTAACTTTTTTTTTTTATTGTTTTTGTAGATTTACTTTATAAATTTATCGATTTATCATTAACGATTTACATGAATGGTGAGTACGGTGTGCCTACAATTCAGTAAATTCACTATATTCACAAACAATTAACAGATAGTGTTTTCTAATGCGCCATTCTCATTTCATATTAGATATATTATTTTGGGGATGAGTTGCTGCAAAATTGAGGAAAAGAAAATATCAGTTCGCTCTTTTATCATTTGGAAATTAATATTTTTTAAATTAATATCTCAGTGGATGAGATCAAGTGTTGTACTAAAAGACATCCTAGAACAGTGTTTCACGCTCTTTGGCGATCATCAGCTGGGAGTAGTCACCCGTCAACAGCGAGGTTTCGATACAGAGGCCAATAGAAACAATGTTGGAATTAGTATGGAGCCTCAATAGCTTAAAAAACAATAAAACATCTTAAAATATTTAAGTTTCCTCTAATATTGAAGACAGGTACAGATGCATCAATGAGATGCAATCATTTGTAAATAGCCGCAAATCTGAATCGAGTTCGTGTTCATTATTTACTTGTTTTGCTTTCTTTTTTAAGTTACAGAAGAATTTAAATTATTTGCCATAAATTAAGATATCAATCTTTCAAAATCGAGATTTATCAAGAGAAGTTTGTATTGTTTTCGTAGAATAATTTTGTTGCCGAGATATACTTTTTTTAAGATTCAGTTCAGAATTTTTTGTTCTGCAGGGCTATTACTTGTGATTCAGACACAATTCCAGCTCAGTTTGTTCATTCGTAAATTAGCTTAATGGTTAAGAAAATAATAATTAAAAAAGTTAGTAAATTCATGATCTTACGCCTTCATTTTTATAGTGATTGAAACATGTTTTTAGAGCTCAAAATAGAATTGGTGTGTAATAGGAAGTGAACCCCTTCCCTTCGAACTTTGTTATTGTGATTCCGTTTTACTGTGTTTCCGCGCTCAAGCCTTTCTCAGCCATTGGCAGGGCGCATGCGGAGGCAGAGAACATCGGCGTGGCGCGCGCATCTCGTCGCACTCCGATCCCGGAGCTGAATCATGTGGCTGGCGGCTGCGCTGCGGGGTTTAAAGTGTTGCTCTTGGCCCACCCACTCCGGCCGGCTTCGAGCCTCTGTCGCCCGGCGCTTCTTTTAGCTGAGCCAGATAATGAATCATCGGACAATGCACTGATATTCTGAGAGAAAACTCTGTATCTCTTCCTTTCCTTTGTGACGAACACCTTCTTAGCGTCACCCGAAAGCACTTTATTTTTTGTTTTGTTTTTTACTATCTTGTGTTGTTGATATTCTCCTCCAAAACCTCAGGAGAATCAAACGCATTGGACGTACGAATCCACTTCGGGTTAAAAGACACATGGATATTTGCTTAGAATGAAAATTTTATTTCCATCCATCTATTCCAAAGTGATAGTTTTGTTATTTAACAACTCTTAAGACAAATTTTACACAACTTCAGTGTTTCCAGAACACAAGGAACACATTGGCGCCGACCACAAGGAAAAGTTGAACTTCTTCTTGATATTATGGACCACATCTTCATCTATTATCCCATTTCTTCATCTGCTTAATGAGGAAAACATCCTACAAAGGGAAAGATTACAATTGAATCACTTTTCCGTAAGTTTTTTCAATTTATTTTTTTTTTCCTTAGATAACTTTTTTATATCTTGAAGGATTAATGTTTTTAACAAAGTTTAATTAACAAGAATTATTTAAGCCGAAGTAAATTGATTGTAATATTCAATGTACGTATTACAACTATTAAATAATTCAGTGTAGATATTATTATTTATTATTATTATTATTATTATTATTATTATTATTATTATTATTTTGATCACCTTTCCAAACAGAACAACAAGAGAAAATATCTCAGAACATGTCAAAAAAAAAAAAAAAAAAAAAAATTAAAAATTTACGATTATTTTTTTTCCTTCTAAAATGTGTAGATGCATGACAGCAAAACCCTCTACGTTCATACTATATACATTTGAAAGCAAAAAACAATTTACTCAGGAAGAAATTAAATTTCTTTTCAATTTATATCGTATTTCAATATATATTAAAATACTTTGAGTAGATTTTTAGCGACCCATTTGGGAGCTCATTGTGGCAGCGACCAAAATCGGTAGCTATTGCGTTTGTCCTGTCCGTCCGTTCGTGTGTGTCTGTCCACCCCTAAAAACTCCTAAATGGATCAACAAACGGATTTCACTATCGTGTTCAAAGACCGAAACCGTAGGAATGGGATAGTTTCAGGGGATAAGCCCCCCCCCCCCTCCCAATGTTCGAGATATTTGGCATTGTTGCTATTATACCTCTTAACAACTCCCGAACGGAAGATCGGATCGACAAACGGACTTCATCATCGTATTCAGAGGCCCAAACAACATAGAAATAGGCTACTTTTAGGTGCCCCCCCCTCCAAGTTCGAGATATTTGGCATTGTTTTCATTGGATTTCCGCTATTAGCTTAAATGTTAGAAATGCAACCATCACATTTCAGTTGTCACCTATACGGATTCGAAACGACAACCTTCTTTATATATATATCTATTTTTTTTTCTCTTAATCTTTTTCTCTCAATGTTCGCGGAGATTTTTTTGTTTGTTTTTGTTTTGTTTTTCTTATTTTCCTAACTTTTTTTTATTTTTTTCCTAACTTTTTTTTAATTTTTTCTTACGTTAATGTACTTCCTTTTTTTTAAATTATTATTTTTAATTTTTTTATTATTATGGGTCGCCTTTAAATGTATGCTTCAGCACAAAGTTAAGTGAATATAATTTTGTGCTAAAGCATAAATTTAAGGGCGACCCATAATAATAAAGTGAATGTTTTTTTTTTTTTTTCATTTCCAATACAGATCCTTTATCGTCGCTCTCACGACGATGTAAAAAAAAAATTAATGACTTGAATTTGACGAACCTCTCTTTGTGTCTTAGATCCGGCTTTTTCAGAAAAATATTTTGACCCATCAATGTGTTTTTTTTGATTTAATTTTAAATAAATCTCGTTGTTAAAACCCATGCGGAGAAGACGAATATCAGGAAATATGTCTACAAAATTTTATTTACATTTACTTTCATTTACTTACTTACATTGTGACATTTACTTACTTTTACTGTGACACAATTCAAACAGTCACTTAACTAAACAATTCCTGTCAGCTTAAATTTTGTTTTCATTTGGAACTGACAAAGAATGCAAACACGATTCTTATGAGGAATCGTGGCGGACCCCCATAGTCTGAATCTGATAATGGCTACCCTGAAAAGCAGATTTAATTCTGTTGATAAAGTGAACTATAAAACTAAAGATTGCTGCTGAAATTCTTTTGTGTCAGATCATCTCGCATTTATTTGAATGTTTTAATTCATAATTCTGAAATTAATAAATTTCCAAGACAGTATTAGCTTTAAAGGAAGATCAACTTATAACGTTTACGCCATTTTGTTAGTTAATTAGTATTTAGTTATTCAATTGAAGCACAACGTAAGCATGTTGTAATAATAACAATATAATGTCCTAATAGATTTAGGCAAGCACACTTGCTTCAAAACATCTGCTAAAGTAAAATAAAAGTCGTTTGAAGATCACAATATCATGCATTGTAATTAAAAAATTACATTAATAACTGTTGTTTTAAGCAATTATGTTCGCCAAAATCTATGTATCATTATTAGTCTTTAGTTAATTTCACTTTAATATCATACTTTCACAGATATTAACGAGCTTATCATTATTAAGTCATTTTATGTTGTAAAATCTTGCATTTGCATCTTCTCTTGAGTTGGTGTTACTTATTTTCGTATTATTATAAAAGTTCCAGAAGCTAATTGAAAGAGTTACTGTAATCTATCCATTCGAACGTGAGTTGAATCCAATTTGCTATCCATTCCTATTGAATCCAGTTTTAATACTGTTTTATCAATAAAATTTGTTTTTTAAATTCGAATTACAGGCCTGTGTTCACAGAGAATTAGAAATCGTCTTCATGATTATCGTCTGATTCTTCAAGGATAAAGAGAGTTGGATGAGGAAAATATCCTGTTCCAACTTCATTGATCTTTTCATTTGTCTTCGTGGTCGTCTTACTCTTTTTTCTTTTTCTTCGGATAATAAATGAAAAATCTTTCACTAACCCTTTTCTTTTCCATTATCTTTCAACAAGCAGTTTTCTTTTAAATTTATAAATTCACAGCAAAAACCATAAATAAATAAATAATATAACACGAACACACACTCATATATACGTACGATTTTCAAGTTTTTATGTAATTATAAAAACCCATAATTACATAAAAAGCGTATTACCATTATATCGTAATAGTGATATTGTTTTCATTAATCTACAGTACATTAGTTTCTATAAACAATTAATATTATCTACTTAATTGATTAGGAAAATTCACATTTATTATAAAATTTTAAACATACCGGAACTGTTGTTCTATTCAAATTACTAATTAACGGTATTTTACGTTTAAATAAACTCATTGATTACTGCATAATAGAATAATTTAGTATTTACAGTTATATTCTTAGTATTTGCAGTGAAGTCATGCAATTAGTATTTCTCAATTCATTTCCTAAATTAATCAAGTATTTTCCCAATTTTTTTTTTGTCATCTATTTATTTTATCTTTTTATGTTATCGGATTAATATTTCTAATATACAGGAGATCCAGTGAATAAAATTACAGTCAGTTTATAAGAAATTAGGTCAAAGATCGTTTTTTTTTTTATATCTAAAATATGAAGATACTTGCTCATATACGATTACTTTTAAATATAAGTTTAAATATTAAGAATTAAATTCACTTTACCATTCTTATGATTCTTCGGGGAAAAAAATTATATTAATGTTAAAAAGAGAAAATACTAAAATATTATAAAAAGTCCTACAACGTGTTTCGGCCATTGTAGTACAATAGCCGTTATCAAGTCTTGATAACATTGATATTTTAATTTGTTTCCTCTTTTTAACATTAATATTTCAACACACGTAAAATTTACTCGAAGTTACATTAAAGTGTAAATGTATTTAGAATGTTATTTTTTTAAATGGGATTTTAATTCCTTAGAATTTTGTTTATTATTCTGAGTGGGGGGTTTGGCATCTTGTACCCATCAAGCAAATCCCAGTCTTTTTTTGTTGCCAATTTTTTTTAGCTACCTTCCATCGGACTTTGAGGTGGATTTGCTGTCACAGCTGTTCATTATCTACTTAGCCTTTCTTTAAATATATATGTTGGGATTAACATCAAAAAAATTATAATCGGGTGTTAAACAAGTTGTTTGACACCCTCCACCAAGGGTTATTATTCTGAGCCTATGAGAGAGAGAGAAGAAAAAAAAAGGAACGGCTTGGAATATATTTCTCTCATCTTGTTTATTTTTCTTTCATTGCCTGATTTAGATGTTTTTATTTCCTTACTGAAAAGTTAAAAGGTCTTAACATTTCTGAGGCTAATTATAGCAGCGGGAAATGACTCAAGAGCTTAAACACATCGCCATCTCAGCAAGCGCGAATTAATATTAACTATGCGGATTGTCGTACGTTTACGATTAGAGGGATTTAAAATACAAGAGCGTGGAACATTCTGTGCTGTCTAGCGTACGTGTATTCAAATACCTTTAAATTTATGGGTCCATTCGGGAGAATGAAGGTAAGAGAGAGTAATAAAACAGACAGGAAATGATGCTTTGTTTTTTTTTTTTTTAAATATATATTTCTACATAAATGCTTTTTGTTGAGTAGACATAGTGCTGTAAATTACACTTCCACACGAAAACGCATTATTTTATCTGGAGTAAAAGGCCTCAGGCGGACAGACGGAAAAATTGAAAATGTAAACATTAATGTTCATTTTATTCATTGTTTTTTTAATCATATTGGAAATTTAGTTCATTTTCCAGAGTTTTGTAATATATTTGCGGGAGAGTTCATCTCAACATCCTGAGTACATTTCCGTCTAAGCTTACGGATAACTTTCATAATATATAGTTATCTCTTCATTTAAAGCCCTTTATAATTAATACATATTGTTTTTGATTGCGTTCTTTCCTATATCGAGATAGAAAACGTATTAGTCCGGTATCGATGTTTGGTAATAGACATTTCAATCTCTTCCACCCACTCCATTATCATAAACATTTATTCTGTGACATTTTTGCAAATCTCCTATTTTAAAACGAAATCTATAGAACCTACACTGCTTCGTGCGAAAATACGTGCGAAATACCCCATAAAGCCAAGGCAAAACTAGAATATTTCATAACATGAGTGTAATAGATGGCCAGTGTGGGAGGTTGAGGCGAATAGAATGTTTTTTTTTTACATTCCTGCGTGCTGACTCATTTTTTGATTCATAAGTATAAGCATTATTCATTAAATGCTTAAATATATTATAGATAAATTTGGAAGTTCACTTATTTCTTTTGGGAGACTTCAAATATGTAACAGTCTTAGTTGATCGTTTAAGATGCAGAAGTTGTTCCAGTTTTATTTACATTCCCAAATTAGATTTCTGAAAAATAAGTTAATGTAGAAGTGACTGACATTAAATCATATAGCTAAGGGCTATTCAATTAGCGTCGGCAACTTGTTAAAATCTAGCCCGCCTACATTCAGATTTCCATTTAGTAATCTTCTAATGTATTCTATAAAAAAAAAAAAAAGTTTAAACATTTGTTTATTTAAAATATATTTTTCTAATCACTCAGGAACTAAATTAACTTTTTACAAGTAGGCTAATATTGTTAATTTATTTATTGTTAAACATAACAATCTCTGTTGTAAATAATTAAATTTAATATAATGTATATATTTGTACGACGTAATAGACTTCCGGGTGTACATTCCTCACAGTAGCTTTTTAAATATTTCTTAAATTACGCAACTGATAAATATATTTTTACTCCAAAAATTTATTGAAGTGAAAACTTTTCAGTAAATATATATAAATTTTTAAACCGTTTTAACGTGCAGGTAAAAACTAATTAATCATAGAGACTAATAATGCACCTTTTACACATATATTAACAATTAAAATTATATATATGTAATTTGTTCAATAATAATTTCCAACCTATAATTTGTACTTCCAAATTTATCTATAATATATTGAAGCATTTAATGAATAAATGTCAATAATATTCATGAATCAAAAAATGAGTCAACCCAAAGGAATATAAAAAAAAAAAAAAATCTTTTATTCGCCTCAACCTCCCACAATGGCCGTCTGTTACACTCATGTTATGAAATATTCTAGTTTTGCCTTGGCTTTATGGGTATTTCGCACATATTTCCTTAAGAAGCAGTATTGGTTCTGTAGATTTCGTTTTAAAATGGCAGATTTGCTAAAATGTCACAGAATTAATATTTATGATAATATGGAAGAGATTAAAATATCTATATTTCTATATTAAAAATGTTGCTAAAATTAAAATTTAATATTAAATATTGAATAATTCAGTATAATTGAATATCAGAATCGTAATAACGATAATTTACAATAGTTAAATAATATCTCATTGTTAAAAAAAATAATTGAATATTATATTAATAAGTAAAAATAAAAACAAACAAAATGTTTCGTCGCAATGAAATTTCAGTTGGGAGTGGCCCTGTTTCATTGTTGAACGAAGAATTTTAATACATATATATATATATATTACCTGAAACAATAGGGAACCTTAGGGAAAATGCAGAGGATAAAGTGAGCAGATGGAGAAATCCTTCACTGCACCAAAAATTGTTAGTTTTAAAACGTTTGGAAATTGTTTGAAAAATCAACAACATTTCTATTAAACAAGTTTATTTTTATCCAAACTTTCATTTAATTTGAAATTCGATCTCAAATTGAAACATCTAAAATAAATAACCTTTCGAATTCATAGTGTTTTAGTTGAGCACTAAAGATAACGACAAACATAAAAAACCTTGTTCGAAATTTTGGTCGAAACAGCCGTCCATTAACAGCTTATCATAAGCGTTCCTCTACATCTCGGCCATTTGCATGGAAACACTGTCTCCCGGGGGCTACACTATTCTGATCGGACTGATTGCAGGGAGAGTTTGTTTGCGGCCGTGCCATTCATTATTATAGGTTTCGATGGTGGCTCGATGGGCCTGCGGATGACATTGGGGGAAAACTTCAACTACACCAGAGACAATTGCGTCTTTCCGGATGGCGTAATTTCGGGGATTCGATCACCTTTCAGGTCTCAATCCAACTTGATGGGGAAAGGTAGGAAAAATATATATATTTTTTTCCGTCTAGCCTTCGTCTATCATCTCGCGCCGATAGACTTTTTTTTTTCCAATCGACCAAAAAGGCTGTGTTTTACAATCTGCTGATACCAAAGAATCGCTGCCAACTTTTCGTTTCTTGTTGTTTCAACTGCATAGACGAGACATCAGTGATCGATCACTGGAACTGTTCCTACAGTTACTCCTTATTTAAAGCCACAAATCATTTTCAATAAACCCCACAGAGCGATAATAACTTTTTACGCGCTTCCCGCATTATGGTAATTTAGTAACTGAATTCAACATTCCGAAGCATTGCGATAAAAATTAGCCTAATTGATAATTTACGATAAGCATTAGCTCGTAAATAAAATCGCAATTCGGCTCGTTGGAATCCAGTACGGCTCCATGGCGGAACAACATATCGATGAAACAGTGATGCTATAGTCTTGAAATAGGTCATTGGGATGATCTGTAAAAAAAAACAGAAAAGTAAGATAAAAAAATAATATAGAGCCTTCTATAAAAAATAAGGCGGTCAAATAATCGCCGAGATATAGCGTTCAAACTCTGATAGATAATTAAAGCAAAGATATATGTTACTTCTCAAATAATGTTAAAAGAATTCCTTCTCCAATGTTAAACAGTTGACAATCTTCTAAATTATTAATTAAAATTTTTGAATGTCAGTTTCTTTTTAGATCTATGTACAAGAGTTGTCAATTGGTAATCGTTAAAAATTCGCGAAAGGATGGAAATGATTTTAGTGACATTTAACTATTAATTTATTACGAATATCTTAAGGGATATTTCAGTACAAAGTTTTATACTTTCTGTTACCGTTTTTTCGAATTTTATCATGAATTTATAGTGGAAAATACTTCGTTAATTTCCTTACAGCTTAGAGACTCATGATCGAATCATGTTTGATCAATTGCAAAAATTGCATTAATGAGGATAAGTTTTTTAAAATGAATTGTGCATCATTTGGATATGTTAAAGAATTTATGAAAAAATAAGTTTTTAGTTTTAAATGATGTTAACTAGCATGAAATGTGAGAAATGTTAGTATTGTTATTATTTTTATTTACGAAGCATTATTATTAATAATGTCATAATTATTATCATTATTACTAACAATGTCATTGAATACTATAATATTCATTTGTTATGGATAGATGATGTAATGAATGATATTAGAATGATGAAGATAATAAATTGGAGAAAGTGTGTACAGGATAGATGGCAATGAAAGTCAATTGTTGATCAGGCCAAAACTCATAAAGAGTTGTAGCGCCATTTAAGAAGAAGAGAATGTTCATTTATTAACTTGAATGCGAAAATGTTTTATTTTAGTTCTTATTTGTAATCCTAATAAAATGTAGAGGAAGAAGAATAGTTTCTTATCCTCTCTTACCACCTGATGAAGTCCTTCGCAAAGAAGGATGAAATATCGTGGAAATTAAAAGAGTTGTTGTTGTTGTATTAAGGATTTCTAAGAGTATAATATTCCTTACAGGTTTTTTGCTGATTTTGTATTTTAATTTTAATTTTAGAAGAACTTTAGAATTCTGCAAGAAAAGATCCCCAAATGTTTACAAATGTCGTAATTTACAAGGCAACTTTACAAGTAGCCATCCTATATTTACTACTCACTAATAGTCGCATTACAAGGAAATTCGTATGAAAAGTCATTGCAGGCTCTTTTAGACCCAATTTCTGCAAATCAATAGAAAATTCATATTTCAGTAACAAATTTCTATCATTAAAATTTCAACCTGCTAAGATAAATAATTCTTGAGTTTTCGTGGTTATTGTGATTAATGGCATCGTGTTTGCCTGTTTTTTTGACTCTTTACTTATTGATCCAATGGCTACCAAAATCTCTTCTTCTTTTTAGTAACTTAAATCTATCTCTAAAATTTTAACATTATTAAAACGTAATATTTCACCGACAAGCGGTATTTGGTTCTCGAACTTTTTGTTATTACCCTTAGGAAAGCCTGTTAAATATTTGGAGTCATTATAAATGCAATACTACTACATGGATATAAAACTATTGCTCTTAAATTTATAGAAACCCTAGCATAGAAAGGCTTAATTTTAAAGCTGAGTCTATATGCACTTTACGTAATGAAAATGTTGTACATTTTGTTAATAGAAATCTATATTATTAAAAAAAAACAGCGCGTGAATTGAATTGCGCAAGAATTGAAGTTAGTACGCGCGTTGCCTGGCAACAGGAGTATTGCTGCTTGGTCAACTCAACTGTGCAAATTTCCGACTGTTACAAATGATTTTAATATTGTAATGCGTGTATTCTTTATAAAAAGGACGAAACGGCCATCACAGTCTCTTTCCGGTTACAGCTCAGGGTGCGAATTCCTTCTTTTAGCGTTGTGCCTTCATTTATTGCCTATTTTTTAAATTATTCAGGCATGTTAAATTTCTTTTATTTTTTATTTTTCTTTGTTTTATCTTTCTTTATTTTTACTTTAACTCAGTTTGTAATTGACTGATATAAATATACTGAAATCATTACTTTGCTAACTGGCAATTATAGTAGAACTGAATCTTTTGTTACTTTCTCTATGTCCATTGTTGAATCTTTCAGTCTTGTTATTCGTTAATTGTTCCAAGGCAATGTTGAGAACCTGTTCCGTTGTTGATGTAGGCCTTTAGACACGCGTGGAGTTTTTTAACTTATAATGGCCAGATCAAAGGTTAGATTGGAAAGGAATTTGACTTTTTTTTTTTGTTCAGTAAATTAAAAGCAGAGATAGCTTCTAAAGCTGTAGCGAATAAGGGTTCATGGAAAAAAAAAAAAAGAAAACTAGGAACTCTGAGCTACTGTAACTGTGATGAAAACATTAATTGCCAGTCTAAATCACGGCTTTCTCTGAATATTCCTTCATTGCTGCACTTAATTATCTATAGCATTTACACTTATAATACTATCATGTATTTTTATAATATTCACTTTCCAAAAAACATTTAATTTCACATAAATATAACTAATTTCGTTCTCTGTTACGTTTAACATTATAAATAAATAATTAAATATAAATAAAGAGATTATTTATTCAAAATAATTTACTTAATATACAAATATACAAAATATAACAAAATATAATTAAGTATAGAAATAATGTAAACTTGAATTAGATATATTTATTATAAATTTAAAAATTAAAAATCATTTATTATTATTATTATTATTAATAATAATAATAATAATAATAATAATATACAGGGTGAAGCAGAAGTCGCGCACCACAGGGATTTAGGGGTATAGCAAGTAAAGGATGGTGTATGATACAAAACACGTAGTTTACATAAATAAAAGGTGTTTGTAAGTTAGATGTTGTGCTCAAACTGTTTTCCTTCAACTTGTAAACACTTTGTAATTCTATAGTCCTAAACATGTTTGAATGTTTCTTGGGTAATGTTTCTGCATTCCAAACGTATTATGTCTTTCAGTCATTGAATACTTCTTCGGCGCGTTTAATACAGTACAGACTTTAAATGGCCCCACAGAAAGAAATCTAAAGATTTAAGGTTCGGTGACGCTGGGTGGGGGTGGGGGCATTCAACAGGATCTCGTCGTCCAATCCACTTGTTAGGAAACGCACGATTGAGAAAGTCTCGCACAATCACTACAGAATGTGGAGGCGCGCCATCCTGTTGAGAATACATGTTGTGTCTCTTTGCTAATGACACATCATCGAGAAAATCCATAAAAAGGTCTACAGCATATGGAGGTATGTTTCACCTGTGACATTATCGTCAAAGAAGTATGGACCGATCATTTGCTCTTCCCATATTCCAACCCATACCATGACCCTAGAATCACTTTGTACGTGACTATCTTCCATCCATTGACGATTACTGTCCGACCAATAGCAACAATTGTGTATATTGACGTGTCCACTGATGTAAAACATGACTTCATCACTGAAGAATATGGATTGATTGACATTTTTTTTTTTTTTTTGTTGTGGAATTGGAGATTCTTTTGTTGTTGTTGTGGAATTGGAGATTCCTTGGTTGTGGAATTGGAGATTCCTTTTTTTTTTTTGGTTGTGCAATAATGGAACTCCCACCCCCGGGCCCCCAAAAGCGTTGCTACGCCACTGGCTTTACCCCTAAATTCCTACGGTGCGCGACTTTTGCCTCAACCTGTGTAATAAATAAATAAATAAAGTTTCTTATTCATATTTAGAAGTTACATATCTTCTTTAAATACACTTATTTAAATACACAATATTTCAGAATATTGTCGTGATTAGATGAGGAGGACAAATATCATAATTATTTTTAAACAACTTTAAATAAATAAATAAATAAATAAATATTTTATTACTACAATGATATTAATAATTTAGTAATTAATGTTTTCGATTCATAATTAATTATTGAAGTTATGTTGTTATCTATCTTTCTAATTTGTATCTTTTTCCATCCAATCTCCACAGCCTTAATTTTCAAAAATAGGAGAAAATACCATACAGTGTAATTTTTGCGAAATGTAATAAAACGTGCAGAAGAGGAAGGTTTATATGACACTAAAATAGAAACAATGTATTAACGTAACAATGGAATTTCGTTTTGTTACGCTTTCCATTACTACATTTTGTTAATGTTTTTCATTACATTAATCAAAAATCATTTCGTTAATTCGTTATCCGTTACGTTACGAGTAACGTCTTCCAGCTATTGAATGTAGAAAACTATTTTAATCTATTTTTAAAGTAGATATCGTGTGCGCAGAACTTATATTTCCATTTATATTTAAAATTTACGTTCAGAATTTTTATATTTATAACTATACAGCTCACAAAAATTTCTTCAAACAAATTTCATTCTCTCTTCAATTCAATTTGAATTTTGATTTATCGTAAATGTTAAACAGTTTATTTCATGACATCAGTGATTTTTTGAAATTACAATTTACATATCAGACATGCGCGGTAAGTAAATTTTTCAGACGAGTTCCCCATGAGAAATTAATGACAAAATGTAAATAAATGAAACTTAAGATTAATTGACTTAAATAATTTTTAATAATTAAATAACTCTTATAATACTAACTAACTTAACGGTAAATAAACTACATTGTTCACAATAATCTTTTTCTGGCGTAGACTAAATGATATAATATATAAATGTAGATATATAGAACGCAAAAAATATGTTAAAACATATGTTTTATCAACAGTATGAAAATGGATGGAAAAATAAATTGTTAAATATATTTAAATTATGATGTTTTTCAAAGACATGCTTTATTTGCTTGATTTTTATTTTAATCTTTTTACTTAATTTTTATTAATGTTTTCAAATTTTCAGTTTTATTAAATTTCCTTAAATTATTATTAATAATAATAATAGCATTATACTAATCGTTGTTTTGCTGTCAAAAGTAAGTTCTACAATTAAGTGAACTTTAATTTTCTCTTACAAAGAAAACTCAGGTGAATCATGTAATTACTGATTATTAGAGGCGTGCAACATTGGTAACTGGTTTAACCAGAATTGGAATTCGCATCAAAGATCCCGCCTCCTTCTTCATCTCCCTCTTGTGCAGACCGTAGTGATGGTTTCAATTAGTTTCGATTTTTCTTATTTATTTCTTACAAAAGATCGCAATCATGCATCTTAAATTATTATTAAAACTTGATTGCATCACATGGCGCAAATAATTAGTTAGAAAATTTTATAATTACTTAAATTATTAGTCTTGGAATTCTTTCGTAATCGCCTCTCTTAACAATAGGCTTAAATCCTTTAAGATTAAATTGATTCTTTTGTCTATATCCTTGTGAAAACACAGCTATCGTAAAGTATTTCCGCTAAGCTAAACTCTTTTATCTCAGACAAAAATAAGGTAAGAAGCAAATTGACGTAATGTAAAGAAATGAAAAATCAAGGCCTGCACATAAATAAGCTTTCACGCCTTTGAGTTTATCATCAGAAGGAATCTGGAATTAATTTTAATTCAGATTTTAATTAATAGCCTTTTATATGTTTCGGTTGAGTCGAAGTTTTTTTGACTGCACTTGAGGCACTAATTTTTTATTATTGTTTATTGTTGTCTTGTGTTTCGTTGTTTGTTTTTTTTTTTTTTTTGGGGGGGGGGTTACTTTCGGGACGAAGGTGAGCTCCATATCCTTTCACGCCTTTCTGGGTTTATCATCGAAGGTGGATCTGGCTGATAAGTTCCAATGAGGACGAAACGGCCGTTTCAGCTTTCCTACGATGATAAACTCAAAGGTGTGAAAGCTTATCTATGTGTAGTTCTTGATTTTTATTTCTTTAATGATTTCTCTGCACGTTAAATTTGTTTTCATATGACATAATGTAAACTTTTAGAGCGCTGCAAATTTATAATCAGATTTATTAGCGAGCCGCAGATAGCCGAAGAAAAAATCAGGGATTCTTAACATCTTCCTTTGAAAAACAGTTAAAGTATCCCATTTTCATGTCTTGTGGGCCAACTTCGGGTGTTTCATTAGTGTAGGTCACAAATTTAGAATTGTGGTCAGACATCCAGTGGTCAGTCCGACGCTCTGCCTTCTTTAAACCCTGTTAAACAGAGCTTAAAAACTTGTGTGCCATGAAGATGCATTTGATGTACTGCGAAAAAAATTCTCAGAGTGCATTTGTGATTAACATTTAGCTTCACACTAATCAAATACTCATATATAGAATAAGCTCCAGATGTAAAATAACCTAAGCAAACATAAATATTAACAACAGTAAAATTGTTTGAACATAACAGAATGTAGTGGATAGTTCTATTTGCCTAGGTTGTTCTACAATTAGGGTTAATAAAGTATTCATTTGGTTTAAAAAATATTTCAGAGTATATTTCAATGATTAAAAAAAATAAGACTGTTATATTCGTTTGTAAATTTCGGGTGCTTTTCGAAAGTTTCTATTACAGCAATAGAAGCAATGAAGAAGTTTGATGTGCAGTGGGGTTTTGAAGTAAAAAGTTTGAAATGTGCTGCTTAACACAAACGTGAGCTGTAAAGCGAAAAAGGTGAGAAGAGTTGTCTTAAAGAAATCGAATTCCCATCTTTCACAGGACTGGAGGAATCATCTAGAGGAGAAAAAACACCCAAGGAAAAATCCCGACCTCCACGGAATTGAACTTGGCTCCAGCAGCACGAAAGCCCATTGGACCAATGCATGGACAGTAAAAATTAGCTAGAAATCTTTATTTCTTTCCTCTTAATGTTTTCGGTTACTGATCAAATTTCAGAGTACTTTTAGATTACTATGAAATGAAACAAGAATTTTCGAACGATGGCTGCAACAAATTTAAGTTATAAAATAATGCTTGGCGGATCGCGGGCTGCGAGTTTGAAAGTACTGGTCTAACGTTACAATGCATCGAAGAGAAATAAGAATTAAAAAAAAAAAGTGTTTTAAAATTCAATTTTTGAAAGATACTCGATTTCAATCCATCTGCTAAGGTAATTTCAACTTCCTACGGATAATTAAGAAAAATCTATGTAGCTTAGAAGGCTGAAATTTCGGATATATTTGGTTACTTAAAGTAAAATCTCCATGATTTTTGTGAAACAAGCAACAGATAAAGAACCAGGATAAAAATCAGTTGTCGTTAAATTACAGCAAACATGAAAATTATTTCTGTTTCACGCCTTTCTCCGTTTGTCATCGGGAAGGCTGGATCGGGTTGATGAGTCCCCAACAAGGACGAAACGACTGTTCCCATTCTGTTGACAAACTCAAAGGCGTGATTTTGTTTATTTATGTGCAATCGTTGGTTTTCTTTTATGAAAACTATTTATTTAACTTAGCAAGCGGAAATTTTAATAATAAATAATCGTTACTTAATATTATTTTTGAAAGATTGGATCGTTACGGACTCAAACCATCTTTAGGCGAATCTGTTTAAAGTTTAGTTATTCTTAAAATAAACGATCACTTATTGAGAATCTATTTATTGTATCAGAAAGCGGAGGGTGTAGAGGTGACAATAAACTAAATCTGAAGCGCTTTTCTTTTGGAACAGCTGCTGTTGATTGCTGTCATTTGGATGTTGGAATGCTGTCAAAGCTGTAATATTATTTTTCTTTTAATTCTTTTTGTAATAAAATGAAAATACATTAAAATTAAATTTCATTTAATTAAAAAGAATTAAAATACATTTTCAATATTCTTCTTCATTTCTTTATAATATTTAATATATAAAGTACATTAGACTTCATAAAACACTCTTCATTTTATTTGGCAATATTTCGCAAAAATTGTAATCATTTTTGCTTTCTCAAGCCTTCTTTTTTTTTTTTAATTATATCAACAATAAGTCTGTCTACATTTATGACAACAAAGAAAGATCAGTAATGATACATTAAGTTCTTTTTTCATTATTACAGAATAAAGATGAACAATTTGCAAGAAACCTGTTCAATTTTGCATTGATACATTAAGTGTTTTTTTACATTAAGTTCTTTTTCATTATTACAGAATAAAGATAAACAATTTTGTAATGATATAAAGATAAATATTTACAAGAAACCTGATTCAATTTGGCAATGATACATTATTTAATTTAAGTCTAACGTACTTTATATAATAAAATGCATTTTCAAAAATCAACTCCATTAGATCTCCTCTGTGTAGATTGCTGTGAAAAAATTCTGGGATAAGATTACAAAAATTCAAAAAGCATTTGAAGCATAATAAGTAACTCTTGCCAGTAATAAACAATGAATAAATCTACTCCTTATTATAAACCATTTTAAATCTGTAGTGACTTTGATTTCTGAAAAATTTATTGTAATTTGACGAAATAAATTAGTATCTGCGATTTCAGTTAATTTGTAACAAATAAAAAAATTTGGAGTTATAAGAAGACTATAGAATTTTCATGCCATTAGAAAGAAAGTGGACTTCAAACTCTTTCAGAACTTCTTCTCGAAATTAGTCTTTTTCCTTCCTAGTAATTCACGGGTTTTCTTGGAATTTTATGATTTTAACAAAAAACTTTTATGATTTAAACAAGGTAAGAGCAGCAATCCCAGTAGCGATCGCATAATGCCCCACGGCTTCTATACAAAGCGAATGTTAAAATCTTGGAAACTTTACAGCTTCAAAACCCAAGAAAAATAGAAGCTCTCCATAGAGTTGGGAGATCCATTATAATAAAAATAGACCAATCGTTATTTCAAGAAGAGAAAAGGAAAAATTGGCTTTTTTTAGCTTCTAAACAAATTAAATATTTATTCAATAAGGATATCTTTAAAAATGATAACAATAAAGAATATAAATAAGTGAAAATTTAATACAAAATTACAACTTCAACGAAAAAAAAAGCTCTCCATAGATTTGGGGATCCCATTATAATAAAAATAGACTACGAAGTAAGAATTTTAACGTGCGCCAATTAAAAGACATCATAATTCTAAAGAACTGCCGTCGCACATACAGTAGAACCTCATTATAACGGACCCTATTATAACGGACGTCGCTTATAACGGACAGTTTTAAAAAAAATTGTAATAATAATAAAGGATGCTTATTTTATCTGACAGAGTTTTACATTTCCAACCATATGTGTTTGAAAATGTGTTTGCATATTATGAATACTTACGGCACCTCCGTCAGTTATTAACTGAAGAAATAAGCAGCAAACAAACCCAGCAGAAAATAAATTATTTTTTCAAACCAATGAATGTAAGCAATCAACATGAACCAGGACCTTCTTGTTCTAAAGATTAATGCAGTGTATACGTACACATCTTTTTCAATTCAACCTACTATGTTGAAGGCTGTTTTTTTATTTTTTATATAATAAACACTTTTTATAGCTAACTGTTGTACTTTCATTGATGTACACCCTGCTGCATTATACCCCTATAAGAATTATTTGTTATAAACCGGACTTTCATTAAAACGGACAACCTTCAGCCCCTATTAGTCCGTTATATTGAGGTTTTACTGTATTGATGATAAAAAGTCATTAAAAAAATAAAACATTTTAAAAGAGAAACTACTAGTTTCGGCTTCGTTATGGATGAAGCCTTCTAGTTTCTCTTTTAAAATGTTTTAATTTTTAATGACTTTTTATCATCAATATGTGCGACGGCAGTTCTTTAGAATTATGAAAAATAGACTAATCAATGAATTATTAGTTTAAAATGCTTTTAACATGTGCGGAAATAACTTAAATAAAAAAAATGCAATAAGAAACACAAAAAAAAAGGAAGAAGAGGGTGTTGAAGAGGAGTTCCGCGGAGGAACTCGAAAGGCTCCTAAATATTTTAGGATATTTAAATGTTTTTATACATCTTTTAAAAAGATTTTTTGTATGCTGTTTCTTATTATATTTTTTTAATCAATGAATTACGGACGGACAGACATAGCGGGGATATAAGGCTTCTTCTCTTTTTAGCTATGCTCTACGTAGAAGCCTAAAAGCATGAAATGCGCCTTTGAAATGTTCGAAAAAACATTCTATTGATTAAAATATTTTTAATTTTATATACATAACAGATAATAAATGTTATTTAAAGTTAATAGAAAGTTAGATTGCAGTACTGAGGTTGTTTTTCAAAGTTGTTTTTGATAGAGGAGAAAAGAGAATATCAACAATAGCTCCATTTTCAATTGTTTACTCATTATGCAAGAAAACAAACAACAAAAAACTGGCTAAAGAGAACAAAGATTTTCTGGATTTTTTTTTTTCTTTACGAGACAGATCAGCAAAAGAGATTTCTCTTTGTTACGTCATCAGGATACGAATACGGTCTTTTGAATCGGTCTTGCTCCTTCAAAAACCCCTTCGCACCCATCGAATGGGTGTCGTTTCATCGACAGCGAGCGAACATTGGCAACTCCATGATTGTCACAGGACGAAATATGGTCGGGAAATTGTAGCAGAATCTGAAAAGAGAATCAACGCCCTCCCACGATGAAATCTCCGTCGAACCGTTTACAATGCAATTGGCACAAAATGAATGCAGTCAGTCTTTGGTGGCATTATTTAGAAATAGTTGTAACAAGAGATTTTATTTTAAAGTTTTATTTTAAACCACGGAAAGCCCATTAAGTTTAGTGTAATTAAAAAATACTGAATTCAGTTATTTATCATAGAGCATGGACCTGAACGGATTTTCAAGAAACGTTTCGAGCATACTCTATTTTTTTTTCTTTTTAATCATTCAGCCTTTGCTCGTTAATTTCAAAATTTAAAATTAAAAAAACAAATTAATATAATTTTGTGCTAAAGCATAATTTTAAGGACGACCTACAATAATAGAAATATTTAAAAATAATAATACAAAAAGGAAATACATTAACATAAGGAAGAATAAAAGAAGTTAGGAAAATAACAAAAAAGAAACACCCATGCGGACATTGAAGGAAAAAAAAAAGTAGATGTACGGATTCGAACCGACAACTTCAGTACATGAGACCGATACCTTAAACATCAAGTTATAGCTGACAACTGAAATAAGATGGTTGCATTTCTAAATGTTAGCTAATAGCGAAAATCCAATGAAAACAATGCCAAATATCTCGAACAGGGGGAGGATCCTTAAAAAACCCTATTCCTATGTTGTTTGGGCGTCTGAACACGATCGTGAAGTCCGTTTGTCGATCCGATTTTTTGTTCGGAAGTTTTTAGTGACCACAATGCCAAATATTTCGAACATAGGGGGCGTTGGCCCTGAAAATACCACATTCTACGGTGTTTGGGCCTCTGAATACGATGATAAAAATCCGATGTCGATCCGATCTTCCGTTTGGGAGTTGTTAGGGGTGGACAGACACGGACGGACTGACAGGACAAACGCAATAGCTACCGAATTTGGTCGCTATCCCAATAACTCCCAAATGGGTCACTAAAAATGGCATCCCTCAAAAAAAAAAAATGTCAAATTTATCAAAAAGAATGAATGAAAAGTTCCCGAATGAATTTGAAATCTACTTGAGAATCAAAAAAACGTCAATAATTAGAATGTCAGTCAATCGAACAGTGAACCCTGTTGTCTAGTGATATAAACGATGGTTTATAAGCAAGAGGTGCAGGGTTCAATTCCCTGCGGAGATAGGGGTGTAAAAAAATCATTTGTTTGTATATGGCATGTACATGTGTCTTCAAAATAACTTCTGAACTAATTAAAGGATCCTTCGAACATCCTTTTACGTAACTGAGACGATTTCTTCCTACGTTTGAAAATTTCTCTTTGAATCCGTCGAAGGAAGGTTATTGAAGTCAAGCAGTTAAAACTCAATGATGGAAAATTATGATGTTCATTTCACATCCAACAGTGAATCGGTGTCCATGTTAAATAATAATCCAAATCATAGATTTGATAAAATTAATCGATTAATTAAATAATTAATAATGAATTTGTGGATTTAATGAATGGAAAAGTTGAAGTAGATTCTGAAATCCAATAAATAAATATAACTAAAGACACCCTCATTCTTTGCATTGTTTTACTGATTTTAACAAAACAAAGAAAGTAACAGTCTTTTTCGTTTTTGTTTCGATGCAAACTTTATTTCAGTTAATAACCGTAAGATCGAATTTTAATTAATATTAACCATCGTTAAGGCGACCCACTAGAAAGAAAGCAAACGTTAATAGTTAGCCATCAAACAAAAGTCCAAAGGAAAGGAACTTTCCAGGATTAGAAGACTTACGGTAATGACTATAGTTAGTTGGCTTTCTCTCGAAATCGTACTTCATTTCCTGCTAAAAGCCCCTCCATTAAATATTACTTGAAACAATCTTTCCAAAGATCGGAGAATTTCAATTTAAACTAGAACTTTTTTTTTGTTAGTTATTATTAGAATCACGAGCACATAAAATTGTCTCCTTTTCTTTTCGCTAATTGTTTAGAAATCGTCTAAAAGTCCGTCCAAAATATAGAATTACGTATTTCATTAACTCTCCAAACTCAAAAAAAATCTTATTTCTTCGATTCTGTCAAATAATTCCTTCAACTATTTTTGTTAATATTCAAAATATAGAAATTAGGCTAAAATACATTATCTACTTTTTAAAACTTTATTGTATTTAATTAAAACAAATAATGCATATTTTGCATTTAATAACGACAATTGTGATTTGATATCTCAGAACTCGTGATTCCTAGTATTGCTGCAAATGCTTTTTAATACAAACTCCTAAACTTCTGTTTACCGTTCAATAAATATGTATTGTTATTCAGATTCTCGAGATTTTTTAAAGTATTTCTTGCCCGCTTAATAGAATTAAGCATTTTTTTTTCACTTTTTTTGAAAAATTCTTGCTTTCCAAGATTATTTATCATTTGATAGAATTTGCAAGTAGAATTTCATCTTTGTTAGGCAGGGAGTTATTCATTCTTTCGATTAAAAGCAATTGCATATTCAGTGATAAACCAAGAAATGAAGAGCGCAAACAAAAATTCTATACACCGACTGCAACATATTTTCTCTTTATTCAATTATCTCTTGGTAACGGAAGAATTTAATTTATTTATCACAAACCTGAATGAACTTGGATTGCGGAGAAAATTAAGCACATTGACACTTCCCCAACTCTCATATTCAATATATTTGGTTTCTCCTAATTAAAACTTTATTTTCACAATCATTCATTTATACGTTGATAAAAACTGAAATTGAAATACACCATAAAGGAAGCATTTAATTGCTGCAAGTTGAGGGCGTGTGGAATAGAGATTAAGGAATTTGAACGTTGAACGAAATGAAAGAAGTTTATATGTAGTACCAAAGACTGTTAGCAGGTTTTCTAATGGGCGATTCAGCTTTGAAAATAGTTTAAGCAAATGTTTTCTTCAAATCCTACTTTGAAAAGTATGTCAAACCAGTAACTGATAGATTTTGAGAGGAGGCTTGATTTTACCAAGGATGAAACCAGTCGATAAACTTCGAAATGGTGAAAAGCGTGTGATAATGCTAAAATATGAAAGGACACACGTGGACTTGGTTACCCGTATGGCTATTAACAATTCTGAAAAGCAACAGTTGATAAAATGCAAACTGACAAAGGTCCACTATTCAGTCGGGGGTCTATTGCTAACCCTACGCTAGAAGGAAGCTTGCTTTCTAAGCACCCATGCGACGATTCAATATATCTTTATATCTTCTCTGAAGGTTTAAAAAACTGAAACTGTAAGCATTTCAGAGGAACATTTGTTGTGCCCTCAATCCATTCAGAACATTCATTTGTTTTAATGACTAATGGCTGCATACGTTTTAGCAGCAGTTTGTGTTAAAGAAATTTTATCTTATCTTCCTAAATGAAGAACTACATCGATTTAGTAGTTTCCACTTTGTTTTACATTTAACTTAATAAACGTTTAAAAAAAAATCAACAAAACTGACAAAAATTAAAGCAATTAATAAATCGTTTTTTCTATTGTTTTCTTTTTAACTTTGGGCTTTTTTAAGAAGTTTCTTCTTCACTTTTTTTTTTCATCTGCACATACAGTTTTTTTTTTCAACATTTAATAAATCTTCTAAGTTAAGTATCTTCAGTGGTCATCCTAATTTTCCGTCATTTATTCCTAGCATTTTTGTTTTCATCTTAAATTAATACTATTGCAGTTATTACAAAATTAGAATTAATAAACATTCAGGAATTTTCCAAACCGGTTACTACTACTGATATCTGTATAATTTTTTTTATTCCCATTTTTATACATTTCAAACGCCTGCACATGTTCAGAAATGGATTCTTACTTCAATTGCAGGTTCATTTGTGGATTGTTCATCAGATAAAACAAAACAAAAATTGATTTTTCCATCTCGTTTTCCGCAAAATTGCAGATTGTAGTTGAATTTAATTGAATCATCAAAAATCGACATTTAGAATTATTTTTTGTTCTTTAAATAACATGTAGTTCCTAGCCAATAGTTTATTTTGTTCCATGCGTAGGTGTAAAATTACGCTTTATCTTTATTTAAAATATGTAGAAGTTTAGTGAAGTTAAGTGAAATTTGTTTCTTACCTGTAGCAACTTCAGAAAATCCTATTAAAATTAAAGAAATTAACAAATTAATTAACAGTCAGTTTTAAAGATTTTTTTTTAATAGATTCAATATGTAATTTAACAAGGAATATTTTATTATCAAGCAATATTACATTTTTATTGATTATCTGCTATTAAAGGACCATTTTAGAAAAGGTTTCCAAAAGTGCATATCTGACTTTGGACTGTGAGATACTCTGATATTCTTTTCTCCTTCTAACCTAACTTGTTTACTTTTCGCTTCTACTTCTGAGGACGAATATTTTCCACTAGTTTTGTAAGCAGTGAATCATCTTGTTTTCAAAAGTACGTTTCTTTTTTTTTTGCTTAATATCTCTTCCTCTTCTTTTAGATTCATTGCTTTCTGTAGTTCAAAATCTTAACCAAAGCATCTCTTTTATTCTAATGACCTTGTTGACACTTGGTTGGTTTACGGTCGTCTTTGAAAAAGAAATAAAGTCTTTTATTGTAATCCACAGCTTTCTGACTTTTCAGACGTTA
The DNA here is from genome assembly GCA_023159025.1 of Thereuonema tuberculata. Classification (NCBI taxonomy): domain Eukaryota; kingdom Metazoa; phylum Arthropoda; class Chilopoda; order Scutigeromorpha; family Scutigeridae; genus Thereuonema; species Thereuonema tuberculata. The sequence goes on from JAFIDM010000001.1 coordinate 48,674,549, forward strand.
ATTTTTTTTCTTAGGGATTCAGAACTCATAAAACAAACCAAGTCCTAAAGCCCCTGTACATTTTCTTTAAGAGAAGTTGATAGTATATGATTAAGAACATTTTTTTTCTGTTTATTGAACAAAAATAATGCTTCTTAAAAGTCATTGCGGTAATAGGACGTAAGGAAAAGTGCTCTTCAAAGTTTTATAATTCTTTGCAATTTAATAATAAACTTGAATAACTGAAAGGAAGCGATCGTTTTATAAAACTTCAACTATCATAACTCTCTCTACTTGTATTCTTCTGTGCCCGTTATTTTGTTGAATATTATTTTGGAATTAAAATTTTATTTTAGGGTTACTTTGGAACTCATCCTTTAACTTGTCATGTAAAGGTGAACGAGAGAATACTGCGAGACAAGATGGATCTAGATTGGATTTTACATACAGGCTGACCATCACTAATCCGGCAACATTGGGACCTGTAGGGTGCCGGATTAGTGATTTTGCCGGATCATAGAAGGTGAGGTTAGAATACATCTTTAACACAACAGTTAACCATATTATTCTACCTTTAAAATATCTCGAAAATCAATGAAAGTTTGTTAATAAACAAAAAAGAAACATTTCATGAAAAAAATGAAAATCAAGTGAAAGCACAGATAAAATAAATGGTTCAGGTAATTCTGTTGACTTACACAAGTTCATCACTGTCGCTTCCAAAGTGAAGAAGGATTTCCTTTATTAATTGGAACCATGGCAAGTGAGCAGATTATAACAGTAAAATAGAGAAAATAAATTGGAATGGCTTGCCTGTGTTTGCAAGTGACGCCAATAGTGTTTATGTAGGAAGTAGCGTCACTAAACAGTAGCGGCAGGTTGGTGCGGCGACCAGGGAAATTTGAAATTACGATAACGAAAATTAGTGCCGGATTAGTGATGGGCAACCTGTATGTTGTTTTGTACTTTCTGTTGTTTAGTTACCTTATAATATAAATAAGGTAAATACATTTGCTGATACATTCCTACAGCTTTAACAATTTTAACTGGCAATTATGTTATGTTTTATTAAATGTGAATACGACCTTCCGTAAAACCCTTACAATTGTCAACTGCTGTGACTTTCAGGACCATTGGTGGTGAGAGAGTACTTCATTTCATGTGATAACAGCGCGAAAGCCACCAGAGAAATGCTAGTCTCATAGGAGTTGAAGTTTCAATTCCCTTTCGTGTTGAATGATCAAATATTTCTTCTGTTTCAAACATCAGAAGAATATTGATAGAACTATGTAAACGAAGAAAATCATTCATCATTTTACCTAGGATTTTGAGCTTTTATGAGATGACTATTTTATGTTGTATTCATGGCCGTTATATACCGAGCAGAAGTAATTAGTCTCTTAATCTGAAAACATAAGAAACAAATAAAACCAATAGATCTTGTTTTACGGGAATCTTGATTATTGGAAAGCTTTAAGCCAGAGGAAGTAAATTTGGAGAATAAATGGTTGCGGTGTTGGCTGATTTCACATCATAACTCCATAATCGTGAAATTCTGCTTATTCGTACATTTCTTCACGTTCTGCTTTTAAAAGTTCGAAGTTTCGCAGTTTGGAAACACATAAAATCCTCGGTCCAAAGTTTAGAACAGAAGGATAACGGTAATAAAAACGAAAGGCCCAGAAAGGATTCAGCCAACAGCATCACAAACCAAAAATTTACAAAAAATGATGGCTTGACTAGAAGATACAAAGTTGAAGAAAACTAAAATATAAAAATTATTTTAAAATATAAACAAAAATTCAGAATGTCTAGATTTTTTAAAATTATTAATTGCAATTAAAACAATATAATAATAATCACCAGAAGTTACTTGAGCAGAAAAAAAACGTTTATTCTGTAACTTGGCTTTTAGTGTGAAGAGAGGCAGAGTAACATCTTTCTGGCACTCATTGAAGTTTGCTACGTAATCTAAAGAAATAGAAAAATTTACTTTTCTGCAAACAGACCCCGTAACTCATTATTAAACTGTTGATCACAAGAACAGTCTATCAATAAAAGAGTCGTCTTAATTTTACAATACACCAAGACTATGCAGACAAAGTTTCTGGAAAAATTATATTGATCTGTAAGGAAATTAAAGAAGACATTCCATCTTTTGAATATTACTATTGAATAATTTATCATAACTTTTATTATAGATTCAACTTATATGGAATTAGTAAGAAGGCCTATTTGCCTAATCGAATCTAATATTAAAGTTTGTCGAAATTTATTAGAGGTGACTTAATCATGGATGACGAGAATAAAAGGAATTCTAATGAGTTTTATTTCAACATTTTTTTAACTCTCTTCTTTTCTGTAAAGGTTTTTAACAAAAGTTAGCTTATCTTTTAATATCTGTATTTACTGTTGCTGTAATCAATTTTTTGCCTAGCACTACTCAACATCTGCTACAAGATCTTCTCTGGCTACCTCTGAACGAATCAAATCCCTGGCAACAGGAATAATTGGAGAATACCAAGGAGGTTTCCAAGCAGGGCGTTCAACCACGGACCAGTTTTTTTTGTCTTAAAACTGATCTGTGAAAAAATGTACGAGAGTTACATCTCCTCTTTGTTGACTTCAAGAAAGCTTACGATAGTATTCATAGACCGAGCTTAATTAAAACTATGATAGTTTGGCATTCCAAAGAATTTGGTTAGACTTGTTGAGATGCGTAAATGACACAAAACCTAAGGTTAAGATAGGTAATAAAATGACAGAAAGCTTTCAAGTAGAAACAGGAGTAAGACAAGGAGATGGATTATATCCTATCCTTTTCAATTTGGCACTCGAAAAGGTAATGCGAGAGTTCAACAAAGAGAACCTTCAGAATGTTCAAATCGGCAAAGAAAATATTGCCTACCTGGCCTATACTGATGACATTGCTCTATTGGCATGCACACAAGATGAATGGGAAAGAAGTATTCAGACCCTGGAATTGGTAGCATCGAGGTTCGGACTGCAAATTAATACTGAGAAGACCGAGTATAGGATCATCGGAAGAAAACTCCAGAATTCAGCAAGACCTAACAGCTAGTTGCACCAGGTTTAAACACGTGAAAGAGTTCAAATATCTTGGATCAATTTTCACTGATGTAACGTCAATTGAAGCACAGATAAGGGCAAGACTGTGTGCGGGAAAGAGATGTTTTTACTCTCTAAACCCGGTTTTAAAATCTAGAATTTATCTCAGCAGCTAAAACTAAGACTGTATAAAACATTAATTATGCCAGTGGTACTTTATGGTTCTTAGACCTGGAGCACTCGAAAACAAGACCTTGTTCGATTACTTATATTTGAGAGAAAGGTCCATAGGAAAATTTATGGACCAATCCGGGATGAATGGAGAAGGCAACACTGGAGAATGGAGAAGGCAACACAACTCCGAACTAGATGAGCTATACAAGGAGCCTAATATCGTTGGGGTGATGAAAAGTAAGAGACTTCAATGGGATGGGCATGTGGTGAGGATGGAAGAAACAAGATGGCCCAAAATTGCAATGGTTTGGACCCCAACAGGCAAAAGACCAGTGGGAAGACCTAGGTAGAGATGGATGGATGGATTAAGAAAAGACTTATTGCGACTGGGACTTTCAGAGAGCTGGAGACGGATGGCTGGGAACAGAGGCAGATGGAGAGCTTTGGTTGTGGCATCGCGCTGACCCCTGGCCTGATCGCGTGAAGTAAAGTAAGTATTCAACTTCTTAATTCCGTTGCTGTGTTTTTACAAAAGCCTTCCGCTAGTACCCAATTGTTACAGAATCCCAATAGTTAGTGTTTTAAATTCACTTTATAAATATTTTTATAGGTCAAACCCATGTGTGTTATTTTCATTTTCCTACCCACTTTGCAAAATTAAATTCATCTATTTTACAAAATTATTGAATTTTAGAGGCACCTAAGTAAATTCCACATACTTAAATATTTACATAAGTATGGAAGTTACATGGCACAATTCGCCCTTAAAAGGGGGCGTCCATTAATTACGTGAGCTCAAAATGAGGGGGGGGGGCTAGAAAAATCTCACCAAATCTCATTTAAAGGGAGGGGGGGTCAATGAAAATCTCACGTCAACTTTTTAATTCATAGAAGATACATATTACAACAGACTATAACACTTTGTAGATACGTCTAATGACTATCTTCCTATACTACCAAAAGACATGGATGTCATGTGTCCAATCATTAGAATAGAGGAAGCACATGAATGCCCATGGAGTGAGTGAAGAATTAGGGAAGATGGTGTCGCAGCCTATTCTTTTAGTTTTACTAAATTTAATTAAATTCGTTATAGTGCACTTTAAACGTAGTATCATTTTGCTCCTCTTCTTTCACAGAAAAAATGTATTTCATAGAAGACATCAGTAACGCTTTAGGTATTACTGATGGTATGAAGCAAAATACGGGAACATATCAAATAAATTTAATTATTTAAAAATTATAGGGGAAAACGCGGTATTAGTAACGCCGCGTTGCTAACGTTTTTACAGAACCGAGTGAATTTCTACACACGAGCATTTTCAACATCGAGAAGGGTCGGCGTTACCAACGCCGAGAAGGGTCGGCGATTGGTCTACACGGGGCGTGGGTGAATCCTTGAGGGTGCACTTTCCTTTATTTTACCCCTACAAGAATGTCTGGGGCTAAACTAATGCGGTGTTAGCAACGCTCATGTACATCACATCTAGCGTTTCCAGAGCTCTCGTATAGACCAAAACATTTCAAACCTTGTTGTCTGAATATGATTTGAATTAGGGGAAAGCAAGGAGAGATGACAAGGGTAGGAAAGTTGACGCGGTCTGCAGTTTATATTTTTAACACAGCGTGGCTATACTTATCCTCAGTCGGATTGTACATTGGTATGAAATATACACGCTCTCAAATTCTTCTATATTTTTGTTAATATTTGTGGATTCTGCGAGGGAATTTCTACATCTACTCACCTTGGCAAGTGTCTGAATTTTCAAGTAATTGTTTTATTATTTTCACACAGCATATTTATCGCAGCGATAAAGGATTTTCTGCTGTTGTAAGTTGAAACTGGATTCTTGGCGGGATTGTATTCACAATGCTTTCGTGTTCGGCCATGTTTGTTGGGGAAAAATTAGGTGCGTTGTCTCTCTTATCGTTTTAGGAGAGATGACTCCTCATAATGTGAGGAGAGATGACGCAGTTTTGATTTTTCAAAACCAGGAACAATAATAACGATGAGACCTGAAAAGACCTGTCTTGCAAAAGATGGCTACCGGAAATCCTGTTCGCTATATTCAAAACTATGTTCTTTATGTGGAAGATTGGGGAGGAAAAAAATAAAGAAATTTCATTAAGTTAATCAGAGGCAATACGAAAAAATAATTGTCTCCTGTTAGCATTAAACTTTTTAATATAGACTGATTAATTGATGTCAAATTCCCTTTCTATTCTTTTCAATTACCTATCAAAAACGAGGAAAATACATTAATAATGTTTCAAAACTTTAATTTCTGGCTTTTATATTTACTATACTTTAATTTTTTAATAAGGCTTCTCTCCTACCCATAGCGCGTCATCTCACCTACCGTATGAGGAGAGATGGCAAAATATAGTATTTTTAAAAAACGTAATTTTTTATTTGTTTAAATGATGCAATGGATAAACCAAAATTTTTTTTAGGAATTAATGTCTATAGAATGATTTGGCATAATTCATTCTCAAATGAATTCCGAAATTTTGGAAATATAAATTATTATCGAAATGTGCGTCATCTCTCCTCGCTTTTCCCTATTGATTAAATTTCCTACTCGCAATATAAAACAATAATAAATTATAAGTTGAATGCAGCAATATCTTTGTCAATAAAGAAACAAAGTTGCCGAAACTCAGGAATTTAGGCATTTTGAATTTTTTTTACCATTGTGGCCATCAATGTTTTGTATCGAAAAGCTAGAAAAGTCATATTGTGAAATTTAAAAAAACAATGACAAGAGCTTATGAATATATGATAAGTAACTGCAATATTAATGATAAAATGTTATGTTTTTTATATAAGTTTTGCTGTGCGGGAAGAATACAATATTTTAAGAAGAATGTCACTTAAGATTTCAACACAAGACATGTAATTGCTTTTAATGTTAATTCGATAACGGGGCGTCAGTCGCATTAGAATGATCTAATAAATTATGCAAATTTAATGAAGCTTCAAGTTTAATTTGTTTTTAAGTCCGCAGTAATTGTTTTCTCCTATTTTGATTGAACGGTTTTTAAGAGAACCTTCTAGAGCTCGGCCTTGAAATTATGTCCTTTGAAGGAGGAGACGTTGTTTACCTAAGAAAGGCACAACGGCCTCTCAATTACATCACTTGAAATCCCACCAAATAATCGTGGGTTATTGTCAAATACGTGCTCTGTCAAAGAAAGGACTCCTCCCTAAGAATAAACCTATAAACATCACATCATGAAACGCATTGAATTTAAAATAACAAATTCAAAAAATTCTGTTAACTTGCATTTTTAAAATTATCTAAATTTATTAGTTAAAGTTTATTTTAAGCGTTGTTGTGATCAGATCGAAACATATTAAAGTAAAAAAACAATTTTTTAAATTGCATGTTAATAACGACATTTTTTACATTATTTTTTAGAAAAAAAATGCACTTCAGCATCAAATGTAAATCATTTTGTAATTAATAATAATAAATAAATAAATTTGAAGGTACATTTTAATTATTTCTTTCTCTCAGGGTATTTTAACAAATAATTTTTAAAATTGGTTAGCGATCTATAATATTCTGTTACAAATATTTCGACATTTTATATTGCTAATAATTTTATTTAATTTTTAATTCTTTTTTAAAAAAAAAATTAAATCAATTTTTCTTTAATTTGAAGTTTTACTTTCTTTATACTACTGCAGAAAAAAGTATACATTAGAAAATTACAGCTCGAATGGGTTAACGGCTAGTTACCATTACTCAAGGTCAAGGCCTTACAGCCGTCACTATCGATAATAATCCGCCGTCACTAGGCGTCTCAAATGAGGTGTCTGTGTTTGGTGTGATGAAAATCGAACACATTTGAAAAAAAATATTTGCTCAGCTACCAAAACAAAGCGGAGAGAATTAATATGGCGAGAATAAAACATTTCAGAACCCGAAATTAGTATTTAATGAAATGTAAAACATGAAATACTAGTCAAATATATAAATTAATCATAAACTTAACATGTCGGAGAAAACCACGTTACAGTACGACTACGATATCTTGACGATTGGAAGGAACCCCATGTGATAATGACGTATCTGTTTTTTCAGTCAATCGCAAACAAGCGCGCCTCAAAGCAGAGGGTTTTAAATATACATAATACTTAAAAGAAATTATATAAAACTTAGATATAACAGATAAATCCTACATTGAAAGCAGCCAAGCAATCACCAGTAGTGTAGCATTTCCTTTAAGCATCATTAAAACTCATTTTTGTTTTGTTTTATTGCTTTAACGTAATATTCTTCAGAACCTCTGAGAGAGGATAGTGCTGACGTCAAGGGGCTCTGGAATTTTTCCAGTCGTTAAGATATCGTAGTAAAATATTACATAGATTTTAATATGCAATAGCATATACTGAAAAAAGGCGGGAAGAAAGCATTTACTTAACTGTTCACAAAACAAATTGTTAGTAAAACGAGTATTACTTCAGTTTTATAGAAACGTAATTTTCCATACCTTTAGCAAGGGTTTTCGTGAATTCGGCAAAAAAAAAGAAATGGTAATATAGAGGGAACTTCAGACCCTGAATCGAAGGCTGACCTGAATTCCATTTAGTTCGAGATGTTTTTAAATGTGACTTAAGATCCTTATTGCAGCCCTCGAGCCATTTTTACCAGTTCGTAATAATATTAGGAGCATTTAGGCAGATTAGGCAAGTCTCAGTTGTAATTGTGTTTGAGGAGTGGAAATTCAATTTGCACATTTAAAATCGCCATAAATTCTGGTGTATGCGAATAGGGAACACTCGATTGTGACTCCGTAACTGGATTTGCATGAATAATGAGCCCTGCGGGTTGTGATAAAAGCAGAATGTGCAACGCATGAGGTTCCAGAGCGGTTAGCCAACAGTTAACATTATCAGGTTCGTCTAAAGTATTTAATAAATAAATGGTTTTTATTTTTGAAGAGGAACAACAATTGTAAGGGTATATCTGGAATCAATTTCCGTAAATCAAAATATTTGAAAATGATTATCACTTTAGAAAAATCAATAAAATAATAACAGAAAAACAGAAAATTTCAACGATAGGCACCACGATTAGATATTTGCCTTATTTGCACGTGACTGCGATATCACATTGTGATAAACATTTGAATTGTTGGCAGTTGTTTTCGAGTCGATCTAGGTCACTGATTTTATCTACAGTTCTGCAAAAAAAGACTTTAATGAAACGTTTGAGATAAAACATATAGCTAAAAAATTAATAATCAATCATCCATAGTGATCTTCATTAGTGAAGTTTAATTGGCAGCTTCCGAATATTTAAAAGCTAATATCCAAGTTCTTCAAACAGACAGTGAATAATCAAAATCTAACTTCGATTTATTCAGATAATGAAAGGCTTGCTTATTTATCCAGTAACTTTTGGCTTTAACGATATTCACGCAACGACAGAATGGCTTTGGTTCTCTCCTTTGATTCTTATCCATATTGTATCTTTCCGTATTAATATTCTGTCTAAGTAATTTTAGGGTCATCATCATGATATTACGACTGTGTAATAATAAATAATCTGAAGATCCGATATTTAACAAACCAATGAGATTCTTTCTTTTAAGCAGCCTAAATCTATCTTTTTAATAAAGATTCATTTCTATAAATAGAGTAAAACATTTTACAGAATAAAAAGCTGTCCTATACATAAACAGTTTTTGGATTGTTAGATTTCTGGACGATCGGGTTTACCTAAGTTCAAATTACAATTAAATTATCCAGCTTTTTCTGTCCTAATTTGCATATTAAGGACTAGCTTCATATAGCCGTTCTTCGTACGGGTTACAAAAAAAACAAACAAATATCCTGATGTGGACGAGAAAGAAATTGAAATTGTGAGATCACTTCGAAACTTCCCCGCTTGGTAAAAATCACTTTATCAATTATGTTATATTCTTATTTTGCAACCCGAAAACCACATAGAAGTATCCTTCAATCACCCCCCCCCCCAAGTTTACACCCCTTTGGGCTCGATATCAAAAATTTCATCAAATAGCATCTTTTCGATTTCGAAAGAGAACACTCATGTCAAAATTTCGTGTTTCCATGCAAGCAGTTTCGGAGATACACGCATATCCTTCCAGAAAGTTTTCCCCCGCTCCCTCTCTTTACACCCCTTAGGGCCCGAAAATCGAAAATTCGATCAAATGGCATCTTTTCGTTTTTGATAAAGAACACCATCTGAAATTTCGTGCTTCCAACTAAAGCAGTTGTTTAGCAGTTATCACCACAATGTGTGAAGAGGATGAAATCAGGGGAACGGGGTGGTGAGTCACAAGGCAGCCTACATTTTCCACAGGATAGTAGAGAGTACTTATGCAAAATTTGTTTGAGATCCGTCAAGCGGTGTAAAGTTATAGAGAGAATATACATACAAACTTATGTAAAAACTTTGACTTTTTTTGTATATGTATAGATTTCAATATTCGACTGTAATATCTTTTGAAAAATCAACCAACCAAATTTCATAGTCTATCTCATATATTTTATATATTTCTACAGCCTCAGATACTACGTACCTTTTTTCTGTCTGAAGTTTCGATGTAGTAAAAGTAGCAAAGTCAATATTTTCACTCTTGTTAGAGAACTCCCATTAGTTGTGAGTTGCATAAAATGGATTATGACAACGATCTTGGTTTGACATCATTCGTAAATTAATGTCTAGCAAACGCTGACTTTGGGTCAGATCTTAGTCTAAATGACAAATCGCCGATAGCCCTCTTATCAAAATTCAAATTCATTATTTTATTAACAGCTGAATAATATTGGGAAAATGAGATTGCTCAAATCCTCGCTTTCATAACTGATTGACTGATGTAAACTGCCAAATATTGAAATTAAAGGCTGTTTACCAAACTTAGTGATACGATGGCAGATTGATGACTTTTTAGTTTTGAATTATTTTTGGTTGCCAACTTATTTTGGGGAAGGGTTAATATTAGCTTCATGTTCCCATCGCTTCCCTTTTTCCTGAAATTTCAAATAATTGATTAAATCATGGGAAGAAATCCAGTCTCCGAAAAAAAAAAGGCACACTCCGGTGTAATAGATCTTTAAATCTTTGTTTAATGCTGTAGCAATCGCCGTACACCATCCTTCAACTTTCTACTTTCAGAATGAAAAGACTGCTGAGATTAATAATGTGTTTATACGTGAGAATAATATTAAATTATTTAATAACTTAAAATAGTTTAAACATTAAATTTCAAATTGATAAGAAAACAATTTTTAGAGGATTTTTTTTTTAACATAAATACTAAAAAAAAAAAAAAAAATAATTTTATATTCTGAATTATATCTCGGAATAGTCCTCCCCTGGTAGTCCTATTATAACTTTCATTTTTTTTCTTTTTTTTTTCATATATACAGTATATATTTTAGAATAATTTGCAATGTTAGTTTTTCGATGAATGTTTAAAGAATCGGTAACTATTGAGTATCAAGTATGTCTTTCGATATCATTTTAAATAACATTTTCTTTTTTAGTTTTCTTCAGTCAAAGGAACTTCACGTAGAGAAAATTGGAGCAGTTGAAGGCATCTATAGAATAACTAGCCGGGTACCATCGCTTCGCTCCGAAACCCTTGCGTATATAGCATTAAAAAAAAAAAAAAAACTTTATTTATTTAGCAAATTAATATTGAGATCGGAGAATATACGACTTCCCAGCCCGTTGTGCCCTTCTCCACTTAACTCAGATGTATTGCGGGTTGGCGCCACACACCTGGGGTTGCCGCCATACACTTCATCGTCAGTTTGCCGATAGATTATTCCATATCCCGAATTTCGAAAAATCCGGCCTTATTCCTTGTCTACATCATAAAGGAAACCTCTGTGCAAAATTTCAGCTTTCTAGATCCAAGGGTTTGGGGTGGACGTTGATGAGTCAGTGAGTGAGTGAGTCAGGACTTTTCTTTTTATATATGTAGATTTTCATGAATTTTGTTTTGTTAACATCATTGTTTAGTTCTTTATAGATTATATTTGGATCTGTTATTTTCTCATTTTCAACTGTTATCCGATTCGTTCTTTACATATTATTCCTGGTGTTTTGATATCATGTTTATTTATGAAAATATGATCTATGTTTGTTTTCGTATTTCCATGAATTGTACAGTTTCTTGTTGTTCCGTAAAGACGATTTTTGAAACCATTATTGCACATAAGTTTTACGTATTTCTGTACTACATTGTTTTTATTCATTTTGAAAATATCTATATTTACGTCGCCAATCAGTATAGTTGGACAGTTGTTTAATATATTTTCATTTTTTATGAATAGATTCTCAATTTTAGTAACATTTTAGTAATTTAGCATTTTGCTTACAGAATGACAGATAGAATAACGTTTATAATATAGGCCATCGTTTTTATATATTATAATAATAATAGCCGGGTACCGTCGCTTCGCTCCGGAACCCTTGCATATATAGCATTCAAAAAACAAACTTTATTTATTTAGCAAATTAATGTTGCGATCGTCGGAGAATATATAACTTCCCAACCCGTTGTGGCTTCTCCGAATAACTCGGATGTATTGCGGGTCGGCGTCACACACCATAAATTCACATTTTTGCATGTATCTTGCAAACGCTGAAGCGTTTGTGAATAAGCGATATATCGTTCGATAGAACTTTCAAATGCCAACATTTTCTCAAAATAATGTTCTCTTCCATCTTTTATACTTTTCGTTTAAATTGAGAAAAAGTCAAAATTTGACCCTTTAGAAGGCGCCATCTTGGAAACCAAAAACTTTTTTCGAAGCATTTTGTAGCATTTTGTTTGTCTTAAAAAGATCTACATTTTATGCATTTACATGACCAATCTATTTCTTATAGTTTGATCACAAAATTGGAAAAACGTTAAGTCTTATGACAGACAAAATAACGCTTTTATAATATATAATTGTGATCTAATCCAAAAGAACGGAGATAAGCATTTGCAAAAGTTCTGAAGGAGTTAAAAAACAAGAAAAAGATAAAACAAGAAGACAAAAACAGAAACAGATTCAAGTTCTTCTTAATAGTTCAATAAATAAACGCCGACTTAGTTTAGAACGTTTCTTTGCTTACATATATTTCTAGGTATAAACTTAAAGTATTTGGGATATTTATATTTAATGATAATACACATTACAAAGGTGACTATGAAAATCAGTGACAAAAACTTAAATATATAAATAAAGTTGGTGATTAACGTAGAGCAGTCATGTAGAGGGGATTAACTATAATCCGAACTAGTCTCTGCAGTGTTAAAATAAAAAAGGAAGATTTCGAGTCTCTGAATAAAGATTAAAACAAAATAAATTGTTTTAGAGATGTTTCCAAAAGATAGGAAAAAAAAAGCTGAAGTTAGCAGAAAATAAAAACTATGGCATTTTCTTCACTAATAAGCATTAAATGTCTGAAATAAGTTAAAGCCTAACGGCTCCATGCCACTACCCAGCATCACGAGAGAGTTTCATACATAGCTCATATCGCTAGCTCGGCAGAAGATTAAAATTCGAATTATGGTTCCTACTGACTTTTTCATACTAGTCGTTTTCGCAACCATCGAAAAATCCTAAATGGAACTATCGTAACTCGCGACCATCTATTTTGACTTTTAAATGGAAATTAAGTTCTTAAGAATTTCTGAACGAAGACACAGGCCAACAATATTAGTGATGTAGTCCTTAATATCTCTTAGTGCTTAAAAAAAAAAAAGCATTATTAATTTTTTAAATGTATTTTGCAAACTAAAATTTTAGTTTTCTTTAAATGTCAGCTGTTTCTTCTTTGTCTCAGTTGATTGAAGCGCATAAAGCCATTAAAGTGTACAGATATATCCAGAACTTCCTGTAACTGAGTTAAATAGGTTATATACGTATATTCGACTTTTGGCTTTATGAATAAAAAAAAAAAATACTTCTTTTTTTTTTTCGTTTATCTATTCTAAACAATTGCAGCTGCAGAAAAAGATTCCATATGTAACGATCCCATGTGTTGTTCATTGAAATTTAACATTCTTAACATTGTACATAGTCTATATACTTCCTAACCATAAATACAAATTTTGTCTGAAAATATTTTAAATGTACGAGTATCTAATGCATTGACAGATCTTAGGCCAATTGGACCGATTTCGCCTTTTGAAGGCCTTCTCAGAATCGCACTTCTCAGAATCTATTAAAATTAGGAAGATTATTAAGAAAGCATGCTTTAAATTTATAAAATACAAAAAATTAGGCCCTCAAGACTGTGGAACACCCACATGCCCTAATTCCTCAAAGGCAACGAAGATTTTAGCAAAATGTTTCAATTAAGTTCAGAACAAGGATTGTTTGAAAGTCGCTTTTTGAACAACTTGAAAACCACAGAAGCTTTTTTTGGGAAATTTCAAGAAAGAGAAAGATTAGAAAGTTATGCTTTGGAAACTACTCTCTCAAAAATAATTACAGAAATGAAGAACCATTGAAATGGAAGCACAAAAGGTTAATTCTGTCTGCTTCGTACTGTGGAAAGCCTTTGAACTTCTATATTTCTTGCAGAGAATGAGAGAAGTCCTGAGTTTCTGAACCTTTTCATCGCTCTTCGTTTATGTCTCAAAATTCCAGTGACAGCTGCAGGGAAGAGGAGTTTTTTTAGCGATTCATTTGGGAAATATTATGATAACTATTATGATAGTTACGATAATAGCTATGATAATAGCTATCGTTGTATCATAATAGTTTTGATAACTATTATCATAACTATTACGATACCAAAATCGGTAGCTATTGCGTTTGTCCTGTCTGTGTCTGGCCTCCCCTAACAACTCTCAACGGAAGGTCAAATCGACAAACGGATTTCACCATCGTGCTCAGAGGTCCAAACACCATACGAATGGATATTTTTGGGGCCAACCCCCCCCCCCCCAATGTTCGAAATATTTGGCATTGTTGTCATTGTACCACCTTAAAAACTCCCTAATGAAAGATCGGATCGACCAACGGACTTCCCCATCGTGTTCAGAGGCTCAAATAATGTAGGAATAGGGTATTTTCAGGGGCCAATGCACCCCCATGTTCGAGATACTTGGCATTGTTTTCATTGGATTTCCGCTGTAGGGCTTTAATGTTAGAAATGCAACAATCTCATTTATGTTGTTAGCTGAACCTTGATGATTAAGGTTTCGGACTCATACTGAAGGTTGTCTGTTTAAATATGTATATCTTAATATATGTTTTTTTGTTTGTTTCGTTTTCTTAGTTTCCTAACTTTTTTTTATTTTTATCTTAACTTTTTTTTAGATTTTTCTTGTTATTGTACTTCCTTTTTTTTATTATTATTTTTAAATTTGTTTATTATTAAGGGCCGTCCTTAAATTTATGCTTTAGCACAAAATTATATCCACTTGTTCACTCATAAACACGTAATTGAGGGTCAACAGTGTGACCCAAGACGGACTTAATTCTTTGGAAATATTATCAATTGAGAGTGTCAAGCACAACTTTTCAATTTCAACGAAATTTTAGAATAATTCAAGAAACTCGTAAGATTTAATCAGGAAATAGAAGTAAGGTGCTTGGATAGAGTGAATGAATTCATTGTTTGAGAAATAAATAATTTTTAAAGAATAACTTACATCTTAATGTAGCCTACCACTCAAATATTTAGTCTTTTTCACATTCCTGCCTTAAGGGAAAGGTATGCTTTGTTTACCACTATTTGTGAGACCAGTTAGAAAGGATTGTAATAGGGCACCGCATTTGGATGGCCCTGTCGACGGGTATAGCATTTGAAATTCCTCGAAACTACAAAAAGCTATTATTATAAAACTTTTACCTTATTGGAATGACTAATTACGAAATGTTGTAGATACCTAAGTGTCAATCTGAAATTATTTGGGGGAAAAGGAAAAAAAAAATTCTAACTTTTTCTTTAGAGCACATTATTAGCTTTCCGGATAGTATCCAGAGTAGCTTATCAGAGAGAAAGATGCTGTTAATAAATCCTTCGAGTTTAGTGAAATTAAAGAAATACATAAATAGAATTAGAGGCTTACAGATGTTTTTGTTAAACATCTCATTAATCCGGGTTTTTATCTTAGTATTTCACATAAGATTTTATTCATGCAAAATTAATCGTTGTATTTGGATGTTCATGACTGCATTTGGTTAAGATTTGTTGTACTTTTTTGAAGCGTGGTTTGAGGGAGGCTTTATGGTTGAAACGAACACGTTCTGTTCCGTAACGATGAGTTTGCAGAACTTTCTCACGCAGACCACGGATTTGTTTAAGTTGCCACCTTAGGTGAATCCGTGCTTCTCTCTTTAACGCATGACCGCAACCTTAGACAACATTGGTACACAAAAGAGCAATCTGTTACTGTTCGATTTAATTTGTATTTCTTTCCCCTAATCCAATTATTCGACGGTGTAAGGTGAGTCGTCCATCACCAATCACGACACCGTGAATCGAAATTAAGTCTGGTCTTAAGCCGTGCAGTGCAATGTCCGCATTAACTCAAGGTCGGATGCCACCGAGATGGAAACTATTCCGGGGCGCCATTTAGCGGAGTCGGTGCCAAGAAATCGACCCACATTGTGATAGTCAATGAGTCTCTGAACAGAAAGATTTGCTCCGTGCTTTGCATGAACGGCGTCTTTTATGCTGTAACAGATTGGAAAGAATCTCCAGGTGCGCATTCGAACAGTTAGCATGTCTAAGAAATATTATTTTTCTTAATGATTAATAGTAAAATAAAGTATTATTTATTGAAATAAGAAGTCAATTATATGTTATTTAATTCCCTGTTTTGGAAACCTCCTGAAATCTGATGATCAATGCTTGATTTATTTGGGCCTAAAAACCCTAATTTATTAATTTCTACTAAAAATGCAAGAATATTAAAGAAATATTTATATAGAATCTTTACACAGAAGAAAGCATACTTTTTAATTTCTGGATAAATTTTAGAATTCTTGCTTTAAGTTTTGTTTTGTCCGTCATGGAACTATAAAAACAAATTTCCTCTTAAAACAGTTTTGAAGGAAATTTCAAGATAAGAATTAATTCTTTGATCTGAAATTAACAAGCAAAACTTAGGAAGTTAGAAATAAGAGCAGTGAGAAGACCAGCGTCAGTTTACAATAATGGAACAATATTTTGGGAATAACCTTATCTTAAATCTTTTAACTTCTTTTTCGCTTCACATTCCATAAAAACGGGACGAGTTCCAAGTTAGTATAGTTATGAAGGTAATAATAAATTGCTGTGAAAGAATTCTGGGAAGGTTTTTCTCTTTTCACAATCGAAACATTAACCACCAACCGTTACCGAGTGATTACCAAGTAGTTCTGTAAAATGTATTATTTGACAGTGAAGGAAGCAGAAATCAGGATCCTGAGAAAAGTTAAGGCTTTTTAGTTTCTGACTTAATTTCATTTTTATTTTCTTGTATTTTATGAAAAAAAAAAAAACATAAGAAATTCACTTTTTGTTTACTTCCTAATATGCTTACTTCTAAATATCTATAGATCAAGAAATTTTTGGTCACTTGCAAATGACGAGAAGATTTTTTTTTAAATCAGTTCAAGATAAAAACAAATTTCGTTTTCAGACAGAAATATTGTTCAAATATTAATACTGTTCTTGCATTACTATTCGTCAAAGCATTATCCTCATATTTTAGAAGCTATTAGCTAATAAAATTTATTCAGGAAATTCACGAAAAATTGTTAAAATCAGTTAAAAGCAAGCCTTAATTTAACCTAGAGATTTTAGCAACAGTGTCAACTTCATGACTAAGCCAGGGTCGAAAAGTTCATAACAAAGCGATAACCTACCACACATATATCAAATCTTTTGTATTGTTCTTTCTGTGAGCCCATACTCTTGTCAATGAAGAATTCGCAGTTCTCTTTCTCTTTCTTGAAATTATAATGTATTATAATGTTATAATATATTATAATCTCAGAGACAGCCAAAAGTTAAACCAAAATTAAAATTCAATATAGTCTAATTTTTTTTTTTTTTTTTTTTACCAATTTTTATATTATGGAAAGATGTAGTTTACTCTAGAGTAGTTCTGAGATGTAATAGGAGGCTAACGGATTTAACTTAATTCATAATAATAAAATTAAAATAATAATTTAAAAATAAAGCTTTTCTTCTGTGACATTTTTCTTTATCCATTTAATACAAATGTAAATAAGGGCATATAAAACTAAATTAGCGAATTTTTCTTTGTTTCCCCCGTTTACAAACCATAGATTTAAACTACAGCTAATTGACATCATTGACGAATGTAATTGAAGGTCATACTTTCAGAAAGCTATACAGAAAGATTTACGTTACTGAAAATAAAGATTTTGGTATATATTGGATCAACGGAAGCAATTAGAACAAAACTCAGTCAAAACTTATTTCCTTTAAAGAATTATAATCAAGATTAACTGGAAAGTACGTAATTACAAAACCGAAATTTTAATGGATGGTAGACGGTTACTGGATCTGGGTTTCCAATTTTAAATCAATTTGAAATTGAACCCATGAAGGAGCCAAATCATTAACATGCAAATCCTTTAAAGAGCATTATAAACAAATACCAATCATATATTTCAAAAAAAACAACTTCAATTTTAATGTTAAATCTATATTATCTAACTGTCTGTTAGTATTAACATTTCTGAAAATTCACCAACTACATCTTTTTTTAACAAAACACATCGTACAGAAAACGATTTATCGCAATTATAAACCAAAGTAACTCGTACAGAGAAAATTTAGAGCATTACTAGATACGCGACTGCTGGAACATACAATTAACATAAAATAATGTTTCTTTAAAAACTGAACAAATGGTGAAGTTCCACGCTTCGTTGTTTCACTGTTATTTCTTTGATTTGTGGTATTCAGTAATACAGCGTACAATAGCGCTTCCTGTAATTACTGATAGAAACATAACCACAATTCCAAATTAGATTTAAAAGCAATCGATTGGTCTTGACATTCGCTAATGATCCGAACTAATAACCTCTCTTGTTTCTGATGTCTACTAAATCAGGGTAAATTAGTCAATTAGTCAATCCTCTGGTTTCAAAAGAAAATTGTTCAATTATAAATTTATGAGGGTGATTTGTCATAATTAACTCTTCCGTTGAATTTTTCTAATCAAATCAATAGAGATTAAAATTAGGGAGTAAAAACTATAAAATTAATGTGTTATAAAGAAGTGATATTTATTCGGGTTTTAATTGCTACGTCCTAAAGCCACTTCATTGAAATCTTTAATTAATCGTGAAATTTAGAGAAAAGCATAGGTGAAATTAAGCAACAATTAACAGACGTAATTGAATTTGAATTTTTCTAAATTATCAAGTTATAAATAGTTATATGGCTTTTATAGCTTTGGTATAACTCAGTGTTTCCTAATCTTTAACGACTCGTGACTCCCGCCACCTCTGCATAAAAACGCATTTCAATAGGGTAAAGAAAACACATTTTTCAAATTTACTGTAATTCTAACCTTATATGTGATTAACGTCGAGACGCCCTTTAAAAAGAATTTTGATATTAAATTTTGCATCGTAGTGAATATTTTTTTCAGTTTACTATTTGAATCATAGAATTTTATTTTAACGATAACACTCATTTGTATATTTTATTTTTAGGGAGTGAATCAAGTCATAAATTTATAACTGATCCGCATGGCGGAAATTTGAAAGAATATCAATTGCCCCGCCGCGCCGTACCAAATAATATGAAATGTTTAATTTGTATGACCATGGCTGGCTTTTAATATTTTTTTAAGTATCTGCCACTAAAACTTAAGTCGTTTCTTTTCATTTATCTAAAATCATTGTTACAACTACTAGTAAGTTTAGAATATTGTTGTGGAGTCATATCATACTATTAATAGGCAAAAAACGGATGTATGTTTGTCATCAAAATGGAGAGAGCGGGGAGAGTCGAAGAGAGAATATTTTAAAGTGAATTTTTAATTTTAATTTTGTTAGTGTGTTTTTAATTTTAAAAATACACTAACAAATGTCTTTTTGAAAAGAAAAAGTAGTTGATTTAATGTTGATGTGTAATTCCTACGCCCTTGTAAGGCATTGTGGGGATCTCTCTCATAGGCTCACTTTGGAGGAGCCTATTATTTTAGGGCAGGAGGTTTAACTTCCGTGAACAGTTCACGGTTGCAACTAGTCAAAATAAAAGTGTTCAAAACCTTCATGGTGAAATTTCCTAAAAACATAATTGCAACTAAAAATAATCGCAGCGACCCCCCAGAAAACACTTTGGGGGTCACGACCCACAGATTGAGAACCCGTGATATAGCTTCTAGACCCAGAAGACTCCCATTATTCTGTGTTAATCAGAAAAATTTGGTTTTGTACGATCTAATTTCCGTTATAAGAATCATTACAAACGAACTTAATACTGAATGTAGAAATAAATATTTTTAGTCTTGTTTCTAGGACAGTGAGGCTTATCAAATCAGTGAGTCCCCTTCCCCTATAACTTTTGAACAACTGAATGAATCATCTTGAAACTTGATATGCATATTAAGAGAACAAACCATTTTACTTTAGTCTGAATTTTTTGTTCCGAGTGGTCCATGTTGAGAACGTGAGAAAAAGTTCCCATAGAACAGTAGTGCAACCTAAACCATCGGTTTTATCGATGTCTTTTAACAGTGGGTTTTTATCTTTTCAGGTGATCCATCAATGACCGTGTGGTTTGATAAGATTAAAATCAATCAGTTTTAGAAAATACAAGGATACAAGAATTTAATCAATTCATTTCTGAAAAAATAAAATGAATTCTGAATTAATTCTAAATAGAAAATTTGAGCTGTTTTAATATTGTTTTAATATAATAATTTAAAAATAATAATTTTGTTGTCTCTCGATTGTGTATAAATAAACACACAAATAATTTTCAAAAACAAAAACAGAGGAATAAAATAAATAAATTTTAAGGAATTACATTTTAGGTTCTGTCAGGGACTTCTTGATACAATTGTAAAAGATAAGTTCTTATCATTAATACTTATCAGCAATAGATCAATCGTATGTTAGAAAACGAAGTCATAAAACGAGTGGGGAAGTAAAAAATAACGAGATCTTAAACTAATGTCTGCTAGGTCTTAATTAAGTGAAGGATGGAACCTTAAAACATGAACGTTTATCTCTGCCAATATTGAAAATTGCTTCCTTGCTCTAAGACAAGTAAAAATTGTACTTGCTTTAGTTCAGATGACTTAAAAATTGCTTTGGAATGAATGTTTTAAGAAGGATAGTATTTTTTTTTTTATTTTAAAAATAGTCTCTATTTGTAAATACAATAATCGAGAGACAAGCTATTGACTTATGATAATTATTAAGAACTGTTAAACAAACCATTATGTTATATTTAATTTTAGGCATTGTTTTTCTTAGATACCGTAAGAAAATTAAATTGCAAATTGAAAAATTAATAAATTAAATTAATTTTTTTTCTTAATAACAAAAATTGTTGTTTTTCAAGTTTTCTAAGTATTTTTTTTTTTATAATTTCCAACCCATTTTTTTCCTTTTTTCCCTATTGCTTCCAGAAGTATTAAAACAAAATTTTATCAAATATTCGAGATAAATCAATTAAAGAATGTTCGATATTTATTTTTTTGATTCGTAACTCCACAACACAGATCAAACATTTCATAGTAATTATGTTAATCTTATAACAAAGTGTGTAGGAGCAGAGAAAGTATGATTGATTTTCTTAGATGCCTTCCATATTCTTTTTTAAGCGAAATCTTCATAAATATGAGAATTTTAATTAATAAATTCTGCCAAGAAGTTAATTGTGCTATTGTCAATAACCACAAGATTCTTTGTATTTATGCTGGATGAAAATCTCCTATAAATGAATTCCTTTGGGCAACCTGAATAAACGGCGTCAGCTAGTCAGGAACTGTATCCTGTAACTTGCAAATTAAATTGAACCTTGATATAATTTTCTAAATTCACTAAATATTCATCTCTTAATAGCAGTAATTTAATCTTTTCTTTTTGTACTTCAATTTCAAATGATTTCACTTCTTTTATTCACCGCCAGATGGTATTGTTACGATTTCATATATGTGAGATATGTTTAACTTAAATTTATTTTCGTTACTAGAAATCGACTTAAGTAATTCCTGTACCTTAACATACATAATAAAATAGTAGTTGCGTGTTACAAATATGGCTGGGACACTGATTTCTTACGTGTCAAGTATCAAACTATCTTTGAAATCAAATTACCAGATCACCCAAAAGTATTTACTATCAAGCACAATTTCTAGCAGATTAAATCCAGTGATCCATCATCCACCATCATTCTTTTATGAGCTTCGTGCTGTTGTAGAAATGCATCTTCTCCATTAACTGTCGTCAAAGAGTTATCAGGTGAAACACTTGACAGAGTCTCTACGATTTTAATTTTTGCAACCATTAATTTCCCAGGTAAAACATATCAATATGGACCATCTGGAAGCATCTTGTAAATTGCTTTGGGAGGTGCAAATCCTTCTGGTTACAATGAGAGTTACATGTTGTCTTTACATGATGCTTATTACCAGAAATTTAAAATGGAAATAAGATAACAATTTGCTATTACAATTTAAGATATATCCGTTTGACTTTTAACAACAGGTGCAGTTGACTTTTGTAACAAATACAGGATTTTAATAATTCTAGCATTTCATTGAACTAAAAAAAAAAAAAAAAAAATGGAAATTCATTGGCAACCGAATTAATACTAAAGAATTTTAAGAATTGTTATGTTGTCTTAATACGTTATTCTCCTTTTTCTATGCTTAAAAGGAAGTGGTCGGGCACTGGCATGAAACTGTGGAAACCTTTTTTTATGATAAATATATAAATAAATTAACGTTCAACTAAGTTTGGCGCTTCTCCTGTTCTAGCCCCATGTGGTTTAGCTCAGCATGATCCAACTCCTTGATGGTTCCTCTGTTTTAGGGCAGCTTAAAACACTGAATATTAAATATCATCAACCATTGCGCTGATAGACGCTTGGCTGGCTGCCATTCAATAATCCATTTTCACAGCGGGAGCTCAATTAGGCAGTCTGATATTTATTTTTTAAACAAGCATTCCATTTCGTTAATCTAACTAGCAGGCAGGTTATCAGTTTAGATTCTGCTGTAATTAGCGAGATTTAACATCAAATAGCAAAATACAATTTTGTTTGTTTACAAGTAAATTGTAAAAGATGTAAACAAAAAAGATGTAAATAAAAAAAAAGAAAGCTTTATTTTTAGTAGCTTTATTTAAGTATTTAACGATTAAGTTACTTTTGAATTATTAATTTTTGTTTATAATTTTGTTTCTTAAAATACATTAAGTTGTTTTATATTTAAAAAATTTTTGTTTTGTAATAACAATTATTTGAATTACGTAAAAGCCAATAAGTCAGAATTTAGAGGATCAGCATCTGGAGATAGAAATTATTATTTAATCCTATTTATATAATATCCTAAAACTATTACTAGAAATAACAAACAAGTTAATTACGTTTATAATTATGAAAATTATTAAAAATTATGAAACTAATTTTTTAAATTGTTATACTATCATTTTTTTAATATCAATAGGTTCAAATCGAAGGGAGGATGATGAGTAGTAGGCCGCCTTTTGTTTA
The DNA here is from genome assembly GCA_023159025.1 of Thereuonema tuberculata. NCBI lineage: Eukaryota > Metazoa > Arthropoda > Chilopoda > Scutigeromorpha > Scutigeridae > Thereuonema > Thereuonema tuberculata. Next base: position 48,697,462 of record JAFIDM010000001.1, read on the forward strand.
CTCCACCAATAAACAAAAGATCAATTTATACTCTTTGATAATTAAAGGAGAGAGAAGAGAGATGCGTGTTCCCAAGAGACCACAAACTTTCCAGATTTTTAGAAGTCTTTACTAAGTAGATAGTTAAGTAGATAATTTATAGAAACTTAGAAAATTTCAATTTAAATTTAGTCCTTCATTTTGTAATTGCTTGTTTCAATCATTAGTACAAAAAAAAAAACTGTTAAGAGGTTAATTTGTAGGCAAATCTTGCGCCTTGGTATCTCGAAGTATAAACTCTGCTAGAAAGAGTATTTATTTTAAGTTTATATTAAATGTAATTTTTTGTAAGAACAAAAAACGTAATTAAAATTATTTGTGCAAAAAATATTTAAAAATAGGGGGAAAAAAAAGAGATCCTCTCTATATAAACACTAAGTAGACAAGTTATTAAAAATCCAAAACAAAAAAAGATGGTAGAAATACAGTATCTTTTCTCAGTAATACATCATTTCTAATTTTGTTCACGAGACTAATTTGAGACAGAATTGTATTGAGACAAAAGTGTATCATTCTTAACCAAAACAGCCATATTTTTTCAAAATGAAAACTTTTTTATGTATTTCAAAATCAAAGATATCATTAAGTTTTGGTACTTATGTGATTTTTTAGTTTTTGGTAAGCATTCATGCGTACTCATAACAGCAAAAGGTGCTTTCATAAAATCGATCGAATGGCTACAATTACATTATAATTTCTTTCATTAAATGGGAATTCGAAATTTAACACAATTTAGTTATTAATCTAAGAAAGCAAATATAATAATATATATTTACTTCCGTTTAGTAACTAACAGAAAATGTTTGCTTTTAATTAAATTAATAACAAAATTAAGTAATACTATTGGGCGCTAATTATCAAATGAGAAAATTAATAAAAATAATAACGTGGAAAGCATCTCTATCACTCTAATCCATAATTTGAAATGATCGTCCTATTGAATTTTGCGGCCAATTCTCTTGTGACCAGTTAGTTCAGTGGCAGCAACCGACTGACTGGCCCCAGTCATCCGCCGCTGTTATTCCAAATTGTAGATCATAATGCTCTCGTGATTTCACGTATAACGATGATCGAAATAGTATATGGTAAAGTGAAATCGCGTAAACAACTTTATAGGATTGGTTTTATTCACCGAAATGGATTTTAGCATAAGAAGTTGGTAAATTTTAATTCTTTTGAAATAACTAATCATTAGTTTTACCCCTTGCAATTTTAATAGATTGCAGGAAAATGGATGAGAAACGATCTGAGATGCAAGAATGTATTATTGAAAGTATAAAAGGAGCTCTGTCTTAATAACATGCCATAAATGTGTCTTAAAGGTGAATAAGCATTTGGATCATTTGAATTCTAGATGTATGATCATCTCAATAATCTAAGAGCAAAGGGTCGTCTCATAAAGCATCCGAAACTAGTGGATTTAATTAGTAAGGATTAAATTCCGTTTCCTTCTCAGATAAATAAATGTTTTTCAGATAGTTTGGATCAGTTTCAGAATCAGATATCTATTCTGCGATTCTTCTGACCTAGTCATAGCGAAAGTTAGATCCACAATTCCCACGTCCTCTGAACTACTCGTCAACTAGATGAATCTGGCGAGTCATAAATAAACAAAATATGTTCTAAATAAAGATCAAGTAATTGTTTCAGTTTTCTATTGACAACAACCGAGGATCATAAAAAATGTCCCCTTTTCAATCATTTTTGCTTCAATACACATTAATCCCGTTTATTCATGAATTAATCAATATAATGGAATTCAAATAATAAATCTTGCTTGTTTTTTACTTTTCATGTCAGGCAAGATGAGGACTTCGAAGATTTATTACAGATTATGTCTATTTATTACGTTTGCTTTCAGTTTGTAAACTTTGGATTAAATATTCTTTTATAAAAACATCCTTAGCATTTGTTAATATTTCTAGGAATTAATTTCTAGGATTATTTTGTATAGGAAAAAATTAGGAAATTTTCTGTCTGTCTACTATATGATATATTTCTTTAAGGAAAGGTTTTAGTGTTTCGGTAATGTTAAGATTTCTCAGATACCAAACTTTAATATCCTTCAATTCCACAATGTTTGAAGCTGTTTAAGTGCTAAGCAAGCAGTTGAAATAATAACTGCATCGTCTTATCAAAACAGGTATTTAAAAAAATACATTTCAAGATTTTTTTTTACATTTTCTGTTGTACTATCATTTGTCTACATAAGACGAACTCCATTGATTCACTTATTCGTACCTTCTCGAGTTGCTTAACCTACGGTTCTTGATAATGTAAATCGCAGTCTTCTTCCTTCTAGCAATTTCAATGTGAATGTTGATCTTCCTACAATGTATCATTAATATGCAGGTATTCTTAGGAAACATTGGAAGGTAGTGCTTATGAAAAGGGGCATCGCTATTGAGAATTGATTAAAACTCTTGAACGTTCTTGTGTTGAACTAACGAATTGAGTCCTAATAGAAACAACCATAAAACAACTCATAATAAAAAAAATACGTCTATTAATAAATTTTTATAGGGAAACTTACGTCATGTGAAGCAATTTTTTCTTTAAAATTGGAATATTCTGATAAGACTTGTGACGAAAAATCAAAGGAAGAGAATTATTAAGATCTTGTCAAAAAAAAAAAAAAAAAAAAAGCTAACAGAAGACTGCATAAACTTCTAAAGAAGTACAAAGTCTGATACTTATTTGACATTTTTCGTCTGACTTACTTACTTTATACAACATTTTTAAGTGCTCTTTCATGGTGCTCTGGTTGTTTGGGAGTTTATTCCTTGCAATTAAGATGTAGATGTCAATATTTGTGAAATAGAACAGAACTATTCTAATAAAAAAAAAAAATTGTAAGTCGAGAATCCTGTTGTTTTACATTTCGTTTTGAAGTGACCATTAATAACAAAACTCATTTCAAAACGAAATTCTTATGCAGTTTTACAATACTGTGCCGTTATCAATAAGTCAGAATGTAGTTAAAAATAAGTCAGTTGATAGTTAATACAGAGTACAGATTCTTTCTCGCATTTGGATTCTTTATCATTTTCTTTCTCATTAGCGTCCTGCTCCCGTCTTGCGAGTCGTACGTGTTTAGAGAAAGGGGAGATACCTGGGCAGTTATTTAGAAAACAGTTGATTAGAGTGGGTGTGTCCTCCCGACGGCCAGAACTGAAAGCAACGGTGAAGAAAACGATTCACTTCTTGATTCCTTCTGGAGATACTGCAATCGATGTCTCTCAACGCAGTAATTAACTTGTCTATCCTTTGGGAACCCATAGGTTATTGATGAATCATGTTTCATAGTATAGAACTGGCTTAAGATTTCTCCACGGAGAACGAAACCATCATGATACTGCAGTAATCGCCCCAAGTTACATTCCACGAACATTGCTTCAGAGCTGCAACCCATTACATTCCCCTGGGATTTCTTATCTAAAAGCAATGAGTTACGGCAAAGTGAATTATTGGTTCTTTATAAACACTTCGTATTGGAAAAATTCATCCATCACAGACAGTTTAATGGAGGATTGAAAAAACGTTCTACACGTGATTCTGTTAATTAACATAAGGAAATATGTATGTGAAATATTAACTGTAAATTTAGTAAACAATAAAAAAGTTTCAAAGAACTGAATCAGTAAGTAATAAAGGGCTTCTACCTATTGAAAACCATTTTTTTTTTAATACAGTAGAACCTCATTATAACGGACCCTATTATAACGGATGTCGCTTATAACGGACAGTTTTAAAAAAAATTGGCAGCCTACAATTAAGGTGAGCGAAGTGAAAGACCATTTAAATTTTGTTATTCAATATGTTGAACAATCTGCAAATGAAAATGTGTTTGCATATTATGAACACCTCCGTCAGTTATTAACTGAAGAAATAAGCAGCAAACAAACCCAGCTGAAAATAAATTATTTTTTCAAACCAATGAATGTAAGCAATCAACATGAACCTTCTTGTTCTAAAAATTAATGCAGTGTGTACGTACACATCTTTTTCAATTCAACCTAGTACTATATGTTGAAGGCTGTTTTTTATTTGCTATATAATAAACACTTTTTATAGCTAACTATTGTACTTTCATTGATGTGCACCCTGCTGCATTACACCCCTATAAATGAATTTTTTGTTATAAACCGGACTTTCATTAAAACGGACAACCTTCAGCCTCTATTAGTCCGTTATAATGAGGTTCTACTGTACTAGAAATTAGCTTCATTTCCATATCTGATTCAGAAGTTTTAATCATAAACAAAATAGTAAAATTATTCAGTCCATTACATTATTTACATTAACACTAGACGGCTACCCGGCGCTTCGGTAGGGAAGTCTCGTATATGAAACGTGATTAATTTAATGAATAGAAACCAACTTTGTATTTATTCAAAAACGCACATTACCCAAGTAAACTACAAATTAAAGCGAAAATTAAATTAAAGTTTACATGATGGAGACAGTGACCCCTCAAAGACTAAAAGCAAGAAAATAAAAAACAAGAACAAAATGTGGAATTCAAATCCTTGGGTAGCACTCAGGCTACCACAAAAGGTATTTGACACAAAAGGAAAAAAAATAAATAAATAAATAATAAATAAATAAAGTTTACATTCTAACAAATACATGCAATACAATATTTACAATTCTAAACAATTTTTGGTTTTACATTTTGAAATATTTTCCCTTACCTAAAAGAATTCTGATGAGTTGACCATGCAACAATACTCCTGTTGCCTGGCAACGCTTCCTTGTTACGGACTTACTCAAGCGCGCGCGCATACGAATATTTTTTAATAATAAATATTTTACAAGAAATGTTAAATTACAAATAAAAATTAAAGTTAAATCAAAATACACGTGTTCCGAAACTCATGCGTTCTTTATTTTTGGATGATAAATAAAGAATTTATTTCTTTATTTCAGGCCATTTTTTCCGAAACATGTTACATTTTAATTTTATTTCAACTTCTTATTTGTAATTTGACTAAATTTCAGTGAAATACTTAAAATTTTAATGCGCTGAAAAAATTTGACTGTTTTAAGTTTTATTTAAATATTTTTTTAACATGCTGGGAAGGTTTTTTCGAGGTTCTCCCGTTTCCTCCACACCACTCCACTATTCCTTCCAAATGTCCTTTCTCCGTGCGGAGAAAGATCTAAGGTTGCGATGTTTGGCTTTTCTGCCATCCACATTCATCACACATCAACACCACAGTAATAAAAACAATTAATTTTAATTATCATATTTATTACATTGAAGTAAGGCAGTGCCTCATACATATAATGCAATACAAATATAACGCACTTTTCATTAAAAAAAAATTTCCTCCTAAAATTTTAACTTCAGATTTAAATCTAAAAACAATTAATTCTTTTTGATACTGAAATAATTAAATCCAGCCTTCCACAGTTTGTGCTTAAAATATTGTAAAGCATTTAAATTTAGTTTTAACGTTTGTATAAAAATTGAAGAAAAAATGTAAAATGCCAGAAAAGAACGATTTTTTTTTTTGTAAACACTTACGCAACTGTTTAACAAAGTCAGTTAAAGTTAAGCGCAACCTTAAATATTTGCTCACAATAAGCCCGGATTGTAATTAAATATCTTATTACGATTACCAATTGAATTTTAAGTTAAAAAAACAGATGGCGGCATTGTTTTCTTTCGTGTTCTTTTACCGAGCTGATATTTTTGGATTCCATTCTTGCATTCATAACAAAAAGAAGTCGTGAACATTAGACTTTTTTTTTTTGGCTCTTCCACCTAAGCCCTAAATGATTAGCATACAAATGGAGAGAATCTTCTTTTTCATCTAAGAATTACTCGTCTCTATTCTGATGTCTTTCCTATGAATGAGATTCTAAACTCCATTATTCGGCGTAAAGATTTCTCGTAGAAGATTTCATTCTTATAAATGTTTTTTCTGTTTGATTTTTTTTTCCCCAACAAAAAAAAAAAAGGAGACATTTCATTCTCCATCTGCTTTTACTTTTTTTCATCTCCATTTTCCTTTACTTAAATCGGAGTATATATTGTTTCCAGTTTTCAATTTGTTGTCGCGATATTTTTTTTTTAGGTTTTTTTTGCTTCGTTCCATCGATATTTTTTATGGATTTACGTTTTGTATTTTTTTCCCTCATGAATTTCAAGTTATGGAGCTTTTTTTTTCCGGTTTAGGAATCGAATCTGAGTTTGAGGGAATTTCTTCCAACCATCCACAAATACTTCTACCATAATAAAATGTAAAAAAAGTAAAAAGTATAAAAAGATGTGTAAAAAAAAACAATAACAACCAACTGCTACAAAAAACTTAAACCTTGAAATTCATTAAAAACGAGGAATTTTACAATAAATTATTACAAAATTCTTTACTTCTTTCTTTAGAGAATATATTTTCTTTATTAAAAAACCTGCTCTTAATTTCATTTGATAATTGAATGTTAACAAAATTAAAAATAAAAAACTTTATGTAACCTTTACTGTATTCTAATACAGTTTTCGTAGTATACATTTTCTTAATTTTTCGCAGATTTGTATATTTATGAAGATTAAGAACACTATCATATCCATCTCAATTAAGAAATTATGTGTTTCATTTAGAATTTAAGTCAATTAAAAATTTAAAATAACATGACATCGCTAACAAAAAAAAATATCGAAAAGTTTACAATAAAAAATGTAAATCCCAAACTTAGCCTTAGAAATGATTAACATTATCTTTGTAAATTGTTGATTATTACTTGTGTCATTATTAATTATTTTTTTTTTTCATCTTCTAAGTTTATTTCGAAAATTTACTTGTAATTCAGAATGTCATATGTGATCATAATCCAAACTTCTTTACTAAAACACTGGACGCCTACCCGTCGCTTTGCTCCGGAAACCTCGCATCTGGAACGAAAAAAACATTTTTTTATTTATTCACAAAAACGAATAACGTCAACTGAAACCTAAAACTTAAAACTAAAAATAAAGTTTAAATTCTAAAAAAAAATACATGCAATAGAATATTGAAATCCATTTGAAACAGTCGGAAATTTATTGCCTGGCAACGCGCATGCGAAATTACATTGTTGCGGAAAAGGTTGATCAAACAACAATACTCTTCTTGGCAGACAACTCGCCTGCGAATTGTTGCGAGATTCAATCATACGCACGCACACGCACACAATATTTTTAGCAATATAGAGTCAATCTCCGTAAAATAAAAGAATTTCTTGCATTACATAATAATATTAAGCATTGATTGGTAACAGTGATTTGAGGGAATGCCGGTATTAATACAGTGCAACTTGGATAATTCGAACGTCTTTAATTCGAAATCTTGGTTAATTCGAACGTCAATTCGAAATCTTGGTTAATTCGAAGATTTCTCTTAGTCCCTTGAATTTCTTATTAAATCAATTTTAAAAAATCGTGGATAATTCGAAGTTCAACTTCCTTAATTCGAATTTTTTTATAAAAAATTTCGAACCATAACGACTTTTCGGCGTTTCATCGTTATGAAATTCGACACGTGAAAACTGAAATCCCCTTGACGCCATTCGACACGTGACGCTTCAGACGCCATTCGAGCTTCCTGCTGTCAGTGTCACCGTGTCTTTCAGTAAACCACGCGTGTACAAGAATTTAACGTTCGCTGAAAAGGTCGCCGTCATTCGCGAGGTGGAAAAGGGTGTGAAGAAGAAATGCCAAATCACCAACGAGTACGAGATAGCACCGAATTTCGTCGGTACATTGAAGGACAAACCAACGTAAGTGAAGCTGTTTTCCGTTCACTAAACATGCTTGATGATTTTGCTAACCTTAAGCAACTGAATTCTACAAAACAATTAGACATTGCACAATTTTTTGAAAAACTATAATTTTCTATATTGAATATAATATGAACTGTAGTTTACGTAATATAAATCTTATTTTGTTTACATACATACAGTGTTTAAGTATTTCATACCATGATCTTTCTGACTAAATATTTACTTATTGACAGAATAATCAATCTTTTCAAGCATTCAGTGGACCTGAAATTAAAGTTAAAAGTTTTGTTTAATTCGAAAACTTGGATAATTCGAAGTTTTGTAGTGGTCCCTTCAGCTTCGAATTATCCAAGTTGCACTGTATATCCGAATATCTTTTAATATTACAAATTATACAATAACAACAATAACAACATTGAAAAAAATATTTATGTAATTTTCAACTTATAATAAATAAAAATTACTTATGCGCCAAATATTATTAGAAAAAATACTAATTATAATATAATAATTATTATATTTTTTTCCATTTAACATTTGGATTTTTTTCTTAAAAGAAAAACCAAAACAAACCCAAAATCGAATTTAAAAATATAGTAGATTCCATTCTAGCTTCCGAATGCCAGCATCAATATACAGAAATACCTGATAAAAAAAAATGAAACAGTCCTCCACTACTTAAAAAGGAAATTACAGATTGCAGGTGATAAGAATCAATTGGATCTACCAAGTTATCTCTAACAATAGCGTAAAATCAAGTATGAGCTTTAATATTTCTACTTCCCTACCTTTGAGTCCTCACTTGTACCAAAATTAATAGATATCTTTCTTTTAAGCCTATTCAACTACTTATGGCAAGGAATTTTGAGAGATCTTGATTATACATACATACATACATATCCTTTCCCGTTCCACCAACTGTGGGTCTAGGAATGAACTAAGCCTCTCCACCTCTCCCTGTTCTTCCAAGCCTCTTCTCTACATATTCTTTCCCATGAGATGCCTCTCTCTTCTAGGCTGTGCTTCACATCATCTAGCCACCGCTTACGCGGTCTCCCTCTTGGTCTCTTCCCTTCTTCTTTTAACTCATGCCAAACCTTAGGAGTCCTACCATCTTCCATTCTTTTTACGTGCCCGAACCACCTCAGCCTTCCCTCTTCCACCTTTTTCCTCAAACTTTTTACCCCCAGCTCCTCCCGGATATCCTCATTTCTCATTCTATCTAATCGAGTCTTCCCTACTATACCTCTAAGAAACTTCATCTCCCCAGCTTGAAGTCTACTCCAGTCTCTAGCATTCATCACCCATGTCTCCGCTGCATAGGTGACTATAGGCACGTAATACATTTTATAGATTATTTCTTTTGCCTTCCTTGGGACTTTCTTATCCCATATCAGGTGTCTCACTCCCTGGTATAGCTTTCCCCCTTTCTCCAACCTTCTTGTAATTTCATGCTCCACTCTACCATCACTTGTTATTTCGGTCCCTAGGTAAGTAAAACTATCTGTGATCTTCAATGCCCTGTTGTTTATGCAGATATCCCTTTCCAGGTTTTTGTCCCGTCCCACCACCATCACTTCACTTTTCTCTTCGCTAACTTCAAGATCCACTAGTTTCAGTTGTAGAGTCCATTCATCCAATTCCCTCTGTACGTCAACAATTTTCTCACCCCATATTACAATGTCATCTGCGAAGATCATATGCTTTGTGTCTTTACTATGTTTTTGTAAGTTTTCCTTAACCTTTCTTCCTACCCATTCCATTATTATATTGAACAGCATTGGCGACAAAACACTCCCCTGCTTTAATCCTCTCTGGATTTCAAACCAACCAGTTGGCCCTTCTGTGGTTCTTACTCTACATCGGTTCACCCTATATATTTCTCTTATCCAGTTCACTATGTATGGATCCACTCCCAGTTCCTCTAGACTTTGCCATATGTATTTCCTGTTCACCATATCGTAGGCATATGTTCACCATATTTCCTGTTCACCATATCTTGATTATAGACAGTAAAATCATATATATTACCTTCTTTTTCTATTTTCCTTTTCTCTCTGATCTGTATTAAGAGACCATCCTTCTCCCATTTCAAACAGGATTTTTCCTGTAAAGCATTGTGAGTACAAAAGCAGTTGTAAAAGAAATGCATTTTATTAATTTAAGATGTGGAAGAATCATTTCAGATGTCATTTCATGTCAATTAGACAAATTATTTCAACGATGAGAAAAATATGAAACAAAGTAGTAGAACTAATTTTGAATATAATTCATTGAAATCAAAATTGTATAAGTAAAGTTCGTGTTTACATTGAGCTGAAGATGTAGGATTTATTAAAGTGAAAACCGTATTATTATTAACTTTGAAGTTGGCTTGCATCGTCTGTAGTCTCGCAATATTTCCAATTTCTTCGTTTTCATATTTTTTAATCCCTTAGTCGAATCCCGTTCGCTGATCCGTTGCTTTTCTTGGATCTTAAATAAGAATCAAGGGATTCGATTTCTTATTTTCCGAAGGGATTCCAAATGGCTTTCTTCCTTGCAAACCATTTCTCTTAAGCTTGTACCGAAGTCATAAACTGTTAGCACTTGACTTACGTCCTTTGGCGTCGCCATTACAGGTCGAAATTAGATTTTGAACGTGAATCCCTTATTGATGTTGTTTATCCGTCTCTCTTTGATGTAAAACCACGGTGATTAGGAAAAAAAGAAAAGGAAGAAGAAGACGAAAAAAAGAGAAAACGACCACCAACACTAAGACATCGGGAACCGATTCAAAGAAA
>JAFIDM010000001.1:48708447-48754988 GCA_023159025.1 Thereuonema tuberculata
TGTAGATCGGAGATGTCAACTATCTTCCGGGGGCTAATTATCTCCAAACAGCTGTTAGGACTGTTAAGTTAGACCGTGTATATCTAATACTAACATATGTGTATATCCCTACCCAAGCGCATAATGAATGACGGTTGTCTGGTGCAAAGAATAGTGTAAAGGTTAAGCAGCACTTCATTCCATTCTTATTGCATGATCCGAACTGATACTAGAAAAATCATAAAAAAAATAAAAGTCCAGAAATTAATTCAACTATAGAAATCAATTTACTTTATTAGTTCTTGATTTATTGACTGTAGTTTGATTTCAGTGTTCGTAGAAGTGGTAACCAGATATGAGAAGCCTAATAAACTTAATTAGATTTCTACTTCATTTCACGTGAGGTTTCGTCTTTCATAGCCTCAGGTTCTTTTTCCCCCTTTCTAAGATTCATTTCTTCGAAACGCAAGTTGAGATTTGTTTTCTTTTCTGTGCTCATTTTGCTGAGGATGTAAAATCAACATGTTTTCGCAATTTCAATTCCAAGAGCAGAATATTCTTAAACGAAAGATGGCAGTGATGTTTTTAATTTTTTGTTGAGCATCTTTTGCAATAGATTTGCGAATAAATTTAGCCTTAAGAAAGAAACAAACTGAGATTGTTCAGGACAGCTTCGTAAGACGTAAAGCACGTTTGAAAAGTCAAGATTTTAAAAATACGTCTAGACCTATTGAGGCAATTTGTAATACTATTCTTTCGTTAGCATAATGTTCCATAATTTAGCATATATATATTTATGTAAAACATAATACATATATTAAAATTTATGTATAACATTATGTTAACGAACTGCAGCTTACCTGATATGTATATAGTAAATAATTACAGTACATGTATTATATATGTAGTAACAAAAGAAAAAACTATAATGCAGTCCCGTTAGGGATTTATGATTCAAGCAGGTTCTGGAATTTATTAGTAATTACATTTTTTCTTCTTTTCCTACTCTTTTTTTTTTATATTGTAAACATATTTGGATATATATATAAAGGGTGATTCACGAAGATATCCAGAAACTTTGGGAGCTCATTCTACATGTAAAAGTAAAGAAAAAAAGTTATATAAACATAGGTCCGGAAATGCTTCGGTATCGAGTTACGGCTAGTGAAATATTTCGCCCATAATTTAGTACAACAATACGCACATGGACTACACCTTAGTTGTTAGCTCTCACAATAAATCAGAACAATGCAAATCATATTATTGTTGAACAACTGTGTTGTGTTGCCAACTTTTTTGTAGGTTTCACGTGGGATAAGCTTCAAACCAATGCGAGATAGTTCTGCGACATGTTTCATTAGATTTTTCAGGTCAACAACCATAAGAAACCACTGATTTCGCCCTTTAATTTACCTTCCCAGACTTCCAGCAAGTCTTCATTTCACCCAGGGTACTACATTATGGGCGAAATCTTTCGCTTGCCGTAACTCGATACCGAAGCATTTCCGGACTTATGTTTATATAGCTTTTTTTACTTTATTTTTACATGTAGAATGAGCTCCAGAAGTTTCTGCATATCTTCGTGAATCATATATATATATATATATATATAAAATGTGTGTAAAAAATAGTTCATATATACATATTTATGTTATAGCAAACTTATATACAATAATACTATATGAAGATAAGTATAAACACACTTAAAAATCGATAGAAAAAATTAGATAAATAAAAAAGTAAATTAAAATAAAGTTAATTATTTACTATATACGTGTCAGGTAAGCTGCAGGTCGTTAACATAATGTTATGCATAAATTATACACTATGTTTATTATGCATAATGTTATGTATTTTTTATACATAATGCTTAAATACACATAACTTCTATGTTCAAATACATAAAAAGGTTTCAATGTCAATAGATGTTTTATACGCAAAAGTAGGTACAAATCTACAAAAAAATATTGAATTTATAAATCATCTTACATATTAGCATATTCCATTTTTCAAATTACTTTTAGCAATAGAGATATTTTGATAATTTTAAAATATTTTTAGATTTATATGATGTACGAAGCTACTTAATTTATATCTCTTATCCTGATGTCTATTGTTATCATATCTAAGGAATTCAAATAGACAAATACAGAGACACTTTACTAATTTTTGAAAATTCCGTCTCCCCAAATAGAAAAAGTCGAAAAATACCGCGTAGAAATGTTTATTTTTGATCCTTCCTTCAAAATTAGGACGGATAAACTTGCAGGATAAAGCAAGAAAAAGGAAACCCGTGTTTTTGTGTTGGGCGTTAATGGACGGCAGTGACTTAAGTCTGACAACAAAGTAAGTCGGAAACCTATTCCCTTCGGACAAACACAAAAACCAATTTTGCGGATGAGCGGCGATGGGGACTCGAGTTACCACCGGTTGAGAACCCATCTGCCTGATGGACATGGATCCCACAACCACCTATTTGGCCGTGCGATTTGGTCCGTGTTTACGAAAGACATCCGTAGCTAAACGTCATCCTATCTGTTTGGGATTTCGGCTGGAGGCTGACTTCCTAATATCAGTTTAGGATGAATGGACTCCTCCCCTGTTTGTGTGCTTTGTCCAGGAAATAGAACCGTCGAAAACTTTTTCCGTATTTGTTCTCTTGAAGACCTTAGGCCTAAGTGGCTGTCACGTTTAACCAAGGATTAAGGCTTCGTCAGAAACAACTTATCATTTTATTGAAATCCACTTAGGAATTACGCAGTTTACTATTACTTATTATTATTGTTTCCATTTAAATTCATTATGATTGAACTCGATAACCTTTACTGAAAACCATAACTAGTGGATGTAAGTATTTGAAATAATAAAGAAGAAAAAAAACACTGATATCCGCTACTGTTATTAACATCTCGAGGACGTTATCTATTTGTCACTGAAGTTTTCAAAACATGTTAAAAATTAATCAGTGATTTAAAAAAAAAGTAATAATAATTGAAAAACTACTACTCATTTTAAGTGTAATTTTTAAAAATTAACTTTACATTTACACTGAATAAAATTTAATTTTTGTATTTAAGAGTATGTGATTATCTTAATGGTGTGAGCTAATCTATGTTTTGTAGAAACTTTTACCCAGTTCTTGAAGATGATGCTAACCATCAAATGACAGTTTATCATCTCCAGAACAGTTTCTACTTAAAACTAGTTACTTATTCGATTTCTATTTTATCTTTTCCATAAATTTTTGAGTTTTAAATCTTCGATTGTGCTTACTTAGCTAGTACTTAAAGAGAGGAGAGGATAGGGAAATAGTATAGAAGGATAAGGGAAATTCCTTTTTTATCCTGGATGACTTGGTCTGCCATTTTGCTTGACAGATTATTCCGGCTTCATTAGTAAAAGTGAAAATAAAAATCGTGTAGCCTTCAATCGTTCTGCTTAAAGCCCATTTGTTTCTGAAGCACTTTCTGAAGAAGGACACTGAAATCGTCAATAAAGACGTCACACGATATAAATGACTTCTAAAAGAGACCAATGGCCTAGATTCGATTACTGGCATTGAAGCCCGCATTGGAGTTGAACGGTCAATTGAGTTCTGGCTGCAAAGGAGGAAGATGTTGCTTGCAGATACAAGAACAAAGGAATTCAGAAAACGTAGCAGAGTTCAGATCAGTTCATTTCATGAGATTTGTTTTTATACTGATACTGAAGTTTTGATATCAAGTATTAAATCTCGTCAATGTTAAGCTTGATAAGAGTCCCCATGTAACACAAAGCGCTGGCCCAACTTTGGCCTATCGTGTTACGTGGGTCACTTCAAAAAATTTTAAATTTAAAGATATTACATATAGGTAACATCTTTCCTTTAAAAAAAAAAGTGATACAAAAATTAAGAGCAGCGATTGTCATAATTTGTACACTCTGATTACAAGCTGAGAATCCATATAATCTTAAACCAACTTTCTATTGTGGTGAGCCTTCAACTGCAACAACTGCCATTTTTGTTTTTTAAGAATAGCATATCAGAGTCAGTCAAGTCGTTCAAAGCACGATCAAACATTCTGTGTTAAAGGTCCAAAACAAAACATTACATTTCTGAGTAAATATAAAGTTAGAGGTTTAGAGCTGAAGTAACTGCGATAAAGAATACAAAAGTTATCCACTTTTCCCCAAAGGCGAAAATCAAAGAGAGAATATTTACTGGTAAATAAGTTTATGAAACTAAATCTAAAGATTTAGTAGAAGACGAACTTAATACTCGTAAGTTAATCCTTATGAAATCTAACTGAAACCAATAGTTACATCGTGAGCTAATTCTAATACTATTTGGAGAAACCGGTCATAAATGTTGGTCACAATGTAGGAATGGATTTGCGTTAAAAACGTTTGTCTAAATTTTCTTGAAGACGTTAATGGTCAGATAAGTTTCATAAGTTGACGAACTTCCGAAGGCTTGCAAAAAGCTTAACGACGACTTGTCACAGACATTATTATTTTTGTTTTGTTTTTTCATTTCCCATTTAGATCTTTTTCCTTTAAATATCGCCTCCGATATCGGAAAAAAAAATAATATTATTTCGTCTTTTCGAAATAATAGAAGTAGAGCTACGATTGCTGTTCACTGCTGCAGGAGAGAAGTTGTTGTGATAACCGACAAAAGAAAATATGTAGTTGAATATCAGGTCCGTTAAAAGGTTGCCCTTGAAAGTTTTTGCTACTAAGGGGGCCTTACGGACAAATAGGCCACAGCATATAATTAACTCCGCTTTTATTGCTTTAATCCTGTACTGTTATCTTTGAACTAAAGCAGTACTTAATACTCAGGTTGGGTAAGTTACTTTTCATAAGTTACTGAGTTACAGTTTCAGTTACTTAAAAGTAACTGTACAGTTACTTTTTAACAATCAAAAAAAAAAAAAAACAATATTCTATTAAAAGCATATTAAGACTATATTTTTTAAACTCTGTTGTAATTGCCATATTACGCTATAAAGATTGATTGATTGTTTAACAAAACTAATGTATAGATTTAGTTTATTTTATTTTTTAGGAATTTTATTCAGAATTTTTCTGTTTAATTTCAATGTACTGTAAGCAGTCTTCTTAATCGTTTTCTGCTTCACGGCGCACGAACAAGTTAGTTTTTCAAATTAGTAGTAGTTCAAGTTAGTTGTTCAATTTTTTTTCTCTTATTATTATGTTGGGAATCTGAAATTTTGATTATTGAATAGCACCCGTATTTAATCCAATAATCCACGCTGATTATTTTGCATTCCTATACTTTAAATGATCATTTTTTTTTAATGTATTTCTAAATTTATTAATTTCTTAGCAGCGAATTTTATTTAACCAAATATTTTTATTTTAGCTGTCATTTTTTTTCGCTCATTGAAATATTTATTTACGTTACAAAAATAAAATTACAAATAAAAGAAACTAAATAAGATATTTTTATAAAACATGAATTATTTTTGATGAATTAGGTTATTGTTTCCTGAGTATAAATAAACCCTTTATTTGTTTTTCCATTAATTAAATCTTAATTCAACATATTTAAGGAAGTTTTTTTATTTTGTTTAAAGTGAAATTATTTTGTCATTTTTCTTCTTTATATCATAATTGAAATGTATAGTTGTTTATTGCAATCAAATCTTTGAAAGAAATCTTTGTTAGCTCAGATATTCGGATACACCACTGTCTGTCTATCTATCAAAAAAAAAATATTAAAAATAAACAAATAAACAAGCATCTTCTTTATTAGCAAGCAATATTTATATCAAATTAGATTTATTCAATGTGAAACATCGGTTTAGTCACATTAAGATGCAAGGTTTAAAATTCTCGATGGAAAGATCGCCCTTTTAGATGTAAATGTAAATGCCAAGTTTTACATTTAAAATTAAAAATTATTAACTTCCAGTTCAAATACTTATCACTTGGAAGCATCTACCAAGATAGTTCTTTACGGAGGTATTGGTTAGAATGATGTCACTGCAAACAAAAGAATCGTAAGTTTCACATGAGTAATTTGCTTTTTTAAATGTAGGCTATACGTTATATGAAGTTGATATGCTTTTTTTTTAAGTTTCTTACAACATTACTTTTTTATCAGATATCTTTGTTTCAATGAGTTCGAATTTATAATGCTAACTGTTCGTTAATAGCCTTCTGCATTTTTGAAGTAATCTCGTAAAAATCGGTGTTTCTTCGTCGTCAAACAAGAATGACTGGGATATAGATGAGATTTGGATATAGTTTCTAAAGATAATCTTCATAGTAAAGATCTTGAGCAACACTAGCGTCCCGATAACTGATATGGCGATTTCGAAACAGCTCATGCCAAACCTCTGAATAGCTTGGTGTGAAAGTAATCCCCCCGACCCCCCCAAAAAAATGAACAAAAAAAAGTGACGCAAAAAGTAACGCGTTTTCGTTACTCCGTTACAAATAAAAGTAACAGAGTTACAGTTACTCAATTAAAAAAGGTAAAGGCGTTACCGATCGTTACTATAAAAAGTAAAGCGCATTGCACATAGATCCGAAAATCGGACGGTGGCTCTAAAAATCGGACAAATATTTATTTCACTTAAGAGTTTCCTTAAATGAACAGTCATTTTCTTTTTTAATTTTTTTTTTCATTTATTTTAATTCTCCGAAATGAATATTCGTCTTAAGGAAACCTAAACGCTACTTTGATTTTAAGAAGAAAAGTACAACGACACAGAAGCCGTTGTTTGAAATACAGTGAATTTTCCGAAATAAACCCTTAAGTGAAATAGAATACGTCCGATTTTTAGATCCGCCGCTCCGTTCGATTTTCGGATCCATGTGCAATGCGCTTATCTGTTACTATTGTCTAACACATTTATTTTGACGATCACGTTTGCGCGAGAATTACGAAATTCTCGAGATCTCGCCATTAGCCTCTTCAGCAGGTCTCAAGAAATTTAGTATTTTTAATGTCTGTCAGTAGGAAAATGCTACATAATGAATTTATTGTTTGTTTATTGACTGATTTCAATTTATTAAAACTATATTAAAATGTAGTAAAAGTCTCATGCATTTCCCCGTATTATAATTCATTTAAATATTTCAATATTTTGTGAGAAGATATGGATAGAGACTATTCTCGCGTAAATTACGTGAAATCACGAAAATACGGGATCGTCAACTTCCATGAGTTTGATAATAGTAACGGCGTGACTAATAACGCGTTACTTTCCAACCTTGATATTACTGAAACATGGAATTTGTAAGGAACAAAAATTACGAATGTCCTTCTCAATCATATAATGCACTAGTTGAGTGACAATTTTTCTCGATTATTTTAAGCGCCCTTGAAAATCTTATTGCTGTTCGAAAATTAATACTAAATTTATGGCGATTTTTGTCTAATAATTCATCCAATGAACAGCCACATTCACGAAATAGTTGCGGAACATTTTTCGTCTACCCAAGCGATGTGAAACAGCCCTGGAATCATTGTTTTAGCAGATGCCCTCAGTTTTTTGTTTTTTTGAACGAAACTTCATAAGTTACGAACTTATCAAAAAAAAAAAAGGTTTGTTGCTAATCTTTGGTTTCGTAAGAGATCCTCAATTTCTTCATAACTTTTTATTGAAATAAAATTTATTGTAGTCCTTTCTTCTTCTCTTAAATTCGCATTCATGAACATTTAACACATGAAAAAAATAAAACTATTGAAAACTTCCCTTCTTTCTATTAACAATTTACATTTCATAATTTATTATTATTACACGTTTTCATTTACTAACTACCTAACTAATAACATCGTGTATTAGTCAGTAACGTTGTAATTCTCTTGTCTACCGCTCTGCCAATTAGGCGCCACAATCGAATGTTAGGCACAGAAGGAATAACATTGGAAGAATAATATACATTAAATCAAAACGTAAAAATTATGGTTTTTAATTTTATTACTGAGTTCGTAAGCTGAAGGAGGAAATAATTCAGTAAAAATATATCAGTTTAACTTCAGAAAGAACATTGTTTTTCCAGTAAAGCTCAGGGCAGTCTCTTATCATGTAGTCATAGATACTTAAAATTAATAATTTCAATACTGATAAAAATTGCAGTTAAAAAATAATTATACCGAAATTGTAAAACTGCATTATTTTTTGCCAAAAAAAGAAATTATCAAAATTATTTCCTTATAAATTCTTGGCCATAAATTGCACATTTATTTTAAAAATGTTTTCTTTTTCTACTTCTAATTAGTTTTGGTAATTGGGCTTAATAATGTGTATTAGCACTTGACGTATAAAAAGTACGGATCAATTGAAGAACCATATCTGTGTTGTATCTGCTTTTTAATGTCCCAATCACTTCGTGTGTAAAAATAAAATCGATGTGAGTAGAGATTTCACTTTATGTATTAAAAGGGGAGACGGGGGTGTTAAATGTTGTACGGTGACTCGGGGGTAGCACCTGGAGGCCCCATTATTTGTTAATTGAAAGCTTCCTCCGTCCTCAGACCCATAACTCGGCAATTGGCAATAAAAAGGAGCACGGGCCGGAAATTACATCAGTATTTTCGCCGCCGTCCGACGAACAAATTTTATATTGGCGACCTTAAGTGCCCTGACTCCCCTATAACGGCGCCAATTATGTGGATCTACGAGAGGGGGTTTCGCCCAACCGGAGGTTCTTGGCAGCCAGCGATTAAAGTTTTTTAAAGGCGCTGCAGCAGCTGCAAGAGCTCCTAATGCGTCTTCAACGAGAACCGACGAGTATAGCTTATAACAAAAGGATTTTGAACAGATTTTGATAGATGAAGGTGGTTTTTTTAGGCTGTCTTCTTTTTTATTTTTTAATAGACTTCTGCCAATTATTTTGTTTTAGTTCTTTCCGGAAATTTTATGGAGTCGATTAATTTCATTCTTTAAGGAGTAGAACGTTTACGAGTTACAGCACCGATCTCAAGCGATATATGCAGATATAACTATCAAAAAAAATATATGTATATATATATCGGCGAAAAGTTACACCCAAAAGAATGATGTTTAAGGACTAAAATTTGATTTGTTAATTCTCGTTGATTTTATTGCTATCATAAAGATTAGAGTAACATCCCTCTTGGTATTTTTCAGCCGAGTTCTCGACTTACCATAGGAAAAAAAAAAAGAAATAAACAGTCCAAAGTAGTTATTGGATAACAATTTATAGGCCTATAACCAGTTCGCTAAATTTCAGATTTGATAACACAGATATTCTATTTAGTGTATTCCACAGTGCAATAGTAAATACGAATAAATTAATTTACTATAATAAGTATATACATAGAAATTTGAACTTTGTTTGAACTAACAGCCCCCCAAAAAAAATTCAGATTTCGGATTTTTTCAAAAAATTTGGAAGAAACGAATTTTTTAATTTATCATTAAAATATTTCTTTATTTCTATTTTCTTTTTTTTACAAATAAAGAATCTCTTTAAGATGTAAACAGTCAAAATACAAAAGAAACAAAGAAATTTTCGTTTTAAAAAATTATTTTTATTATTGCTAGAGATTCCTGTGACAAACAACTGTAGCTTATCTCACAAATTTCTGTAATTTCTCAAAATGACGGTACAATCTTTTCAATTTATTTTTCTGAAAGATACTCAATATACATAAGAAATTGAAACTGATCGTGTAAATCAGTGCTTCTCAATCGTTTTCTTTTTTTTTTTTGCTTCACGGCACAAACTTATATATTTGGAAAAATTCGGCGGCACACTAAAGTTCCTAATATTGCTCAGCACTTTAAACTTTTTCGTTACTTTACTACGTAAAACAGAATCCTAGGAAAAACACTAGCAAACACCGAATTATAAAAATGATGTAAATATTGACTCATTAATTTTAACCATTTCAATTTGTATTACTTACAATTTACTTGTTCCTCTTGCGTTAACTCATAACGTTGTTGAAAATATTTAATATCTATTTTATTTTTCCTCTTATTTTCTCAATTTAATTAAAAAAATTGTTTTTTCTTTGTTTTTTCCTTGCTGCACAGTCAAGCAATTTCGCGGTACATCCTTTGAGAATCGCTGGTCTAAATAGTCAATAGGATTCCATGTTATAAGATAATAATTATATTGGTCAATTGGATTACTTTCATCAATAAAACCCACAAACGCAGATGAATCCGAATTGTACACGAATTGGTGTCAGAAGGATTTATTATTTAACTGTTAAACAAAATTAGATAAGTAATTTTCTAATTTTGTTTAACAGTTAAATAACAAATCCTTCTGACACCAATTCGTGTAAATATATTCGTATACTATATGTTATTTATTTATAGTATAAATTTTATTTTTATTTTTGCTGTTCAATTTGCATTCTTTAATAATACAAATTAAAGCAACAGTCCTTGTTCATGCAGAGAAATCCCATTCACAAAATGAATTCAAAGAATCGGTCATTTGATCATTGCTCTTCTGAATGGTTTGCGAAATCTGGCTTGAGTGCGTGAGTTCGAATCCCGAATGGAGCAGGAAATGTTCTTTTCCTTTTATTTTTATCTAACGCAGATAAAAGAATAACTTCGAAAGTTATTGGCTTTTTTTTTCTTCTTCCACATCTTCTGAAAACCACTTCTGTTACATCCTACATTAAAATCCATTATTAAACTTTTAAACAATGTTACGTAAACAATTCACTTGTGTTTCTACATTCATCTGATAATAGAAGTAAGTAGTAAAAGTCATTCATTTCTTTTTAAGATTTTTACTTGAATGTTTGAAACTGGAATGATTTGCGGTGCTTTTAAGAAAATTTCTTAGAATATCACGATAATAGTAATAACAAGAAGAATCAGCTATTATTTGAAAGTTATTTAGAAATAGTTTGATTATATTAAAATTATATTTTTTTTTATTAATGTTGAAATGACAGCAATCAGTATTTAACAAGTAGCCTTTACAATTTAAATTTGGATTTGCTTAAAAATTAACTCTCTGGATTCAGTTTATTTAGTTTATTTACGTTTCTGTTTAAAACGGCCGTTTGCCCTTATTTACTCAAAATATGAATCTGATAAATCGGAGTTCATGGCTTGGAAGTCTGAGTGCATCTTTCACCGCTTTCTTTCCGTCAATCACAAAGTCAAGTTGGCAAGTCCACAGGAAATTGAAAAATAAGAAGCATTGATTTTCGTCTTTCCACGAACAAAATTCCCCTAGTGGCGGCCCAGATGGGGAGATTCGACGGATATGGAAAAAGAGCGACATTTCTGGATGATGAGATTCCCAGAAAAGATGGAAAACCCTATCCCAGGTCCATCTGCTGTGGAGGTAAGAAAAACAGCACCAAAATAAAACCGAAATTCCGAGAATTTGATTTTGCCAAAGTAAACAGAAACTAACAGTGAAGTCAAAAATCTGAGAACAACTTGAATTTGATGACTAATTTGTAAGTTGCGAAATAAAGTTGACCAAAAGTAATTGAAGTAAATGTAAGCCTAATCTTAAAGTATTATAGGAATTACAAATACTAGGAGGCTAGAGGATATTGATTAAAAAGATAAACTGAATAAAATGAATGAAATAATTTATTAGTTAATGCTTTTCATATATCGCCTCAAAATTATTACTCGTGCATTAAAAATTTGAAAATTATGTATTACAAAATTTAAAAATTGAGACATTAGATTTGTAAATGATGTTCAACTGCAGATACTTCACTTAGTCTTATCTCTAAGTCCTAGGAAAAGATATATTTTAGCTTTCTAGTTATTCAATCTTTAACAGTCACAAATCAATCAGATTGTAATGATGTTTAACTTTATCTTTTTTCTTTTTTTTAAATTTTAGTAAACTGCATCTGTTAAGAAAATTTTAAGAAATATTACAGAAGGTTTCATCTTATGTCTTGTCAGTCTAGTTTTAGAAAATTTTGAAAATTGGTTAGGCTCAAAATATTGCTTGCTATATAAAATTTCAGAGACCAATTTTTAAAAATAGAACATTCATGAAAGGTCTTTGGTAGCAGTCAGCACTTCTGGTGTCTATTGACACTTATTTATCGTCTTATGGCCTGTTGACCACTGAACTATCTGAATTTGTAATCCAATATATTTAGAGCAATAATAGTTAATACTATTGAAATAATCTTATTTTATAAGTAAATGAGACGCATTTCAATCACCCTTCATCTTTTATTTAGTAGCTATTAAGTTTTACGATCATTTAGCTGTTTAAAATGATTAATAAGGCCACTGCATAATCAAAATCTTAATTAAAAATCTTCATTAAAATCTAAGATATACAAACATAAAAGGAGTCTTTCGATCTCCTACACATAAGTCGTTATCAACTAAATATCAAGGTTGTACATCGTATTAATAAAGTCAATTGAAGTAAGTAACTATTTTTTTTATGAACATTCCTCTTGAAAAATTCTAAAATTTAAATGTCAAAAACTAATTAAAATTAATTAATTAATTAATTAAGGTTTTCTGAACTTTAATTCTAATAATTTGTTCACAGACAAATCAGTCATCTTATGACCATTATTTTATAATAAATATGTGTATATGCATACGGATCATTTTAGTTAGTTTTTAACTGTTTATTTAAAAAGAAAACTTCTGTATTGATTCCACTATGTCTGTCAATTTTTTTCATATCTGGTCAAATGAATTTTCGCGATAATTCACAGATAAACATGATTTACAAGTGAAATTTACAGTTATTACTAATTTTCTTTGCATTATAATGTATTTTAGAAAATAGAAGTTTTCGTAGAATTAAATAGGAACATTAGGTTTGTTAAAATTTAATGTTGTTTTAGAACTATTGTAACAGGAATTTTATATTTGAAATGGAAACTAACTTAGATTTTCCTAATTAACACAATAAAAATTATTAACTTAGGGATTTTTGCTATCGATTACTATCAGCTACAGGTTACTTTATTCCTTTTTCTATTAATTAATTAATTCTGTATTTGTTATGTTTCGAATATCAAAACAGAAAGCTTTCAAATATTGGTATACATTAAATGTCATTTTATAATTATCAAATACCTTATATTTGATATTAATGTTTGATTTATAAGATGTTCCAAACTGTAAGACCAAACTTGAGAAACTATTCCAAAATTCCAAAATTTGAGCCAGGTATAATTCAAGGTATAAGCAATTTGGTTCAATGCCATTATTGCGTAATGAAATCCTTAAATTTTGTAGGTCTATAATTAGTCTTCAGTTATTGTCGACTGTTACATTTGCCTTTAATAGTGCAAAACTATAAACCAAAACATATTAGAAAAAAAGGGAAAAAAATATGTTCAATAGCTTTAATATTTCGCAAATTTTCTAAACTTTGGAATATTGTTAATATCAGTAGTTTTAAGTTTAAAAGTTACATTGTTTACAAAATAGAAATGTATCGATAAAATTTCATTTTTGATTTGCAATCTATTGGAATAACAGCTACATTGCGTAGAATATTAGTAATGTTTACAAACCTTGGTTTAGAATAGTAGTTTACACAAAACAAAAAGAGTGGTAACAAGTTGCTGCTTTCTCAAGTATTTCTCCCGACACCAGCAGAGCTGTATACTTTCCACAGCTGAATGCAAATTCTCAGCCACCTATTTTCTTTATAAACATCAATGCCTTTTCTTACTATTATTTTTTAAATGAAGTTGTTAGAAACGTAAGATATATCGCATGGGTTTCACTGAAAGATCAGAAACTCGTAACGTTTGTTTTGCAGCGAATAAACCGAAGATGCTGCTAAAAAACGACTTGAAGTGTTTCAGAACATTAGACATTTAATGAAGCGATGCTTAACGATATCAACTTGAAGCGATGTGCATCTACGCATGAGCGATGCTTTCATTTGCAAGTGCTGAACGTGTTCGACAACTTTATTTGCCTGTTTTTTTTTTTTTTTTTAAATTCTATTGATTTTTTTAAAAAAAAGTCAATTTCCATTTTTTTTTTAATCATCATTAAACGCCCCTTAAATTGAGACAGTATCTCTGTTTACATCATATTTGACTTAGTATATTAGTCTTCTATGTATTAATTTTTAGTCTACTTTCCTAAGGAAAATGACTTCTAAACTAAGAAAATGTGTATGTATGCCTCTCTCAAATAATTTTTGAACCAGTGACGGAATCTTCTTGGAACATGGCGTACACATTTACGATGGTTTCTTATTTTAATGCAGAAGAACCTCGTTAATCAGGACTGATTGGGGGTATAAGTTGTTCGGATTAATGAAAGTCCGGATTAACTGAAATAGCCTAAAAGAACAGTAGAAAATACATTAAACTCCATTTAAAGCAACAAAACACAAAATGTATATTATACATTTTAAATATAAACTATAAAGCAATACAATGAGTGATAATTGCAATGATGTTCACGACGCCCCTGCTTCTTCATCATTCGAAACGCTTCTGCAGAAATTGGTTTACAATACTTGTGTACTTGTGCTGGGCCACTTTGGAGTTTATTTCCTTCACTAATAATTCGCGGAGGTGTCTCAAGTGGTCGTAGTATGCAGATATGTCTTCATTGTCCGTTCCTTCAACAAATTCCCCATTTTTAGGCAATTATTTTGGCTGTCCGGATTAAGCGAAGTCGGATTATTGGGTTCCGGAATAACGAGGTTTTAGTGTATTTTAAGGTCAATCTAATTTGTTCATTTGATAAAAAATTCCCTGTGGGTCCCTCTCGAGAAATTTGTGCGTGAAGGATAAAAAATTTCTATCGACAACGTTAGAAGCGAAAATTTTTTTGCTCAACATCTAACAATGCCTTATTAATTCACTATCTGCTCATGGTATGATTACAACATTGTCAATTTCAGCAATTATGGTCTTTCTTACTTTTTTAGCTGATATCACAATTACGAAGCTTTTCAATTCTATTGTTTTCAGTCTTTGAATGAAAAGTATTTAAAAGAAAGTAGTTTTCAAAATATTTCAGAAACTCTTTTGTTGAGTACTATTAGGCCTAAGCGATTATATTGGCAATAGAAAGTGAAGTGATGAATCTTAATAAGTCCCCTTTTATTAAATCTTCGGTCAAATAAACTTCCGATCGTCTAAAGGAAGCTAAGTTAATTACTGAGTAAACGGCTGTGCGCAATAAAGATAGCGTTTTGAATGAATGAATGAATGAATGAATCAGTGATGAACATCACAGTCTGGGCTCTTTTATCTGACTCTCCCTGGAGGCTGCGGGCGAAGGAAATCGCGGATAGGAAATACGAGAAACTTCCGTTCAATCACAACCCGAATAAATTGGTATTGACATTTTGACACGAACAACCGAACGTGTTGGAAACAAAACGCAATTACCAGTTGCCATCGATCTGTCAGCGACGGACGGCGGAATATATTTCGGAAGTCACCGTCTCTATATATATTTGCTGTTCAGACCCCTGAGAAATTCATGGACGAAGGCAGGCGTAAGAATCTTTTTTTTCGGAATAAGGATTTACAAAGATATTTCCGTTAGCCAAAAAGAAAAAAAACTTGGTCGTTAAATTCAGCAACCATTATAATATCGTTCTTTTAGTTTTGTTTCAGATTCAAAAAAAACAAAACAAATAGAAATTAAATAAAAAAATAAAAATAATTTTATTTACATTAAGGCAGTCAAAACAATGTAAGAGTATCTACTATTCTTATATAAAATTAGACACAGTTGAAAATAGCCTGCCGTTGAGGCTTGAAACGTCCTGTTATTTAACCTTTTAATAATATTTTACCTATGATGAAAAAATACAGGTATGTAATTTAGATTTAATCTATACAATCTGGGATACTAGATAATATTCTTATCTTTCAAACAACGAATCGAAAATGAAAGTTTCCGAGTGAAGAAACGAGAGAACTGAATCAAATGACAAAATATTTGTTTTAGTTCGTATGTCGGTCGCTAATAAAATTAGTGGCGCTGCTAAACATTACAAACTCTGATATGAAATTTTTAGTAGTCCCATTAAGGCTCACAGATGAATAAATAAATAAATGAAAAATATTTACAGTTAAAACTCTTGTTATTTAGTGAAATGATCGTCCCACCTTTATAATTGTGAATGTTATTCATTATTTTATTTACTCATGTACGTGGCTTAATGGGACAACTAAAAATTACACATACACGTTATGTTTTACTTCAATCATACAGCCATTACCTGATATGAAGTATTACGAGGTTTTATATCAAGAAAATTTGTCAAGGAGCGCGTGCGAAATGTATTGACACTACAAAAAAAAAATGATAAAATTTTACCGATGCATTGCAACATAACATTACATAAATAATACTCCGTAATATTTATTTTAGTGGAATTTGCAATTTTGTAGTTATCTCTTGTGAAACAGAAATTATTTGAATTAAAATGGGAGGGGGAGGGATGAACAGCATTTGCCCCTTCCTGCGGCCACTCATGCTATTACCTGCTGTTTAAATTCATGATTAAAATTGATTATATTTATATCTTTATATTCGTTATATTTTTTTGTAGTTAGTTAGCAAATTCTATACAATATTTTATAGGAAAAGTGTTTTTATTGATATGTAACAAGATTAATTAGTTAAGATAAATTAAAATAAGATTAATAAAATATTAAGTACTTTCCTTTAAAATTTAGAAAAGTACATTTCTTTAAAAAAGTTAAAAGAACAACATTAAATCAAAATATAAGGTAACTATTTTTTTGATGGGATTTTGATAGAAATCATTTTTTGTTATTTTTTATTTATAAAAAAAAAGTAACATAGAGAAATCCTGCTTTGTTTGTTTATGAATATAAGTACAATGCAATACATCGGTATAAAATTTTTAGTAGCTTAAATGGAAAAACATGCCTAGAAAAAAATCAAATCGAAAAAAATTTATGACAGGAAGCTAGTGACAAAAAAAAAAAATTCTGTCAATACAAAAGTAAAGGAAATCAGCTGCGAGATCTTAGCACCAGAGGGCGTCGGTGTTATGACGTCATCACTTAAGCACCAGAAGGGTGTGCTTGCATGTTCTCTCACGGAATCGCCATTTTTCTCTCACTTAATCGCGATAAAATGGTACTAGAAGAGATTGAGGCATGAAATGTCGTAATCCCGGGATAAGGAATCTCAGGGATTTTAGAAGTGAATGCTTCCCCCACGGCTCTTCTATTAGATTGATGTTTTCTCCTCTTAAACTCAGAAACTAAAGCAATAATAATAAACATATTTAGAAATAGGCTGATATTTATTTAAAATAATTCTAATTTGCTTCTTGTCACAAGGTAATTAATTAAAGAAAACTTTTCATATCTAATTACAGGAATTAAACCTTTTTTCTTAACTTTAGAATTTGGGTAATGTATTCTCTTTATTTATTTATTTATTTATTTATTTATTTATTTATTTATTTATTTATTTATTTATTTATTTATAAATAAAAAACTGGCCGATTCATGTAATTCATCCAGAAAAATAAAAAACAAAACAAAGCAAATTGACAGCACAATTACTGAATTTTTCCCACGAACGAGCAAATGCTGCTCTACAGTTTGTTTCCTTATATTTTATATAGGGTTGTCAAGGCTGCATACCATTGTGTTTTTTTTATCTCTTATGATTATCAACTGATTACTTGGTGTAAGTAGGGTATTCCATTTTCATTTATCAATGACTTAAATTCTTTTATTTTTTACCTGTGAATTAACCAAAACAAATTTTGAAAAATAACTTATTGAAAGCGTAGTGAAAGGGCTTTAATAAATGTGATAATCCTTGCACAGTCTTACATTGACATTCCTAAAAAGAATGGTAAAGAAACAATTAGAACAGTAGCAGAGGAAAAACATTGATTGAAATATAACAGATGCAATGGAAATACTGTGTGTGAGATGTGCAGTGAAGCCTAATCGGGAAGCTTTTCTTTTAAAGAGATTTAAGAGACTATCTCATGTGGTAAATGCAATCTCATTTACCTAAACCGTACGATCAGCAAATTGCTGATGATGGGGAATATGTTCCCCGAAACTGTCCAGTCCTAGGAACATTTTAATGTATCGTATTTTTTTAGCATGTTTTATTTAAACCTTTTTTAAATGAATTGATTTATGTGTGAATCCTAGTTGTTTGATAATTATACATATTTTACATTAAAAAACATTTCTTAAAAAAAGAGACAATCACATACACCTTGAATCTTTTTTTTTTTTTTTTGCGTCACGTATTGTTTTCTAAGATTCATCTTTCGGCGCCATTCAGTTTTGTCTCGACTTAGATCTTGTGTCAAGTTTCTTTCCACCATGGTCTTCTTAATATCTTGAATTCATGATTTTCTAGACCTTCCTCTCTTATTCTTTTCTGGAGGTATCCAATTTAATGTTTGTTTTGGCAATCCATCAAAACCCATTCTCATTACATATCCCTACCAAACCAATTGTCTCTTTCATCCATTATTGTTTCATTAATATTCATCATTGCCAATATCCTATCATTAGTTATTCTTTCTCTTGAAACCCTACGTGATCTTCTCATCATATCCATTTCTGTTGCTGAAATCCTCTTCATATCTGCTTCAGTTACATTCCATGTTTTAGTCCCATGTAATGCAATGTTTTTAACAATGTATTATAAATACTCCATTTTCTGTTCTTTGAAATTTCGCTACTTCATCAATTTTCGTTTAATATTTTATCGCTTTCCTGCCTTGATTTATTCTTTCTCTAATTTCTATTGAATCTCTTACCTTCTTTATTTATACGTACTCCTAAATAACAGTATTTACCATCCACTTCGATTTCTTTATTATCTTCTGATTCAAAAGTAAAGCAAGAAAAAAGGAAAAAATTATCGTTGAAGCAGATATATATATGTATGTCTTTGCGTATGTGTTTTTTTTTTGTTTTTTTTTTCCCTAGAAAATTCAAATAAACTCTTTAGGTCACCGATATTGGCCGTTAATCATACAGTACTAATAACATATTTACGTTAGTCGTTGGGTTAGTAATTTGATGTGGACCAATTAGTCAATAGACTGTATCGATTTTTAGTTCAGTTGGGGCTTAGCTTTCATTTGCCTAAAATAAAAATATACCTGTAGAAATGGGATGAAAGATTTTAGTAATCTCATCTGCCATTTTAGTAATCTCATTTCCTTCTCACAAAATGAGCCGCCTCTTGTTGGTGCTTCTACGTGGATGAAACGACGGAGACCGAATGTCAGAATTCATCCACAGACGGCGTCTGTGATTTTCAGGAAATGATCCACACTGATGAACGACGACGTCTTCATCTTTAGAGTCTCTCTCTCCCCTCTAGAATGAGTTAGAACTGAAATTACAATAAGTGGATGAATCAATAAATCCCAAAACTTGACTAAGTTGCTTGAGGCTCTAAATCCACAAAGGCGGAAGTAATTCAAAAAGTTTAAGCAAAAAAAAAAAAGGGTGGAATTCATTCTAATATTGAATCCGTTTATTTCGGTCTACCGGTTACTTAGTACGGTATTCAGCAAACAGACTGCGCAAATAATAACAAAAAAAAAACACCCACAGACGATGAGACAGAAATTGTAGACTTCCAGGTAAAACTTCCATTACAAGTTTTAAATACAGCATTAAAAAAAATAATTTGCTAGGCGATATTATTCAGAATTGATTTAGTCTTCTGCAGGTTCAAGCCTTATCTAGATCTAAATTTACGATAAAGATTATCAGTGAATAAAGATGTCAGATTATGCCGATGTAACCCTTTTCAAAATATTTCAGCATTATATGTCCAAAATGATTGATTACTCTGTATCTCGTGATCTTTTTTTAAATGCTTTAATTGCATTAGTTCTACAGCAGTTTGTTTCAGGAGTGTTTTGTATTGACAACGTTATTAAAATTTTACGATCTACTTTACGAATACACTTGGGAAATTAATATGATAGGATTTTCTTTTGCTACTGTTTAAGTCTAATATCATTATCACCGTCTTCATTTTGTTAATGACAATGTAAAAATATATGATAACAACTCTACTAATTACATAAAAGAAAGCAGAAATTCACTGAGCTAATTTTGGTTTTTGTACTGGGAATCGGAGACGGTACTGTTTCGATTTGCTAAGCTCTCATCAATCCGACTCTCTTACTATAGCTCAGTATCGAAAAACAATACACAAAACGGACAAACGAACAAGACAGTGACCCCTCATTTAAAAAACATCAAAAAACAAATCAAGAATAAAAGGGGAGGACAATAAATCCACGCTAGCATTCCGCTTATCTGATTAAGGATTTATTCATTAAAAAGTTAGTATATGAAATTCAATTTAACGTGCCTGACAAGATTATTACATAAAACAGAAACGCACAGAATGAAACAAAAATATTCAGCTAGGTATACTGGGCGGATCGGACTGATAAGTGTAGTAACTCGAAACGGTACCATCTCCAATTCCCATTACAAAAACCGAAATTAGTTCAGTGAATTTCTGTTTAATTATGTGCGTATCTGTTTTTTTGTATGTAATAATCTTGTCAAGCACGTTAAATTTGGAGAGAGACATAATATTCGAATCTTGGATTATAAAAAAATTCGAGAAATCCGTGTTTTAAAAGTAATTTTTTAGAAGAACACAGTAATTACTGATGGCATTAATGGTTATATCCCTAAAATGAAGATAGAAAAGAAATGACGGATATTTTTTTCGGTTGGATATGGGAACTTTCTTTTTTTTGTTAGATTAAACCATCCAACAAAAAGTTTTAGCTCCAATAATTCCTCAAACTTTACTCTTAACCCTACAATGAAATTTCTGGGCACGCTATTGTTGTAAGTTATTACCAATAAAAATAAGAAATAGATTGATGACAATAATAAGCAAATAAATAAATAACATTTAATTGTTCTAAGATTAATGCTTATTTTTAATAATTTCTGAAATTAAGTTTTTAAAATTAAAGTTTTTTTTTATTCTTAAATTTTTACTAAATTTAAAAACTTCTTTTTTTTCATATAAGCTTATGTATAAATTAAAATTACAAATCTGGCTTGCATTAATTAGTATTAAGTATTCTACAATGTCAACATTTAGGATTGGATGTCATAATTACTTAATCAAAATTTCATTATAAAATTTAAATTCGAAATCTTTCTTATCCAGTATACTTAACTGACACGTTGTGTAATAAACTCTAAAATCCCATTAATTCAATATTTAACATTGAAGATATTTCAGATTGTTGATTGTGTATAGATGTGGAGTTAAGGAATTCTTCTATATCTTAGGTTTTCTAAATGTGAAGGTTCTTGCTTGAGTCTTTGGCCTAATACATATTGTTGATGATGTGTGAAAAAATCGGATGTGAAAGATGAAACCGGAGATTAGACGTGACTTAAATGAGAAATACGTTGAAGTTTGCGGAGACACGTCAACGTTACTTGAGGATGTGATTTATTTTCTTCATCGAATAACTGAATAACTAAAGCTGATCAAAATTACAAGAGAATATTAGGCTTAATACTTTTGAACAACGTTGAATCTTTGATTGCAAATCAATAAGAAACATTTAAGAATATAATTTATAATTTAGGATTTAATGAAATAGTCAGTAACGAATTAAGAACCATAATTATTAAAATAAATAAAATAATATTTTGTAAGTAAATCATTATTATAAATTCCCCTAAAAGTAAACTCAATTGTGATAGACATTTTTTTTTAGCATTCCCATCTTATAAATTACATTGTTCACATGAAAGTTAGACAATTTTTTAATCTGTTTTAAAGTCCTACCAGTTTTTATTTATTTTAAGTTTGTAAACAATTCGCTAATAATTCTGCTTATAAACTACGTTATCCCATAAGGAAAGATATTATGGAATTGTTGACAAACTGAAAGTAAATTAAAACTGGTCGGACTTTACAAAAAGTTGAAATTTTTTCATGATGTTAGGTTTTTCACTAAAATTTTTGGACACATCTTGAATCACATATTCCTTCTACAAAAGCTGCGATTGAAAATGTCTAAAACATTAGTTAAATTGCAGGTATTGGTGACATTGTAAGACAGATTCATTTATCTTGGTATTGTTTTGCTTTATGTAATAATTGGAAATATCATGGAATATGATACGCTTTAGTTCTCATAGCCTTAAACTGCACTTGCTAATATTCTTCATTGCAGAGACTTCTAAAAATTTTCATATTTTTAAAATTGGAAAATTTCTAAATCTAATTGCTGTTAATAAAAAACAACAACAACTTATGAGTTGAATCTGAGTTATCTAATTACTTTAAACAGAATTTTCTTTATAAAGAACCGTCGATTTTGTAATTGCATAAATAAACGCAGCAGGGATATCCAATTCCGTATCTTTCCGTTAGCAAAAACCAACAAACAAACTTTATTTATTGTCTTTTTCATTTTCAAGATCATCTTATGGGTTTCTCACCCTGAGATTTTCGTTTATTTTGTTTTCGGCATTTTTTTCAAAAAAAGACCGTTTGCTATCTGATATATTGAATTGTTAACGAATTCCTAAAAATAATTCAACACCAAATTTTGAAAGACAGTAGTGCAGGTCTTAACTCGATCGGAAGAGGTACACTACTGAAAGAAATGCCAAAATCTTAACACAGTTTTAACATTTCTTTTTTTTTTTGTCAATTCTGTTCATTCTATTGATAACCTATTTTAATCATTTTCCTCTTGTTCTTTCACTTCTTATCTTTGATTTATATTCGCACAGCTGTCTTTGATTTTTCTACTCAAGATCCAATTTCTCTTTGTAAAATAATCTATTTCATTTACATAATTTAGTCTTTTTCCCTTGATCAAGATGAAAAACCACACATTAACTTCGAGTAACCTATGATACAATAACATCAATCCGCTTTCTAAGATAACCTGTTAATAATGAGACTTCATTTTTCTTCTGTATTTTTTTCTTTTCAAAAGGGCTAAATAGTTCTCTTTAGAATAAACTGCCCTGATCTTTTTTTTTAATTGTTCATTTGTTGAAATTACATTCTTACACCTGAATTGTACTTGCGAATAGATTGAATTAATCATCACTTTTTAAATGTTTTCCTAGCCTCTTTTTAGCGACCAAAATCGGTAGCTATTGTTTTGTCCTGTCCGACCGTCCGTATCTGTCGTTCCGTAATAAATCCCGAACGGACCATCGTGTTCAGAGGCCCAAACAACGTAGGAATGGAGTATTTTTAGGGGTCAACGCCCCTCCCCCCATTTTCAAGATATTTAGTATTGCTTTCATTGGATTTCCTTTATTAAGTGAATGTTAGGAATGCAACTATTCGATTTCAGTTGTCAGATATAGCTTGATGCTTAACGTCTCGGTCTCATACCTGAGGATTGTCAATTCAAATCCGTATATCTACTTTCTTTTTTTTTTCTTCTTATTTTCTTAACTTTTTTAAAAAAAAATTTTCCAATTTTTTTTTTTTTATTTTTCTTTACATTAATGTAATTCCTTTTTTTATTACTATTTTTAATTTTTTTTATTATTGTGGATCGCCTTTAAATTTATGCTTTAGCAAAAAATTATATTCACTTGTTTTTGTTATTGAGTCGGTTTTAGATTTTAATTTTAATATTTTTTCTAACATTTGTATCATCTCATTAACTAGGTTTTTATTTTCTTAAGACAAAATAGTTTTATTAAACATTTATATAAATAGAACAACATTAAACAAAAGTTTAACGTGCGGAAATAATATAACATCACAAAAAAAAAAACATACACGCACATAAATAAAGAATCACTGATCTGTTTTTAATTTTTTCGATACCGGGAATCCAGGACAGCTGTTTCAGGTTTCTAAACCATCATCAGCTGGATTCGCCCAATATCTTACAGCTCAGTGATCCCAAGAAACACAAAGTGAACAAAAGCCAACAAGATAATGGCCCTCTACATTAAAAAAACATATAAAATAAGAATAAAAAAAGGGCAGAAATCCAATACCCGCTTGCAACTACTTAGCTTATGAAGGATTAAATTATAAAAAAGAATACATTGAACAAAATAAAGATCAGTGATTCCTTATGTATGTGCCTGTATGTTTTTTCTTGTGATGCTAATAACAACGTTACTTGATATTTTCACTTCCAGTTTAAGAACCCAGACGTCATTCATATCGTATTAACAAAAGAAGTCCTCAAATGTTTTGCAAAGTAATTATTAAATGAAAGCATGTTTACGTTCTCAGTTAATTGATGTACCTCCCTCTCGCATTCCTTTCATAAACATTTCAAAAAAATTACAACAAAAACAAAAAATAAGAAGAGGAAATATTACAGCTCAAAAAAACGTTAAAGCACTTGAAAGAAGTACAATTAAATGTGAAATCTGTCCTTCAATAATAACATCTTCCTAATTTCCAGTTACTGTTTTTCATCCTAATGGCTTCTTCTTTGCTTGTAAATAAGAAAACAAAGTTAAAATTGTTTACAAAAACATTGCAGTAAATGAGGTTTATTTGATAAGGGGTTGTCGAAATCTTCAGAGTCTGTTTTCCATCAGTATCCCACGCACCAAAATAACAGCATAATCGAAATAAGATTAAGTTCCACTTCTCCGTCCCACGCGACAAGTGTTTAAAATGTTGACAAACGCCTATATTGGCTTCTCGTCCGATCAAGTGAACTTATCTAATCTTTCCGTGTGTAATACGGCTCCGTCGTAAAATAAAGATAACGAGAAAATGATTACTTGTAGGACATTGACTCCTGTGTTGACAATAACACGTTTCCTTGCATTAAATATTACGTGTGTATTTCACTACTCTTATAATTAACATTACTGCGTTGTTATGACAGCTTATTATTACCGTGTTCTGATTTTATTTTCATTTTTGATTCCATAGATCTTCGGCAAGGAGTACATTTTAAATCAATTGAATATTAATAATATGGGTTGGACAGTATCTACAGATCTACTATTCTCGATATCTAAATCGATTAATAAGATGAAATCGAAGATACCTTTGTTCTGTCAGATTGAATAACAATAAATAGTTACTCCTTTCAGAGGTTCTGGATGTGTCTCAAGGCTACTATCACGAATTTAAAATACTGTCGTAAGAACAACCATAGTCTACTTTGCAAATCAATTGTAAAGTAGTTTTCTTACATAGTAATTCACTACTTGTGGAAGTGGCTATTTAAGTGAAAACACAATCAAACAAAAATTTAAGTTAATGCATTTCAACCATTACCACTTCGTTATAGTAAGAGATTAAACTTCCGCAAAAATTGTATTGATCATCCATTCTTTAACTTCTGTAAAACTCTTTACGTAAAACCAAAAATGAAACTAGTAAATAGACTAATTCTTATTTTTTTTTTCTCGATCTCTTTGCATCTCAATTAAAGAACCTTTGGTTTACATTTCTAAAAGTGTTCTGAAAACAAAATAAAATGGCCAAAAAAGAAATGGCATTTTTTGAGTTTTCATTTTTCGCAGGTTTTCACAATTAGGAATTAAAATTTTGTATGGAAATTGGAATTGATAAAAGAAAAATTGTTAAACTCTAGGAAACAAGATGAGATTGAAAGCTTTTAACACCATTTCATTATTCACAGTAACTGATGTTTGCTGAAAATGTATAGGAGTTGTGAAACTGCTGGATAACGAATGTATGTATCTTGGATAACGAATGCTGATATTAAATTAGAAACATAAGCAATAGAGATACGGATGAAACTTAAAATTTTTTTAAGCAACTGTGATAGATTTTTAAATTTCGTCCGTAACTGTATTCACACACTTTAAATTTTATCCATAAGCAGTAGAGATCTTAAATAAAAGTTTTTAGTAAAATAAAGTCTGTAGTAAAAACATAATAGTGAAATTCCACAGCAAGAAGGATCGCAATGTAAAGAAAAGAATAAGAATTAATACTTCTTCCATTATAACATTATCTACTAGAAATGTCTTTATTCTAATTTCAGTGATTGGAACTAAGCTAATATAAGAATGTTTAAAAGAATGAGACAAAGGAAAAATTCAGAAACGATGAATTACAACTCATTGAGAAAATAAAGGTGTAGTTTTAAAAAAGGCCAGACACACAATAATTAAAACACATAAAACACATTAAAATCTTAATATCACGACCAGGTTTCGATCGGACCAACCGATCTTTTACAAGTGAAATTTCAACAAAATACAAGTGGTCAGTTGCCGGCCTGCAGTTCCTGACAGCAGAGGACGTTGGGGGAAAACACATTTACATTCGTTCGTCATTGGTCAAATTTCTTGTTGAAATTTCACTTGTAAAAGATCGGCAGGTCCGATCGAAACCTGGTCGAGATTTTATTGTGTTTTTATGTTTTTTAATTGTCTGTCCTTTTTTAAAACTACACCATTAATTTCCCATTCGTTAAATTTCAACATCTGAGAAAATAAATGTCGTAGTAATACTTTAAACAAATTTCAGTTGCTGATATTGTTGTTATGTTTTCCCAGTCCCATCATTAAATAAATACATAAACCCTAGATTTTTAAATATTAGACACTTACTTTTATCTATTTCATTAAATCATTGAGATGTTTGAATGGCATTTCTTTTCAGTTTCCTTATATACGTCAATACTACGGGAACTGTCTATTTTTAGAGTTTATACAAAGTTTATTGTAAATTTTGGCATCATTTAGAGTTCAGAATTGTTCTAGTCTTCTTTATTAGACTACATTTAATGCAAATCCATTCAACTTAGAATTTTACTTCTCTGAAAACAATTCACAATTGTAATTGTGGACTCATTACTGCCAGACCCAAACGCCACAAATAGAACTCTGCGAACTAAGAGGAACTGGTGCGATAACAGGAACGGCAATAATAGTTTCCTGAACGTATTCTGAAAGTCGTTTGTATGACGCTTGTAATTCAGACACCCTAAATTGGGAGAAAGGCGTTGCAACTGTCTGCGGCATAAAACGAATACGCATTTGCCGATATCGAAATGAGTGCTGGTCCGTTTCGGTCGCGTGCCAGTTGAAGCTTGAAAAAGGACCCAGTAGAGCCCGGTTAGCCTCCAATTCAACAACCCTTCCACAAAATCTCTGTCTTAATGCGCGATTCAAACTTTGAATCTCTTTGAAGGTGAACCCCTTTCCAAGGCATTTTATTTCGGTGTAAATGAAGCTCACAAACTTTTTCTGTCACAATTTTCTTGATGAATTGCATTTCGAAGCATTTTGATGGCGAATCGATGGTAGATTTGAAAATCAAGTTGTGATAAAGAAAGCTTATTGGCCGCACAGAAATCGAGCTGAACATTTAAAAAAAATTTATCGCTATTTGGAATTTCTAATTTTACAAACGAACCAAGTGGCGCCAATAAAATAATAAAACGCCAATAAAATTTGATCCTCATTACAAAAGAAATGAGCAATTTGACTGCTTAATCCGTCGAAAGGGAAATATATTATCTGGACAATTAAATGAGACCACGAGAATTTTTCTATGCTGCTATCTTAAATGAAAATACTTAGAAAAAACAAATTGTAAAAAGAAAACATAATTTTATGTGAAATGATAACGAATCAAAAGCCTTAACTGAAAACCAAACTGATTAGGGACTGAAAGTAAAATAATCATAAAAATATCCTCATTGCAATAAAAAAAAATAGCAGTCGAATGAAATGACACTTGGTGTTGGCAATGATTACAATGTTAGAGCTAATAAGCCTTTTATTCCTGCAAAACACAACAGGTCAATAATCTCCTTAGTACTGCGTCACACCGCTTCTAGCGTGGATACGGCTTGTTATGGAGACAAAGAGCCGTCTAATGCTATCATGAGGAAGATCCTCCCGTCGCTGTTTCAACTGCTGCTCCAAATCGCTCATATCCTGTGATGGCCGAAGGTGTCTTCCCAACAGGTCCCACGCATGTTCAATGGACGACAAGTCTAGAGATCTGGCGGGCCAAGGATGGGCGTATACAGTAAGTTAAGGAAATCCCGTGCTATACATGGACAGGCATTATCTAGTTGGAAAAGGACCGACTGTAGCCGCTCCACGAAAGGAAGCACCATGAAGTATCGCTACGCCGTCAACGTTCCCCTCATAACAGCGGAGTATCTCTCTATAGAGAGGTCCAGATTTGTGTGCTGCTGAATGCTTCTCTATACTCGAGTACGATGGATATTAGTGCCTAGATAAAATCAAGATTCACACTAAGCACGATTCGTTGTCAGTCCACAGCCGTCCATGCCACCTGCTCATTATACCACTGCAGAAGAAGTCGCCGATGATATGATGTGAATGGAAGACAGTTTTAGAGGTGCCGCGAAGGTAAGTTTTGTTCTGCAAAATCACCTCGCAATCCTGCGGGTTCCTATATGCCTCTGGATGGTGGTCAGGGACACCCTTCGAAGAGCTCATGACTATCGGGCGATGACACGATGATCTCTTTTAATAATCTGCCTAAGTCTCCCAGTGCCTTTCCTGCATTACTCACTGTTCCCTCATATCTCTACTGCTACCATATACTGTCGGACAGTATAATCGGAATGGTCGGGGTGGCGACTAAATCGACGGGAAGATCAGTCAGAGTTTGAGAGAGGTCGTATATCAAAGGCAGTCAGTTGCTCAAAACTGCGCAGAATGCGTCGACGTGACATGCTCAAGAGACCTAGACTTCACAATCACACTGATTATAAAGCACACAGCGATCATATCACTGCCATTCCCATGAGCACAGCCTTAGCGATACAACGCCGCTGCTCGCAGTTCTCAGAACTGGCAATCGCAGTACAATTGCAATCAGTGGCACAAATACCACTAGTCTAAAATATCATTTATTTTATCTTTTCTGTAATATTAATCCTAGAAATAAATGAAAATGAAAATTGTAAAATTCAGTTTAATTACTTAAAACAATCAAATTCTGAAACGTTTAATGACTGATTTATCAGTATGGATCTACTATTTAAATTAAATTACTTAATTTCTTTATTTTACAAACCTATCTTGCCTATTCCTTTACCTACCTTATGTCTTTCTCAGACATAAGCCCATGTTTATGTCTTTCTCAGACATTTGCCTGCGGCTTTGAAAGTCTTATTCTGTATTTTCATTTCGTTTAGAAACAGTTGATATTTTCCTGTGATGCATAATGGATTTGCAACCTAATACAGAACTACACTACATTTTATTCCTTAGAAGAAAAACGAGTTGACGCTACTTAATACAAACTGAAATAACAACATGAAATGCCTTAGAGGACCTTCTTTACTGCTGATTCTGGAAACTTCAGACGTCAAAGAATGAGATGTTTCTGCAATGAAAAAAAAAAACTAAAAACACTTAAAAATTTCGAAATGATTTCGTAAAAATAATCAGTAATTTTTCTATCTAATGAACTGTCTGATTTTTAGCAACTGTTTGAAATTAAATAAATTACGGAGGCATTTTTTTCCTACTAACATTTAAGTTTCAAATCTAGAAACCAAAAAAAACTAAAAGAACATTATAGACTAAATATAAGTTAAATATTGCCCTGGCAAAATATATCTTAGATATATTGAAATACTTATATCCTAAATCCGAATGCCATTGTAGGTTGAATTGTTTTTTAATAAATTGACTTTTAAAACGTAGTAGTTTATTATTATTACTTGCAGAATAAAAAAAAGAAGCTTATTTTTTTTATACCATTCATTTTTCAAATAATTTTTTCTACAGTTTTTTTTCTGATTATGGTTCACTAACTTGTTGGACAAACTGTTCGCTTTTGTTTCAAATTTTGAACCCTCCCCATTCTCTAAAATGGTGAATTTTTAAAATATTATAATAATCTGAACCTTACTT
This sequence comes from Thereuonema tuberculata, assembly GCA_023159025.1. NCBI lineage: Eukaryota > Metazoa > Arthropoda > Chilopoda > Scutigeromorpha > Scutigeridae > Thereuonema > Thereuonema tuberculata. Next base: position 48,738,239 of record JAFIDM010000001.1, read on the forward strand.
TTTTTTTAAGCAACATTAATTAAAGAAATGTATTTTAAACAACCATGTAGGCACTAATTGATAAGATAAAAGAGAAATGAATAAATAAAATGAACATTCACACGACGTTTCAGGACTCCACTTGAAAAAAGTTCACTTGAAAAAAGACCTCGCAATGTGGAGTCCTGAAACGTCGTCTGGGTGTTAATGTTATTATTTATTTCTCTTTTATCTCATCAATTGGTGCCTTCACGGTCGTTTAAAACTATATTTCATATCAAGGCATGTTAATATTTCACAATAATAAATTAAAGAAGTCCTTTTCTTTAACTTAAATGCAGAATAAGCTGAAGCCAACATCAGAATTCAGTGTAAGAATTTTTTATTTCAAATTTTTTATTATCAAACTGTTTCGGAAATTTTTATTGTTGTTGAGATAAAAATCTATTATTAAGCAAACAATTTGGTTATGTTTCTGATGCCTTTGCTTGACTTTTTTTTTTTTGTTCTAAAACTTTCGAATTACTAACTTTCTGCGAAAAATTTGTCGTAAAAAATTTCTACACTTATTCGTCGTAGATTAGGGTAATACTCAAATCAGAAGTTTCTGGAAGTGAAAAACAATAAAAATAAAAGAGCACACTGGGTGCAATCAAGTTGAGAAAGTTCTAAAACTCTTTTCTCCGAAAGAAAACATCAAAACGAAAGAAAACGAGGGGAAAAAAAAGAAAAGAAAAGGTCATTTCCACCTGAAACTAGAAATGAAATTTCGTTCAGATGATGGCCAAAGAGCGGATTTATCAGTTCGAAACGGAAAATTTTTCGACTCATGAAGAAGGAATTCAATCTTTTCGTATATCTGTCGCCGTCGATGAAGTTTTGACTTGGAAAAATTGAAAGGAAGAGAATCAAAGGGCATGTAGAAGAAAAAGATCAGTGAAAGGAGTTTCCAATCTTTCTGGCTTCGTTACTGCGCCCCCAAGCCCTTTAGTGTGTCCCTCCTACATCATTTAGGTTGTTGACGTGTAGCTTTTCTATCACAGCTTCAGCTCGGTTTCAATGAACAGACGATGCATCCTGGGAAAGATGTGTTTTCACTGATTGGAACGTAACGAAAGTTCCAGTGCGGATACATTAATAGTCGTAGTTCTATGCAAAGCCTATTCGTCAGCATCGTGAATCCGTAAACACGTGGGAAGTTGGGATTTCTTTTTTTATTCCTCTTCGGTTATATGTAACATGAAAATGGTCCACGACAGAACTCATGAACAAAACTTGTTATCGCAGTTAAAAATAAAAGTACAAATTGAAACACAAATGAACATTGAAAGAAATATCAATTACATAATAATGATTATCAATTAAAAAAGTATTGTCAGGAATACTTCTTAAAAGAAATTAAAGCAAGACTGCAAATATCCAAAACACAAATTCAAACAGACAATGGATAGTTTAAACTACAAACAAACGTTTGTGGGTAATTAGCGTTTAAGTTATTGTGATTAGAGCATTTTTTCCATTTTTAGTGCATCACTAAATTTCAATGTGCTAAACTGTCGAGCGAACAACGTTGACATACTTGTATTAAAACACATATTAAGTTTGACAGTTCTGCTTACATCAAGAAAAGATGCTTACTTTTCATTCAGAATTAAACTGAACAAATTATCTCGTGCAAAACCACTATTCTTCTATCCCTCTATTTCATCTTCGTAGAAGTCTATGAAGTCTATTTTTGTTTGAATGATTTCTTTGGAAATAAAACAAGTAACTTTTCCATTATTTTCCTTGAAAATCTCAAATGCCCAAGTTCTTCATGTAAATTCTTTTGATTGACGTTGCCTTTCGTTGCTTAGGAACAGTAAATATTTACAGACGCTCCAGAAAGTGTCCACCATTGGGGTTGTCTGGTTGAGAAACAATTTTCAGGCGTTGAAATAAACGCTAACAAGCATTTGTTTTCCCGGCAATCTTCATCATACACATTCACTTCAAAGTATCCGAATTCATCAAGGACTCAGACAATTTGTCCTCTCTGAATTGTTTTCCAAGTACATAGATTCTGGTATAAAATGTCGAATTGTGTAGCTTGAGTGTATCTGAATGTCCTTCAATAACGATGTCAGCAACATTGTTATTTGGACGAATGAATAATTGGAAGAAAAGCGTTGTAAGGGTTGTACACTTGTAATAATTTCCATCCATTAAAGTTTCAGTGCATCTGGTAAAGAAGATTATTAGTTAACATATTTAAAAAATAAATGCGAAAATCAACAATGGAAATAAGTAAACAAACGAAGGCACAACGTTACAAGAAAGGATTCGTACCCTGAGTTGTCACCGCCGGGAAGAGACTGGGACGGACCGTTTCGTCCTTATCGTGTAACGTTGTGCCTTCATTTATTTACTTATTTCTTTGAATCATCGGGCACGTTAAACTTCCTTTCATTTCAACAATGGAAATGTTTTTGCTATTTTATATTTATGCTAATTTCTTAAAGTTTATTTATTAAAAAAATTGGCTTTAAATAAAATGTTAATTGGACAAAGTTCAAAATAACTTTAACAATTTGGTGCCAGAAAATAATCTCAATTTCATTTTCACTATTATTTTACTCATATCAAAAATGATAAAAAAAAAACTACATTTGAAAAAGCTTTGTCACCTGAGTTATTGAGCACCTGACATGACTGTTCGTCAAGCTAATTCGAAGTTTAATCTTAAAAATTTCAATTCCAATTTTACGATAAATTTTTCAACTTTACCTAGGTCTACTACAAAGATTTCCAAATTTTTTTTAAAAAAAATATCAAAATTTTTATATGCGTAATGTTTATGATTCTAAAGTATTTAATCGAAATTTGATTTCTACTTCCCGAAAGTCTCAAATAATTCTCTCATACACACATTCAACTCCTCGTAAAATTAATACCGATTTAATTTTTAATATATTTCCGATTATAAAAAAAAAAAAAAAAAAATCTGTTTTTTTCTCTCTCTTGAATATTAAAAAGAAAATAGCAATTTAAAATCAATGAATCCTCATTATCCGATTTATGCACTTTGGATATTTAAAATAATAGGTTTAATTAGATAATTAAAATGGGGGAAAAAAAGCACGACTTAATGTAATACTCGACGCAACTAATTTCCCTGCGTTTTTCCATAATAATTCTGCGTCGCACGTTCAGAGTAATGACGCTATCACTCTTATCGTGAATCCTTCCTATTATCTCATCAGGCGAGTTCTAATGCAAGAAAGAGGATGGTGATGGGCATCCCACAGCTTGCATTACGCACCCTGCTTTTATCATGGCTTTATGTTGGCTTGGGGTGACATTAATGGACGCTCAAGTGCCCTAAGAAAAGTTAAGGAAGGCTTATCGGTGTTGCAGTTGGAATAGGAAAGAGAGAGTGAAATGACGACGGTGCCATCAGCTATCTCGCCAACATACGTATCGCAGAGAGAGAAAAAGATCCAACAAACAGACAACCTATTGCGACACTCACGAGGACGCGTGAAAACAATGAAACAATAAATAACACGTCACTCTTGGTAATGACAGTTTTAATTGTTATTTACGAAGATTGACTTGTAAAGGTCAAAGAAATCACTATAATTTATATGTTAGGAAGAATTACATTGTTTAATTGGGTGACAAATTAATGTAAACAGACTTTTATTCACTTGTTGTACCTTAGTTTGTTTTTAAAATATTAACAAGACTTTTAAGTGTATTTTGTTTTTGTAAATAGTGTTTATTATTAAGGCAATGCAGAAAACGTTTTTCTGGAGACTTTACTGCAGGATTAAAGAAGAAACGTTTAAGAAATAAAAATCAAATACTGCATCTAAATAAACATTTTACGCCTTTGAGTTTATCAAAGGGAACGGGAACGGTTGTTTCGTCCTTTTTAGGGACTCATCAGCCAGATCCACCCTCCTCGACGATGATAAACCCAGAAAGGCGTGAGAAATAAATAGAAGTCACTTTCGCTCCCAAAAGTGATTTCTGAACAAAATAAACACTTCGAGTGCACTTCAGCACCTTTTTTTTTTATTGTTGTTTATTTTGTTTGGGAGTCACTTTTGGGAGCGAAAATGATTTCCATTTATTTTTCACGCCCAGGGGGGTAGATCTGGCTGATGAGTCCCCAAAATGGATGAAACGGTGGCTAGATTCTCTCTGATGATAAACAAAGGGCGCGAATGTTTATTTATGTGCAGTTCTTTGTTTATTTATTTCTTATTGACTTTCTGCACCTTGAATTTCTTTTCCAAGAAAATTTTGTTTTGTAAAAATACCTTCTGCAAAATGAAGAAAAAAAAAATAGTACCACTGTGCATAGCTGAGAATAAGTTTTATGTTTTTTCGAGTGATCTTGTTTTTAGGTATTTTAAATGTAGGCCTATCAACAAATCTCTTCTTTTCTTCACTAGTTTAGAGTTATTCAAATATTAATTTTAATCTACAGAAATATACGAGGTGATCAAGCTAAGCTTACTTTTTGTTATTTTATTTATTTTTTTAATTGAAAGGGTTTTGGGTGCACTCCCTACTAGCATTGAAACCTTTAGGCCTATTGTGCAAGTCCTATAAAAAGCAATGGCTAAACGTAAGAAGCGAATGAAAATGAAACAAACATAAGAAAGAAAGAAAACATCCATTCCGGCCCCGGGATTCGAACTCAGTTTCATACATCAGCGAAATTAGTAGTTTATTAGCCTAGACCGATCTGCTACATCTGAAAGGCTTCCTTCTGTTACTTTCAATCCAAAACTATTCCAATTTCCACTGAAAATAATGTTAACATTTACTTTTTTCTCGAATCAAGAAGTTTAAAGGTTACGTAAGAAAAACAACAAATTTAAATTGGGCAAAAGTTTTAATGTGAACTGGATTTGATCATAAAAAAGAATTTCTATCAATGCATAATAAACTTTCGCATCCTGAGCTATCATCGATGGGAATCTGGGACAGTCTTTTTTGGTTTTTTTTTTGTTTTTTGTTTTTGGGATCACTTCCGGGTCACTTTCTTTCGCGCTGTCTGAGCATATCATCGAGAGTACATCTGACTAAAGATTTCTAAAAAAGATGAAACAACTATTTCGGATTTTATCAAAAAAACAAAACAAAACAAAAAAAAATTAAATCCTTAAATTGCAATTGCTTACGATAATTATCGAAGGAAGCATTAAGCTTGAAGTCAGTTTTCGCAGTTTTGCTTCTTCAGTATATATTTACTGCAGTAATTACTGCAAAGTAATAAAAAAGGAAATTCAGAAAAGATTCTTAAATATAAATGTTTGAAACTTTTTGTAAACTTACTTTTGTAAACATTTTATAAACTTACCTATTCCTGTCGTATTGCCCAAAAATTTAATTTCAGTAAAATTCAGATAAAATACAATAAGATTCTTAAATAATGAAAGTAAAACAAACAAAAACTAAACAAAATCGTGTGTGATTATTCAAATGAATCTCTTCAAAAGAAAGACATGACAAAGTTTTTGAATTATAATTTAAAGTTTGTATTTGAAACCCTAACATGTAATTAATATTTGCTTTTTTCCTCAGATATTTGTGAGCTATTTTGTACAATTCTCTAATTCTTCCATTATCGTAGATAAATGAAGATAAATGAAACGGAAATTTCTTCTTTGAGTAATTCTTTGAAATTTCCGTTTCATTCATCTTCATTTATCTACGGTAATATTAAACCAACCATCTGATAATAATTCAGAGACGAATATCAGTCACACAAATGGAACATTCAGAGAAATTTAAATTTCAGAATTTCTATTTTATCAATATCCAAATATTGTGTTTGTATAAATCAAACATAGTTTATCTAAGATTCAAAATCCTTGTGGATGAGTATGTGAGAATGTCCTGTGCAGTGAGAACTATGGTTTTTCAGTATTTCCAGATTTCTGGAATGGAACATTGGTTTTTATTGAGAGCATTGTTGAATCTTTTATTAGAATCGCTAACATTAAAGATTGATGCTACCATAAAAAGTCAATGAAGCGTTGCTTTATGAAAAGAACTTTCCAGTAACATAGAAGTACGAGACGAAGACCTAGTAATTCTTAGTTTTTACAGAAAATCGATCTTTCCTTAATTTTCCTTAATTGATCATATGAAGACATTAAAAAAAAAGAAAAAAGAAAGATTAATGGAACAATTCCTAAAAAATAATTCTTTACAAATCCTGAACCTAAAAGGGGTAAAAATTCGTAACTTTCAATGAAATGTAATGAAAGAGTTGGAAACGATCCATTCTTTTTAATTTACATAACTGTTCTTTCCCAATCTACGATTACAAACCATCAAATTTAGTGCTTAAAAAAAAATCATTATTACATATAATGAATGATATAGATCTCATCATCTCTGAAGACAGTGGATATTTCCTAATGTTTAGAGATATTTTTGTAAAGATATTTTCTAATATTAATATTTTTCTAATATTTCCGATGCAAGGCTAACGCAGAAAAACGGATCCCCTATCCCCTATAATGGAATCTTCCTCCCTAATGGGAGGGTCCTAAACTTCCCAACATTTTTTTATTCATTGTTATTTTCATTTACGAAAAAGTTCGAATACTGAAACTTTGAAACGTCGCCTTGTTTTAATTTTAATTGTTAATATATTACATGTGTAAAGCTGCATTATGGTCTCTGTGTTTAATTAACTTAAAAACTTTGTTAATTGAGACCTAGGCCAATCCCCCTGTCTCCCCCCCTGGTTAGTATGAGATAATCCAAGAAGAATCGATTCCAACCGGTTATGGCAAAAAGTGAAATTTTATTCCTTTTTGAATGAACTCATTATTTGATATCGTCCGCCAGATATACAATCAGCCGTGCTCTTAAATAATAACCAATATAAATTCCTAACCTTATTTACTGTTAACAATTTGGCGTGGCGATTCTTTGAATTTACAATAAATTGAGTTTACAGTAAATAAGGGTAGGAATTTATATTGGTTGTTATTTAAGAGCACGGATAATCCAAGAAGAATCGATTCCAATGAAAGCGGTTATGATTTGTTAAATAGCTGAGCAAATAGTGATATGTTATTCTTTTTGAATGAACATTAGTTGATAGCGCGCACCATTGTTGAAGGAGAGAATGCAACATTTTGAAGTTCAACTATGCCCCATTTTGCATTTGTCTACTTCCTCGCAACAATGAACACTGAAAACCCGTTGTCCATTGTTGCACTAACATTGTGAATATTGGAAATCACAACAATTGCGCCTTCCTCGCAACAATGCAAAAGGAACAACAGAAACAATAAACATTGTTGCACTTTGCCGAACAGACATAGAAATAAAAGATTTTAGTAATAAATAGGTCTAGATTATATATTTGCATTTATATTTTTTGAGTGAGGAAAAAAGATATAGAAAAGTTAACAACTTCACAATGCTTCTCAAATGTTTTTGTCTTTTTATAACTAAAAGTGCTCAAATTTTCAAATATTTCAAATCGATAAATTTAGAGTATGTATTACTGTACTTGTTAAGTTTCATTAATGGATTTTTATTATGGACAGTAAAGGTAAATGAAATAGGCCTATTTATATTTTACTATTCGTATTAAAAAAATCCATTACCAAAAAAGTAATGACTGCTGCAAATTTAATCCATGTGCAGTATTTCAGAATTTGCATTATTTTAGCTACAAAAAGAAAACAAATATTAAGAAATATTCTTTGTTCTTTTTTTATTCCATTTATTTTATCTTCCAAAGTAAATCTTTTGCTAAAAAGCTTTGGCTGCAATTTTTAACTCGCTAAGCCTTTCTAAACTTATGGGCGGCTTTTCTCTTGATTTCTGTCTTCAGCAAAAAAAAAGAAAGCCTCCCACGTCTTACGAAAATAAAAAAAAAAAAAAAGGAGGAAGATGAAGGATGGGAGTTCCGACTGGATTTCCCGTTGTTTTCAAGGCAGTAGAGGGCGCTTTGCCCGTTAATCGAACGAACGCCTTGCGTATCCTCTTCCATTCAATCGATGAATGAGCAAAGAAAACTACTCTTCCAACTCATTGCCAAAGAGAAGAAGGTATTGTTCCGTAATCTGTGAATCAAACCCTTGCTTACAAATGACAAGTGTTCTTTCCATTAGAAGATGGCCGACGCACAGTCACTGAAAATGTATTAATTAGGCCTCTGGTTTGTTTTTGGTCTTCTTTTTTTATAATTCGATTTCTGCAAGAAGCTGTAAGACTGAGAATGTTACGTAATGAATTGGATAGAATACAGCAGTCTAAAAGGAAGTAGTAATTAATTGAAGGATTTCATCTACAACTGAGTAAATTTACTTTAATTTGGAAAATACGAGACGATAAAAACAAGGTAAATAAATATCCTAAGCGCTTCATTAAGTTTCCTGTTTCATCTGCTTCTTTCTGATGATTCTTCTTGATTTCTATCGTGATAAAGAAGAACTTTTCCTCTGAAACATTACCTGGATGGGAAACATAAGAAGTTCACGATGTGTTTGATCTACACGAAAAATTATAAATTTGACATTTAGCTCCAACTACGCAGCTAAAGCAACAAACAAGAAAAGAGGTCAAATATATCCTATTTGAAGTCAATGACTATGCTAGCTTGACTCTTTCAAAGCCTTACTTAAAAAGAAGTCATAGGATCAGCAAATAAATCTCAAAAAGTAAATTAGATATCAATAAAATTACAATACGAACATCTTATATCATTACTACCTTAATAATTAACCTTTAGTTGATGTCAGAATTCAGTGATTCTGTACATTTATTATTTAATCAGGCCGTCTGCATTTACATAAAATATTTATTAAATTTAATAAATTATTAAACTTCGATCTTTTTTATGTCATTTAATGTTTTTTGCTACTAGTGACAGCAACCAATTTCTCAGAAATTCAAAAATGCAATTTCTATGTTTCTGAAAATCTCATACTTCATTTAGTTCATTTTCACAAATAACTTTCATTCGTAAATATCATAAAATTTTCTATCTATAAAAATAAGTATTTTGCAAAGACGATGAGTTAATTTATTACAATTCACACAATTTTATGTATAAAGGAAAGAGTTATTTCTTTCTTTTTTATAACAAGGCACATCACACTTTATTGTTTCAAATTCTTACTTATTTTCATTTTATTGTAAAGAAATCTTGCATTCCATTATTTAGTTCTAGCGAACAAAGAAAAAAACGTGGTAGAAATTAAACGAATATATTATGATACTTTTGTAAGATAATACTTCATTGAAGGTACTACGTAAGTTATTGATAAATATGAATTATTTACTTACTGAAACGTAAATAATGGAATACTTCAATAGCTTGTAATCTTCTTCTGAAAAACAAAATTGCTTGGCAAAACTCCACCAAATTGGAAAAAAAGAATGCTTGCCTCTCCCTCCCTAACTCCACTTTGTCCCGTTAGGCCAGTAACGATAATGGTCTCTTATGTCCTGCCTGTCCATGTTTCAGAATTTGAGTGTGACAAAGTTGAAATGAAAATATTGAGAAATTGCATCTTCATTAAATTGTCTTTCAATATTAAGTAAAGCTATAGAAATAGAAGGTTGATTTGCAATTTTACTAATCCAAACATAGGTGTTAGTGAAGAAAAGGTTTTCGGATTTTGAGGAAAATGTTTAAAAGTGCAGTTACGACTTCTTCAGGACACAAATTGAGGAGAAGAAATTTTATTCTACCTCTCCATTCGTTATGAATACATTTGAATTAACAATTAGATATCTTCATTCTAAATACATAGATATCGTTATTTAAAATTAAATATATCCATTACAATAATGATTCATTTTTAAAATAACCATTAAGCCCCGCGAACACCATCCGATTTTGCACCAACTTAGTTGGCCAACTTTCAGTTTTCGAGTCGCTAGAGCCGACTTTGAGCAGGTTTTTCAGCGACTTGGCAGCGATTTTAGTCGCTTGTAAAGGACCAACTCGGGAACGTTGGTCGGAATTACCAATCACAGGGCAGCGTTGGAACACATCAATCATGACTCACGCCCATGGAAAGAAATGGCGTCCATAAACAATTATCACCGCTTCGAATCGACGACAAGCGAGTACACAATGAATATCAGAATATTGCGAGTTTCTTTCACGCATAAATAAAGTTTATACTGAAATACAGTAATTATATGCGGCAGAATTTATCAGAGAGGTTTCAAAACCTCGATTTTTTTCGGATTTTCCACAGTTGCTGGGGAAAATTCATTGAATTATGGGATTGCTGCTATCGCGGCCGACTTCATTTACGAGTTGGTTGGTCTTCTAGCCTGACAAAATCGGACCAAGCCGAAGTTGGCCAACTAAGTTGGTGCAAAATCGGATGGTGTTCGCATAGCTTTATATGTCATCTACGCTTTCTATTTATTTGTAATGACGATATCTAATTGTTAATTTCAAATGTATCCATTATTGTTAATTGAAATTCAAATGTATTCATAACGAATTTAGAAGAGGGAGAATAGAATTTCTTCTCAATTTATGTCCTGAAGAAGTCTTTCGCACAGAAAAATAAAATATAGACGGATGAAGTGTCTAATTTTACAGAAAATTATGGTGTAATGGAGATTTTGTTTCAAATTAATGTTAAATGAGAGGAAAAAAAAACCGATGATGAAAACTTTCTAATTTATGTACGTATTGCGTATTATTTAATGTTAGGTATTATTTCAACTCGGTTTATTAAAAATCAAGTTCTTCGAAAAGATTAAAGACCTACAAGTTTTCATTTAAGAAATATCGCCATAACTAATGAACACTAATTACTTGCAGTAAGAACAGCATTTCGTCACAAATATTTACTTTGTTTTTATTTGCTGTGGTCATTAAAACTAAGAATCACTTAAGCGAATGCACCAACGAATGCAATTAAGGACTTCTGATTGTTTTCATACTCAGGTGATTTTAGAAATGGAATCTGAAATTCCTAGAATTAATTTCTATCAATTTTATATATCTAACTTAGAAACTCCTGAAATAATTCATACTCTTTCCTTCGGGAATCTTAGTTCAGAAACGTGAAATGAAGAGCAAAAAAAGTTTCGCAATTAATTTCAATCTTATCAGGCTTTTGCTCCGAATCGCAGGCAGCCAACAAATTGAATCTTGAAATTCATTTATGATAAAAATCGAAAGATTCCTTGAAAAATTCACAGACCCGTAGGATAGAAAATATCCCTGCGCTTTCTTGTTGTAAATTCCTATTATCAGTCACTTAAAAACTATTCGAATTTATTTCGCAATTTGACTTGTGTTATCTTGGCTTAATACATAATAGCCTTTTATGTTGTTTTCAACAGAAATAAGAATTAGGATAACTCAAAGGTACATTTATTCCAATCCTCTTTCTTCCACAAATCTACTTAGATCCAGTCGCATTTAGAGTCATGAAAAGAGCATCATCAATATAACATTATTCTTTAAAGAAATACGTGACAAATGATTGAAAATAACTTTCTGTAAATTAAAGAAAGTCCTTTGGAGGGATATTCATTGTAGGCTTGGAGAGATTGACTTAATTATTGTTTTAAGACAAAAGTAAAATATTTTGGAAGATTTGTTCAAGTGTTACACTGAAAAAACATTTAAATATTATAAGAAAAAATATTATAAGATATTAAAAATATGATGAATTTTTCTATTTTAGAAATTTGAAAAGATTAGCTGTCCAGAAATACTCTCATGATTTCGAAAGGGTGAGGCAAAGGTTATATATAAAAGCATAGATCATTTAAGCCAATTAAAGAAGGTCCGAATAACCTATGGACCGAAGTATTGTTTCAAGAAAATCAGTGGACGGAGCGGAAAACTCTTCGTATCTTCAAATTCGTTTTTCTGAGAATTTTGATCTATTCCTACCTCAGACCAACCTCTAGAGTTAGGCTGGAAAGTAGAACAAGGAAACTTTTCTCGCTTTTCAGCCACTAACTAGTTTCAAAGATCCACGTTGTCAGTTCGCTTGGGTATATTTAGAATAAATATTGATTTTTTTTTTTTTTTTTTTTTAAATGGAAATGAAAAAAAAAAGTCGGCTGTAATCCAGATAATTTATATTATATATTTTATGTTCTCGTATCTCATTAAAATCTCATAAAAGTTCCGTCAGCGAAGTAGAAAAAAAAAAAAAAAAAACACTTCCTGTTAACCTGTTGCCATCTTTACTATCCGGATGATGAATGGTGCTGTAGTTTGCATAAATATCAGAAGAATGATTTATATCGAAACCACAATTTACGTTAAGTTTCAATCCACCCCTGTCAAACCACGATAACTCGGCTCTCCGCAGGCTATTCCTCAGAGCCTGTCAATTACTCGGAAGATAAATATTTAGAAGTGAAGGATTATACAATTTGCCTTCCTCTTCCAAAATGTTATCTCGGGAGTAAGACTAAGTTTATTTTAATTTTTTTTAGAGCTCATTTGCTGTCCACATGCTACTTTCTTCATCGAAATAGCTTGTTCGAGAATGCTTTCATAAATGGTAAATAGTAATAGTAATACTGAAAAACCTTACATCTCAGTTTTAGAAAGTTCATCTGTAGAAAATTTTAGATTAGAGATATGTTTGCACAGAATATTCAATAAGTTCTTATTGTTGTTAATTCGAGTTAACTGCGCATGTCAGGTTATTATTGAGAATCCTAATGCATTAGAAATTCATGTTTAACATAAAATTACATTAATATGCAAATTAACAAATACCTTTAGTTTTCAGGCAATCGAAATTCCTTTCATGAAATTAATATACGTTGAAGTTTGTATGTATGGTTATAATCACTCAATGATTCTGCTTACAACTTGACATGCATATTTATGGGCAGAAATGATGTGTGTGTGTGTTTTTTTTTTTTGTTTTGTTTTTTGTATTTGATATTTTCTCTTTGTGGATCAGTGTTGAAGACTTTGTACAATTAGAGATACACAAGTAAAGCATTCAAAATGAAACATTTGAAAAAAGAAATGACAATCAATTTTATTGAAGTTCAAGAATTCAAATGGTACTGACTTTGATCATTAATATTAATTTAAGAAAAATATAAAAAGCAACATTTTAAGAAAATTAAGCTTTATGGACTTCGAGAACTTTCACGTGTATTTTTTTAAAATTTAACAAAAAAAAAAAAGAAGTAAAAATAGTATAAATTCAAAGAAAACGAGTACAAAATTCGTAATTAGCTTGAAAAATCCAGAATCAGTTCTAGACTTTTGTTTTATTTTTACTGGATTTTAGAAGTTTTAATAAAATTGAATATGTCTACTTCTTACATTACGATATTCAATCCAAAAATATTTTGACAAGAAAAAGTTAATTCGCCCTGAGTAGTTCTTGGTTGAGCTGCGTCTGAACTAAGATTTCCTTTTTGTTCCTCGTATTGGAATTGTCTTGAGACGATCTTCTCGTTTTCCCTGAATTCTAATTTCACACTCGAAGTCGGAAATCCTTTCATTCTCAACCCAAAGCACCAACTACATGTATTAAAACTGTATGTGATCGACGTTATGTTATAGAACTTTGCATCACCTCCAATGAACTCTTCACTAATCAATTTAAGAAATTAAAATGTAAAGAATCATTTGAGAACAATCAAGTTGATCTGTATATATTCCAACTCTTTACTTAATGATTTTGGAGAGGAACTTTAGAAGTGTTATCAACTAACAAATGATCAGCTGAAATCTATTCAGCGGTTACATTTAAAAGATTTCAAGGGAAATGTAAATTATAAGTCATGGAATGTAAATTAGAAATTGCCCCTCTAATCTGTTTTAAACCGTGAACATTTGCTTGTACATGTTTGTATATGCAAAAACCTTTTATTGAAAACCGAAAATCAAGAAAGCCCACAAGACGATTCAATTCATAACTTTGGGATTCCTTAAGACAAAGCTAGATCGAAGTGTACGAAGTTATACTTGGAATGGTATAGGGAATCTATCGATCTTATTTTTTTAATTTTTTATCATAGAAACTTAATGATAAGTAAGTAAATATTACAATGCTAAGCTACAATATTAATGCATAGAATAAACAAAGCAAAATTAGTGAGTATAAATAAAGAAATTACCTAAACTGTCAGTATTTGAAGTTGAATAGCTGAGGTTTCTATTATCTCGTTCCAAAGCTCTATCAGTTTTCGTCAGATATGTTGTATTGTTTTTTAATGTTTCGAGAATTGTTAAATATGGAATACTATATAGATTAATTACCGATAAAAACTAACTTAAGTGAAATAGCCAAGACTTGGATTAGATAAAGTCTACCTCTTTTTCAAAATTGTAATTTTTATTCAATTAGAAAAAAGTAAATTTAATAATTAAAACCTGAAAGTTAATTCTTAGTTCCAATTCAGTGGCGATAATTTTATTTCAATGTTATCAGCAAAAGGCAGACTTTGTGTTTACCGAAATTTGGAATGATGTTTCATTTGCCAAAATGAAAGAAAATTAATTATTGATATTTTTCCCTTCTCAGAAATCGTAGACGTGAAGTAAATAACAACAAACTGGTAATAAAGTTACTAACAACTAAAGACCAACAACTACTTGGCTTTCGATCTTAGATGTAAAGTTTGAACAAATAAAAGTGAAATTAGTAAATAAATTACAGTATAATCTTCTACATCTCTCAATTCATTAAATGCAATAGGTAATGTTTTCATTACAATTCCAGAAAGTTCTCAAGTCTACTTGAGGTCCATTCGAGAATGTTATTCAAAGGATATAAATTGAAGAAGATAGCAAATGAAGATTTTTCTTTTTCTATCAAAAGTTTCAGCAAAATTGAATAGAATGAAGAGAAGACGTTGGAAGATGGGAAATGGATCAAAAACAGAATGAGAGAAAGAGAAAGAACATCTTTTAGTTTGATTTGCTCCATCTCTCTTTCAAAAATTGAATTTCACTTTTCAAAAGGAATGTTATCTTTTAAGACAAAACAGAAGTTCCATTTAATTCGGAATAATTCCTCTTTTACGTTATTGGATTACTGCGGCTATTTGTCGAACGAACGACTCGAACGGAATCGGTGGAATGGTTGTAAATCCTGCGCATTCTGCAGTTCTTTGGTTTATGATAAAGTTTTCAAACAAACGATGAATTCCGGATTGAATTAAATTAATTCATAAAACAAAAATCATTATAATTAGATACAAGATTTAGAGCAATTGTAAAATAGAATTCAAATAATTCCTACTGTTTTTCTCTCAAATTGTTATTTTAATCTGTTGTTTCAAGATTTATCTGCTGTTGGATAGATACATTGTTTATTCTTAAATCAAAAGCAAAACTTGAAGAAATAACAAAAAAGTTTTTTTTTTGTTTTTTTTTTACTTTAAAATGTGAAGAATTGCGTTCTTTCTTTCTTTCTCCTTGTGGTGGTGATTAATCCAGATACAATTTCATGTTCTTCCTAGAAATCTGGATATTCAACAAAAAATAGGCTTCATTTATGAATATTCTTTGTTTATCAACTTATATAATTTGCTAATTTTGTCTGTCTGTCCGTCTGTCTGTAACTCGATATAATTAAACTATTAAGATAGATCCAAGGTTCTGAATGGTACCATTGAATCAAGGTACTCAAATTGGATGAAAATATTAGTTCATTTTGTCATTCCATGTTGTTTCCATGAAATTTTGCCTGAAATTCTAGCAAAACATACGTTCAAAACCAAATAATTTTGTTACCACTGCATCCATTTCAATGAAATTTGGCATACTTACTCAGTTGTTTACGCTGATTTCGAAACTCAAAACCATTTTTGCCGTAGAAGCTTCGTTCACAAGTTAGCACAGTATTTAGATTACATTTATTTTATATTTCATAGTTGATAATAAAATGATTTTTCAGATTTTTTTTATGCCTGTCGTCCGACAGGCTTTGCTGCTAGTATTTAATAAACTTTATCGTAATTTTTTATATAAGATCATTTTCTCAATTTTTTAAACTTTATCTAACTAACAGTATCTCTTCTATGAAAATGGCTTTCATTAATTAACGTATTTCCATGCCATACACGACAATGACCTGTTGATGAATTCAATATTCAGTGGTTTCCTTTGCCAAGAATATAAGGAGGGATCAGTTATACCAAAAATTGTAATTCAAGATCAAGAATTTATAATTGCATTGTTTGCTTTTTATCCTCACAAACTTCAAGTTTCATTTTAAGTTCAATTCACTCAACCTTGCCTTTGCTCTCCAGAATAGTAAATATAGATACTGGGAAAAATATCTCAGCTGTTGTTTGAGTGAAAAATTATATTAACAAAAAAAAAAAATGTTTGATTGTAATTTAATTTGTTATTCAAGTTGATTTCTCTCGTGAAGGGAAGCCCAGTCATATCTTTATTCCAAGAAGTTCGTGATGCGCTCTACAGAAAATGAATCTCAAAGAAGTTTGTCAAGACTATCTGAGCATACTTCTTTTATCACACATTTTACGATTTTAGCAATAATTTTAGCTGATTTTAATGATTCTCGCTTTTCTAATTTTAAAATGAATATAATAAACTGATAACCAAACATTATACACTTTATAGGTTAAAGAAAGTTTATAGAAATATTAGAATAAGAAAGAAACTATTACTTTTTATTGATTATAGTAATACATCGTGTGTAGACTGTAATATATAAGAGACCATAACACACAAATCTTATTAAACAAAAATATACTTCTTTCACATAACATGTTTCGAGAATTTCTCGTCTTCAGATGTGTACAT
>JAFIDM010000001.1:48755388-48792315 GCA_023159025.1 Thereuonema tuberculata
TGATGTAGTTCTGGTTACTTTATGTTTTTAGTCATGTACACATCTGAAGACGAGAAATTCTCGAAACATGTTATGTGAAAGAAGTATATTTTTGTTTAATAAGATTTGTGTGTTATGGTCTCTTATACATTACTTTTTATTGATTTTAAATTTTTTCTTATATTATTAATATTTATCTTTAAAAATGGTTGCAGTGTTTTTGGCAAATGAAAAGAAAATGATAATAATTAGAAGATTCAGTTTGTTAACTTTCAACAGTCTTATTAAAAGAATTTAACTTCATTTGATACAAGTTTGGTAATTATAAGACAATGGGGTTAAAACTTATTCTCACATATCTTTTTGGTAAGAGATAGCTGGCCAGGAAGGAACTTGTGAAATAAAAGTTCCCTGAGGAAACTAGCAGTGAATGGATTATCTTAAGGTCACGCCTTCTCTTTGCACCACGAAGCGTCCGTGCAAAAGAGCCACCAAGGACTGAGAAGAGCTTTCAGTGATATTAGCCTAAGCACGTTTCTGTCAGTAAAAAGGCTGTTAGTTAACCTTTTGTCTTTATCTATTTGACGGTAAATATGTTAGCGAAAGATTGGAGCTAAGCCAAGAACGTACCTTCCTACCGAATGGTTTAAAGGAAATGTCTATTAAACATTCCACACGATTCGAATTCAAGGATTAACAGTTACATGATTTAACTGGCGTAGTTAACGAATCATCGCTAATTAGAAGATCCTCGATGTTCTTCTAGATAAATAAATGAAGTAAACAAAGTTAGTTTCAAAAAGTTCAAAGAAATGGGTTATTTATAATAAATAATTACAATAATTACTTGAATTTTTAACAAGGGAACAAACTAAAATTAGTGATGAGACAAATCTGCTTTGTCTTAGAGAGATCTATCTAGATCGTTGCTTTTACAAAAAGAGAAAATAACGAAGCTGACAGTGCTTAAGGTGCTACACACAAAAAAAAAATTAGTTAAGCTGATTCAGATTGAGCTGAATGGTGGCTTTCTAAAGGGTAAACTCAGTAGTTATTGACATCTGTCCCTAAAACGCAGTCTCTTTCTTTGGAGGATCAGCCCAAAACTAGACACATTTATCCAACTTTATTCCTAATGCAGAATTCAGCTCAATATTGAATTTAGCGGATATTCAGAATTCTTATTATTGAAAGAATGATTACGTAAATGTATTATTTGTGGTACTAGTCGTACTGCGCTTTAAAGAAATCAAATTTACGTCTTCGAATTCCTATTTTTTTAAGCAGTATAAGTTGATCGTAAAACAGAAAGGAAAAAGCACCTAAAACTAAAAGTCATTTACTGGGCTTCAGAATAAAATTATTCCGATCCAAAAAGAAGTTACATTGAAAAAAATTATATGATAGAAATTGTGTGTTTGATTGAATAGTTGAAAAGTTACTTATTACTAATGCTCAATGCAATAGATGAGAAAATTACCATGATGGCGTCCGAACTGGTTGTGTCAATAAGACTACAGTTGAATTGCGCCAAAGATTACTTCGGATTTCCATAACATTAACAAGAACGAGAAAAAATAGTAACGATAGAAAAGATTGGCTGACACAAATCACCGACAGCGTTTGGAAAAAGAAGAGGAACGCGACCAACTTTTGGAAATGCTATCACAGAAAGCTGGCGAAGGTTAAAAAGAAAAAACTGGGAAGATTCCATCGCGCAGCGATACCTCCTTGAATTATAGAATCGAACGATATCTGCTTAGTTTCAAAACAGGATGAACACTTCTGCACCTTTTATTTAGTGGAGAACTCTGACGAAGAGAAAAAAAAAAAATTTAATTCTTGGTGCACTTTTTGGAACCTTTATTCTTAAATTGATTGAGCCGTTCTACTATTGGTTTAAGATTTCTTCGATGGATCTTGTGCTAATGCAGAAAAGTTTCAACAATACATTCGGAATTATAAAAAACGTGATGTAATCATGCCCGCTAATTCATGTACTTTCCTCGAGACGCCATTCGAAATACTAGAATAGAACTTTTTTGTGGTTTTGGTTTTAACAAGGTTATAACTGATATTTCATATTTATAAGCTAAATTACTTGCTACATTTCTTCTGTTTTAACTGCAAAAAACTACTACAGTAAACGCCTATATAATTTACGTGAAATTCATTGAACCCAGTGGCTCATTTTAATTAAGCTTTTAATTTAGTAGGAAGCTCAAATTACACTTGCTACAAATTTAATTTTGCAACACCACATGAGTAATGTAGGTAATATTATAAATCATTGATTTTTCAGAAACCTAGAGGATAAAATAATTCATTTTTTAAGAAATTGCTTTAAAATGTTATAAAGCAAAAATAAGACCATTTAATTGTTCGAAATCCACATTATAATATTCTTTTATTAAATATATAAGCTTTTTTTTTTAAATGTTTAATGTTCTAAAATCAGACTTTATATTTTAATGGAGAATATATATATATATTTTTCAGAATATGCTAATTGAGTTTTTAAAAGAATAAAATATGATTTATTTTTCTTAACAAGAATTATACTACAGGGAAGAATAAGAAGTTCTGGAAAGAACTTAAAATCTACTTTCCTAAAATGTTTGTCCTTAATTTTTTTTTTTTTATTTTATTTTAAGTCGTGAAAGTGATACAAACCCAAAGTCGTCGCTTGTTTTAAAATTATAATACCTATTGAATAATAAAACAAACAGCATTTTCCGTTTTCTAAAAAAAATAATCTAT
Organism: Thereuonema tuberculata; assembly: GCA_023159025.1. NCBI lineage: Eukaryota > Metazoa > Arthropoda > Chilopoda > Scutigeromorpha > Scutigeridae > Thereuonema > Thereuonema tuberculata. The sequence goes on from JAFIDM010000001.1 coordinate 48,758,128, forward strand.
TTTATCTATTTAAGTTATGCGGTGAATGTTGGTGGCAGGGAAGCCAAACACCGTTAGCTGTGGGTCTACTATGAATCACGGAAAATGGGGACATACGGGAGATAAAGGCTGGTGAAGTGCAGGGGATACGGGTAGAACATCGAGAAAACCTGGCCAGCGCGGATCGTCTACAATCACGAAACCCACACGAGAACCGAACCCCGGCCATTGTCTAAGTGTTAATGCCAACAATTTCTCATTTGACTATCCGAATACTTTAATCATCAAATCGCAAATTACTGGATTAGTTATAAGGATTAATATTCTTTATTAGACATCATAGTTTCGGCTCTAATGCTTTACTATAGGAATTTTGATCACGTGCTCTTCTTAATTTACCGAAACGATCCTGTTAGATCGTATCTTGTTCTGAAATATACACGCCAAGATTAAGAAAATCCATCCATCCAAACAAAAAAAAAAGAAAGTACTTACATACAGATTAAACGATTTGATTAACCTCACTTTCAAAGGAAATTAGAATTAAAAAAGGAACAATTTTATTATAGCTATTATTAATGAAAAAAGAAAAAGAAATTCACTGATGTTTTCCATTAATTATCTTTTAATCGTCTTCATAAACTTTTAATGGCTTGTCGAGGTCACCGTTAATATCGTTTTTAAATCCATCCAAGAAGCAGAACTATCTTTCAATGGACGTTTCATGAGTGCTTTTATCTGTTCAGTTCGTTTCAAGTGGCTTGGCTATTGAGTTAGCGAATTTTATTAGCTTCTCTATCGCTATTGTAAAGAAGTATTTATTTTACTGATAAATCGCAGTGACCCGCCCTTTAATTCTCCATCCGGGTAATATAAGATTCAACACTGCCTCGGCCACCGATCGTTCATCACCAACCAAAAGAAAACGGGTTCTTTGTCGATTGAACGTGAATACCTACACCATAGCTACAGGGATAAGAGACACCATGGTAGCGGTTTGGAAATTGATGTATGAAGCAATCATTATACTTCGATAAATGTCTGTGCTCGATCTTGAATAGCTGTTGAGAGGTGAATTAAAAGAAGGTTCGCTAAATCAATTGTCTTACATGGAAATCTTTCATTGAAATCCATCAAATCTGCGAATAAAGAAAAAGATTAATACTTAGGGTTTTTTTTTCCCTTGAGAAAATTAGGCGTATTTTTTTAGGATAATTTACATTAATTATTTGTGTATTTAGATAAATAATTTTCGGTTTTTCTTTTTTTTTTCTTCCGGTAGGATAGTTAAGAACAAATCTACAGATAGGAATTTGCCCCAAAACTTTGAATCCCTTGAAGAATTGTAGATTGGTAAAATATGCTAAGAAGAAAAAAACTGAAAAATTCGCTCCCAAACAAAACGTGTTTGGGAGCGAATTTTTCAGTTTTTTTCTTCTAAATAATCCTAAATATGCGGTTGTTTTAGTTTCTTTTATTCATGGATTTCATTGTTAATACGTTGCTTAATTGAAATAATACATTAATCATGAAAAAGAAGTTCACTAAGGATTAAAATTAAAAATAATGAGTTTTTTAATCTATTTTCTTATAATTGAAAAGTAATTTAATAAACAATTAACAAGGGCAAACAAATATATTTGTAGATTAAATATTACAATTACTAAAAAAAATTAAATATGAATAATTAAATATTTGTAATATATAATAAAAAAATATTAAGTAAATATGTAAACGGCTCGCAGGCGAGCTGAAACTAGTATTTTAATCCTTTTAATGAGTTAAAATTTTTTTAATCTTTAAATATGTGTGAGGCCTCTTATATTTTTTAAATATGATAATTGCATCTCAGGCACATTAAATTGCTTACTTGAATTGTTGACCAAATATTTGTTTACATGTTTTAATTATAAATAATCAAGTTTAACTTGCAGCTAAGGAAAAAAAAAAAAAGGATGGAAAATAAGGCCTGCACATATCCAAACTTTTACGCCTTGAGCTTAACGGGAATCTGGGACAGCTGTTTCGTCCTTATTAAGACTCTTCAGCCAGATTCATCCTTGATAATAGCTTATTTTCCATAGTATTTTTTATTATCTTTTGAAAGACTGTATTTTTTTTAACTTTAACTACACATTTTAAATAATTTTCATTAATTAATTTAAGCTCAGAGTTGGTAAATTTGTAGGATATTGCATTTATTCTTTTCTCCTGAAATATTTTAAGCTTTTCACAATGCATAAATATTTAGAATATTTCTATATTTTTTTTATTTTAATTTTGATTTTTACATTAAAACCACTCTTAAATTTAAATAAAGCAAATCTACAAGTAGAAACTGGATATTCCATTAATGTGAAAAAACATTCAGTATTACAGATGCTATCATTAACTACGTAGTTAGGCTAAAATTTTACTAATAATAACTTTGTTGTGTTTGTTTGTTTTTTTTATTATTATTTTTTTTAGATATTGTAACGGATATAGAAGACCTATCCCTCTTCTAAAGAGATATATATTTTACCCTGATATTCTTATTAAGATATATTTATGCATTAATTTCAGATGAGGACACTACAGACAAAAATTAAAATGACATATTAGCAATTCCATTCTAAGTCAGCTAAATATCCAGTTTATGTAATCCAGCGTTTGGCTGTTTATGGAAAATTCAGCAGTTTATTTTATTTGGGCGGGGGGGGGGGGAGTGATGTGCAATAAAAATGCTGTAAGATTATAAAAATCATCAATAATATAATATCGGAAGATTCATGAGTCAAACATAGGTTGCGAACCCTTGAATTAATTCCTATTTTTAGCTTCATATATGCAAAAATAGAAAATTTGTAGCCTTTTGTTTTTTGTTTTTTTTCACAGAAAGTTATTCATGCTGAAAGCATGTAGGAGTAAGAATGTCTAATGTGAATCGTATATAAAACAATTAACGATAGTGAAACGTTGTTATAAGCGAAGAAGCTTGCATGGACACTTTTTTTTTTTTTTAATTCAGAAGAATGGAGAGAATAATTGTAAAATCACGTGTTTTGCATACAGTTTATCTCGAAATATTTGTAATTATTCTTTGCACAAAGATTTATTAACCGTCTGGGTCAGCAACTTTTGCTTTACTATTATTTTTTACTAAGTATTTAACTGATCGGCTTCTCTCGCGGTCTTCTAAAAGCACTTGTTGATAATTAAGAGGGCGGAGATGCAAGGCTTTGGCAACCTAGATAACCTGAGGATGGTATCGCATTGTAGAAGACGTCCAGAGATCTAATCGATGTTGTCTGAGGACACAAATCTTGTCTCTTTGCGTCGACTGCTTAATCACATACTTAAACCGTCCTAGGGAAGGCGTGACCCTTTCAACAGAAGCCCCCTCCCCTCCGCTTTCTGTTTCTGTGACTGTTTATTTATTTTTTTTTAATCGTATTTTATTGGGATACGAGGAATTAGGACCAGCAAAGAATTCGCAGTCTTTTCCTTGTGGAGCTCACACCGTAATTGTACAGGTTAGCTTCAGTTGTAATTTTACGACTGCTTTAATTAAGCAAATAAATGTCGTCTTATCATTAAAATAAAATTTACCACTGATTAAATGATAAATGGGCGTCTTAATTTATTTGCTTTGTGGTGGAACATTTGGTTAGGATTTTCATTGCCAATTTGGATGAAATGGTCGTGTCGTACAGCGAATGACCTCTATTAATGAACTGCGTGAAATTTATTGCTCACATATTTTATTGTTTCTAAATTTATTTACTCACTAATTCTTTTGTTGTTTTGTTTTGTTTTTTCTTTTTTTGAAAATGACTTGAATAATAAAGATACAAAAATTAATTTTTAATACAATATTTTTGTTTAGTCGTCGCTTTAAGAGTCATCTGTGATATTTGGAACAGGTAATTAAATAGTGGTCCACAGAACAAAAAGGATCCAAAAACTTCGAATTTACAAGAACAGAAACTCGTCGTTAATAGGCTATATCTTACTTGAATAAAAGAGTAATAGAAGACATACAATTCAACTTATTAATTTTCAAAGGTTGCGTAGTTCTTATACTTACTACATGTAGATATTCGGACTTATTTAATGGAGACTCCCCATTTTGTTAAATAGCTGGAAGAAAGACCGCGGGCTAACATTGAATGCAACACTGTTTTCAGTAATGATTTTTTTAATAAAGTAATTTCTGTCGAATTGGAAGATTACAGACAAAAATATGATATCTTGATGCCAAAATTGCGAATATACGCTGAGATATCATTTTATTAGGCAAACAACAACCACCTGATAAAATTAATTCGTACCAACACTTAACATCCTAGGCCTAAGTTATCGCGAGACTTCGATATAAATAAGGAATAGTTCGATATAAGTAAATATAGTTAAGCATAGAAAAATCGACATTGTGGGAAAAGCTACTTAGCTGAGTAACTTCAAACGTGGCCTGATAATTGATATTGTCCGCATATGAATCAAACATCTCTAAGACAGCCTTTCGTTCAGGCCTTTGCGTGCACTACAGTTTCAAAGGTTTACCGAGAACGGTGCAAAAAACAAAATTGTTCCAGCTATTGTGGATAGGCACAAAACAATATGGATCAGAGGGCACAAAACAATATGGCGAAAATCAATCAAGCTAACAGATGGGCCACATCCAGACACATCATATCAGAATTCAAACTGTGGTTTGCAGAATATCGTCTCTGAATGCACCATATTCTTTGTCTAGAATGGGCTGTAACAGTCGACGACCAAGGCATTGATGCTGAGCGCGGAGAACAAGAAAGCGGGGCTCCACAACACTGGACCCATGATGAATGAAAAAAGTTTCCTTATCTGACGAATCAATTCTTTTGCTTCACGTTGATGGAAGACTCAAAATTTGAAAGAAACAAGATGAACCCGTCATCTTTGGAGTCACTAGTAAATAAACTAGTGGTTTGGTATGTAATGGTTTGAGATTGTGATGTTATTATTTTCGGTCCCCTAATACCCACTGAATCTTGTACCAGATTTCAATCTCACTGAATATCTTTACGATGAGCTAGAAAGGCTTGTTAGTCTAAGATTGTGCCTCTGTCCAATTTGCAGCAACTATCAGATAGTCATGGTACAACATTACTCCACAATGCTTCCAGAATCTTGTAGAATCCATGAAAGGATGACTTGAGGCTGTTCGGAAGGTCAAAGGAGGCATAATTCGCTACTAGAGTACTTAATAAACTGGTGTCTTATTGTATAAATTACTTAATAGTTAACAATGAATAAATAAATAAACTGGATCAATTAATTAATGTTTTAAATTCAATACAAATTATGGCGTTCTTTTACTGTTCAAAAATAAATTATTTCATATAGTTGATTATTTCGTATTTCTCATATGAACAAAGCTATTTTATTTTTTTTCTTGTGAATAAAAATAGTGAAAGTCTTGAATAAGTTTACAGTATTTATGAAAATACGTCAGAGCTAAGAATTTATAAAATATTCTATTTAGCTAATATTTTAATAGAAAATAAAAAGGAAAATGTATTTTCATTAGGCAAATAAATTAGATTAATGAAATAAAAGATTAATTAGAGCTAATGAACTTATTTAATGTGATAATGCAATTATAAATTCATTTGAAATTCATTGTAAACAATGTATAATAATAGAACAATTCAATTAATTTTTTATTTAATAATTATTATTTTAAATAAAAAACAAAAAATATTTGTGTGAGCATCAAGTTAAAACGGCTGGAGCAATTTTTTTGATTACATCTCTAATTAATAATTAATATTAATAATTAAAGATGTAATCAAGAAAATTGGTCCAGACGTTTTAACTTGATGCTTGCAAAAATATTTGTTGTTTTTTATTTAGAGACTTAGGAATCAAGTGCAAAATGTAATCACATTTTAAGTTTCCCATACATGAACAAGTATTAAAAAAAGTCGGCCCCCTTGAAAAATATTCAAAGAAACAGATAGATCTGAAATGCAGAAATATAAGACTTTGTAGGCTTAACAACTTCAGACAGTTATTTTACGTTGTAAAGTTATCTTACGTTGAAAGCTTAAGAAATTCCTGATAGTTACGAAGTAAGATTAGCATTAGGTTATTGTAAGTTATTTTATAACAGATGCACAATAATTGAAGTTCTGTTTAACGACATATTAAACGCGCAATGTATCTTCATATTGTTACAGAAGCACTTAATGCGAACGGTTTTTTTTATTAGTTTTATCTTAATCTTCAGATAATTTGACATTAAGCGATCTTTAATTATGGTAGTAAACAAAGATTAATTTAATTGGATTAGATTACAGCAAACAAGAAGAAGTTATTTGTCGAAAGGATAATTGATCATAAAACCAGTTCAACAGATTTAGGGGATTATATAGCAATTGTTATGGTATTACTTTCATAATTGTTTGCCCCAATCTCTTTAAGAACAACAATTTCTTAAAGAACGAAATTCTGTAAACAACTTGAGTCACCTTATAAATAACCTTTTTTCCCTTATTTTTTTTTCCTGTTAGCTTAAGTGCTAAATATGTTACTTATTTTATTTGTGTTTTATTTATTTACAGGTTATACCTTAAGGTTGCTTGTCTATTGGATTGCAAAGAACTTCATCAATATTAAAAGTAAGTGTTTTTAAGTTTGGTTTTTTTTCAATTATTTGTTTCTTTTTCGTTTTTCGTGTTATGTAAATTAGGAAACCTTTAAGCAATAGTGAAAAAGTGGATAATTATTTTTAGAATTTCATCAGCTGGAGCTACACAGTGCTCAAAAATATAGAGTAATACAAAAGAAATTGCAGTTTAGTCGTAGAAAAGAAAGCAAGAAGAAAAATTCATCTGATTATATGAAATCGGTTTTAATAAATCCGTATCTCATTTGCACTGGCGTCTCTAGGCATTAAGCAGTTCGTCAATTCTGCAAAGATGATAAAACTGAAAAAAAAAAAATGGTTACTTCATTATATTTTTATGTTAAAATATTTTACATGTGCTTAGTGAATTAAAAATATTTTGTTTAGACCGATACACTAGACTAGACTAAAAACGTTTATACAAATTAAAAAAAATTATATTAAAAACAACCGGTTTCGCCTCTTGACGAGGCTTTGTCAAGTGTCAAGATTTGACAAAGCCTCGTTACGAGGCGAAACTGGTTGTTTTTTAATGTATTTTTTTAAATTGTATAAAGGTTTTTAGTCTAGTCTAGTGTGTCGGTCTAAACAAAATATTTTTAATTCCTTATAATTTTTTGTTAGGATTTCATTCCTTATATAACGATGTTGATTCAACGATATTATTGCCTCATTGCCAGATTAGACATAGAAATTTTAAGCAAGAAAAAAATCCTAATTTTTTTTTCTTTTTTACAATTAAAAAAAGTATCTGTTGTATTTATTTATTTACTTTTTTGTTTATATTCTACCCCTTATTTTTTGTACATTACTTCGTCGATTACAACATTCTCAGTTTTCCAGATATTGAGGAATCAATAACAAACAACAATCTAACAAGGAAACATAAACGCACACACAATAAAAAAAATTCCACTGAGCTGTTTTTTTTAATTTATTACTCGGAATCCAAAATAAATCTTTTCGGGTTTCCAAAAGCTCATCAGTTGGCTTCGCCCTTTAGCCGCAGCTCAGTGAAGTCGAAAAATACATAAGCAAATGATAAATAGACGAAGCAACAACCCTTCACATAATAAGCATCAAAACCAATTAAAATAAAAAGATTAATCATTAATTTACGCTTAGCTTCTTAAAGATTAATTATAAAAAGATAACTTCATACTCACAAACAACAATCTAGTTGGATTATTTGCAATTAAATTGGATATTAATTCAATATCCTAGATTTGGAAAGTTGGACTGTAAAGATGATTTATTTTTCTAATACTTTAATTTCTAATCATTATAATTTATAGTACTTCAGTGAATTTCTCAAGAATTTATATTCCATTAAAAAAACAAAGAAAAAAAAAAGCTTAAAAAGTGTTGATTTAATCTTTATTTTCAATGTAGAACTGAACTATGGAGTAAATTCAATAATACACATTACAATTCGCTTCAGATTTCAATTTGTTCAATGACGTTGATTTGCACGTTTTTTTTTCTATTAGATCATTACAACAGTGAATCTTCGCTAATTCAATTCATTATTACACTCATATTATAAAGGAATGCATGATTCATTTGTCATTGATAGATACTTAACAATTGTCTGCAGAAATCTGAAATGAACTTAATCATAAGATGCTTTTAAGACTTAACTGACTCATTGAACCGTTACTACCAGAAAAACAAAAACAAAAAATCACAACACAATATATTTTTAGGCTTCTGATACCGTGAAGCCTTATATCCCCGGTTTGTCTGTCTGTCTGTGGACAAGTATAAACTCAGCAACCACGAGGGCTAGAGACTTGTTTAGGGTGTCTTTGAAAAGATCTTGCCAAGAGTAGTTCAGAGCCGTAGAGTTTGTGTCTCTAGCTTGTCGGGAATAATAATTTTCTTCATTCACGTAACCATAGGCGTTGCGAAGCATTGTGATTGGTTTACTAATCACGATCGCTACCTTATGTTTTTAACCTCTAATATAGCTTACTTTTGAATGTTTTTATTTAATATGATTGAATACGGTTTGTTATACAACATTCTTAAATACTATTGTGTAATGACAATGGTGTTTAATTATTGATCTGCTAATTATTCTTTTAAAACCTATAATTACTTTTTAATTGCAATTTGCATCTGCTCAATTAATTTTCAATATTTTTATCACTAATGTTTCAAATGTGTGATTAATTAGTTGTCTTGTTGAAATATCTACGATCAACATATTAGTTAAATGACCACATTGACATTTAACTAATTGACAGCTGGTAAAAGAATTACAAATGGCTCATTATGAAGTGCATTAAAAACAGATAAAATAACACCAAGTTTCAAAAGAAATTTAAAGGGCAGATATATTGTTATTATTTCATTGGATCAGTCTCATGATTACTGCTATATATTTTCTCGAAAACTTGACTCAAACCGACAAGTTGCTCGAAAAACCTGCCACTTGCTTCAAATAAACTATGATCAAATTTCAAGCTAGTTTTAGAAGCAATTCGCCACCAGCGCGCCTAGAGGCGAGGAACATTTGTTTGAAAAACTACGACAGCGATAACTTCACGCTGGGATCTGGATATCGTTTGTTCGTGATTTCCATCTATGGTCTCATCCACCATCTTCTCTTCTTCCGGGTTTTTGGATTTTTTTCCCCTTTTTCTTTATCTATATGAGATAAGTTGAGACTTAACTTGCAAAATTAAAGCTGGAAACCAATCTCTTTGTTGCTTCGCAAAACTGAATTTTTAATTGCGATTTCAACGAGAACAAAACGAGACTTGCCACTGGAAGTTTACTTCTTTATGTAAAGCGACTCCTATTTCGAGCAACTGTAAAAAGCAAGTCTCCTAGCGTGTTTTCAGCAAATTATAGAGAATAGAAATTAATCAGCGAATTATAGAGAACAAATTAATTATGGATGATACTGTTATCGCCAATTTCCACTTATTCTTTCGTTAAATAAGATACTTTATTTAATGTGAAGGTCTCCTGTCGGACTTACAATATGATTACTGATTGGCAGAGTTTTCTTTTCGTGAACAATCGGGATTTGTATTCTTGATCAAGTGGTTTTTTAATATTAATCAAATCCATGTCTTGATAGAAAGAGCACAATGTAAAAAAAATATATATATATACTTTTGCCAAAACTAAATTTTTTTTTTTTTTTTAAATTTTTGTTTTTAATATTTCTTGTAGATCATATTGTGAAGCTTTATATCTTCCACTTCTCATTTTGATATAAATTTTCAGTATATTGATTTACTTCGAAAAAACTAATGTGAATTTGGAATAAATTCATTATTTTTAATTATTTTTCAGTTTTTATGATCCTCCAACATTTTTTAACAAGGATTCCTCAGTATCAGTTAAGAAAAGATATTAACTTAGTGTTTACCATTGGCAATTAGAATTTGTAATCAGGACTTATATTATTAGGATAATTATGTTAAAGCTGCTTGCTAATTGTTTCTAGATCTAACTATTAATTAGTATTTCTTGACTTTCATCTCAGGATGTCAAGAATTTTCGGAATATATTTCATTAACCATTTTCTTATAAACGGCTCATGAAAGAAAAAGCATATACTTCTTAATATATTGATATATTAATAATTTTTTATTCAAATAAATATTTTAATAATATTTTGAAATATATAATCCCACCCAAAACACTTCGTGTAAAATAAGTTGCCAAGACTCACATGCTCATAATGCTTTCACTGTTAAAAAGATATGAGATCTCATGTAGAGCCAAGCCCCTAACTCTACGAGGCCTAACTCTACAAGCCCTAACTCTAAAAACCCTATATCTTGGTCAAAAAGAATGCCTTGGCCGTTTCGTGGCTGTCACACAGACAATCCCATGGAGTTATGTAAAGGATATGGAGTATGCCAAGGCACACTTTTTGACCAAGACAGTAGGGTTTTTAGAGTTAGGCATGTATAGTGAGGGGCTTGGCACTACATGAAATTGATAACTTTTTAACAGTGAAAGCGTTATGAGCATCTTGGCAACGTATTTTACATGAAATGTTTTGGGTGAGATGAAATAGTTCCATGAAACGGCCAAGCCATACTTTTTGACCAAGATATAGGGTTTTTAGAGTAAGGGCTTGTAGAGTTAGGCCTCGTAGAGTTAGGGGCTTGGCTCTACATGAGATCTCATATCTTTTTAACAGTGAAAGCATTATGAGCATGTGAGTCTTGGCAACTTATTTTACACGAAGTGTTTTGGGTGGGATTTCATTTCTTTTTGTAGGATGAGATCTGATAACTTTTTAACAGTGAAAGCGTTATGAGCATGCGAGTCTTGGCAACCCCTTATTTTACATGAAATGTTTTGGGTGGGATTATCTATTACAACTAAATTTAGTTTTAAGATTATTTAGAAAATGGATTTTTTTTCAATACCCTACTTTTCTGTTTTTCTATTGGTCAACTTGTATATACAAGCTGTTTGCACTTTTGTAAGAAATCACATTATTACACAGTATTATTTAGGCCGAAGCGTTGAGGGTACGACGTATTTCAGATCTTAATAAAATCTAAAGTATAAAAGCTAGGTAAATGAAACTTAGCGTATTTCATTAGTATGGTAACTGCATCTTATCCTGAAAATTTGAGCTCTCTAGTATTATCCAGGCCGAAGCTATGAGGGTTCGATAATATATAACCAGACCCCCCCTTTATGAGGGGTTGCAGGGTGAAAGTTACGGATTTCTTAATTTTGTTGTTGTTTATGTGCAAATCCTAGCCTGCATACCAAATTTCAGCTTTCTAGGACTTCAGGAAGTACCCTAGAGGTTTTGATGATCATGAGTCAGTCAGTCAGTCAGTCAGTGAGTGACGGAATCGACGTATTTTAGGTAATAATAAAATCCAAAGTATAAAAGCTAAATAAATGAAACTTAGCGTATTTCATTAGTCTGGTAACTGCATCATATCCTGAAAATTTGAGCTCTCTAGTATTATCTAGGCCAAAACTATGAGGGTTCGAAAATACGACGAAACACTTCCAGAAAAGGTACGTAGTGCCCTTCCTGCCTTCGGCTCGTCTTGGCGGGGGCACTGCCGTGCCCCAGATAAGTATTTTTATTAAATTTTACAAATTCGGAGGACTATTTTAGATGACAACCAATTTAAGAAAATAAACCCTAAATTATAATCTTGTAACCCCAAAACCCTAAATTTATAGCGCCAAATTTTCATCTTTTTTTTTTATTCAGTTTTTTATTCTTACTGAAGTTCTGGACACTAAATAATTTTATTGATAAATTTGTAATTTGAGAAGACATTACAATTTATATTCTTATTATCAAGTATCAATCTTTGATGTTTTATTTATATTATTATCTAAATAAAACCAAACTTTCAAAATACATTGAAATTCTTCAGTTCTTTGAGTAGCGTAGTCTACAAGGGAAGAAGTGTATGAACATAGACGGTGCAGTGCTCACTTCATTCTTTCACTGTGAAATGCAGCCGTGAGTTTTCCTTTTCTTTTCCCGCCATTGATTCGATAGAGAAGAGAGCGGCGCGGAAAGGAAAAGCACCGTCTAGTTGAGGCGTAGTAGTGGGTTGGATGGGACCATCTTCTTTGGCGCGGCAGCCTGTTGACAAATGGTCGTGTCACCTGCGACTCACGAGCATACGAATAGGTTCTGCAAGCTCGCTGGTGTGCGGCAAATCAGGTATTCGTGTTCCACGGCTCTTTTCCTTTCTGCCTCGATTGTAGTCCAGCCAGTTTCTCGAGTGCTTGCAGTGTCGTAATGTGAATTCGAGAAGGCAATGAAGAACGAATGAAAATGAATATTTACATAGCCATTTAAATTTAATATAAGAAAAAGAAGAAAGGTGACAAAAAGAAACTGCCTTTCTGCCGGCCACAAACCAAAGGATTTTTAGTCTTAATAAAATTTTTTGATCATATTTTTAGCATTTGTGGGAAACGCTTTTACAGGTCATACTAAAAATTTTTTCATGCTAACAATTCGTGATTAATATCTTTACATAAATATCTATATTATTTTTATATTTGTAATTAACATAAATCTTAATCCTTAGTTCATCTCTTAATTAATTGTTAATCTTAATGCTAAGTCTCTCTTTAGATTTAGGTTACTTCTTGATTTCCCAGTTATTAGCCCTCATTCTAATTTAATAGTTGACAAAAAAATTATCGTTATCTCAAATAAAAATAGTAAAGAGCTTAATAAGTAAAAAGAGGATCTTGCTGGCACACATTTCATGCAAACTAATAAAGCCAGGAATTTCGAATTAATATTTCCACGATATCTATATATTTTATTATTTCTAATAATTACTCACGAATGGTACGAATTTATGGGATGAGCTCTGTATCGAGATTCCTCTCCGATGTCCAATCTGCAATTTGAACGCCACTAGTAGGGAGCTTTTCAATTGTAAACATTTTTTAATTTTTTAATCAAGTGCGGTGGATGATGTAATTTTTATCTAAAAACAATTTAATATTACTCTACTTGTTGCAGCCATTATATTAAAAAGCTCTGTATGTGTTCATAAATTGAGTGAGTCACAGAGTTAAGATTTATCAGTTTATCCATAGATTACCTATGTAACACTAATACCTCAGTTTCAATGAGTTTGTCACTCTTTCTAATTGTCTTTTGTAGCTCATCGTTGTCAAAGCTGAGCTCCAAATGCGATTTTTGAATTTCTTCATCCCCAAAGACAAAAATCTGTCAGATTCAGAGTTGATGACTTGCCGTTAAATCAACATTCCTTTCTTCTTTTTTTAAGAGAAAATTTTGCAGGGCTAATTTTTTGTAAAGGGCCAATTCCATTGGTTTCTGAGGACCATCTAGTTTTGAAGCCAATGAGCGAGTCATCCGACTGGTTACAATTTGAATTCGATACATACTGATGTTGCAGTTATAGTGCAGCAGCCCAATAATTATTGTATTAGTTATTCTATTAACTGATAACTTCATGAATCTACCAACATAAATACATATACAGTTTTGTTGATTACTCTTTCTAGTTCATTCAATTTATCAAGAAACATGCTATTGCTACCAGGAAAGAAGATTTGCTGAAATTTTAAAACTTAGAAATGTAGAAATCAAAGAAGTACAAAGTCTTAAACTTCAATCCTGTTGACAGAATTAAAGTTTCATAATTCGAAACATCTTTTCATGGAATTGTCATTTTTCAAAGGTTTCGAAAAATACAAAGTCTCGACAACGCTTCGAATGAAATATGTTTTCACAGTTAGCTATATACTATACTAATAATTTTGTAATCTAATAAGGAGAAATGACAAACTATATATCACGGGTGCCCACGCCGGGGAGTCTTGGCGCAGATTGCGCCATTGAAATTTGGGGGGGGCGGTTCAAAAAAAGCAAATAGAAATAGTGTATCTTACAAGTACAGAATCTCTTTTTAAGTATTAATTTTATAAATTAAAAAAAAGACTGGTATTATTTTCAAGGAGTATATTGATGTGAAGTTCGGGGACAAAGTATTAAGGGGATTAGCTAACTCCTAGGATTAACGCCCGTTTCTGGAATTGAGGTCTTCTCTGATTGGCTCTCCCACCACAGAAGGACCTAGATGAAATTGGTGGTGAAGCTGCGAATCAATTGTAACTATATATATATATATATATATATATATATAGCCGGACAGTGATATGAAATTTGAAACCAAAGTAAAGAACAAATCACTGTCTGAAACTGCCAATTCAAATTTCAGTTCACTGAAACCCTTTTAAAAATATATATAAACCCTTTTGATTGTCAATAAAGTGTCGGATGTGTTAAATGTTTACTCTCGTTACTTTCGATACAAAGTACAACATAACAATATTTAGAAATTAATGTCACATTACACTTTGAAACCTTAGTTTGAAAAGTGAGTTTCTAAGGTCAACCAACAAGATTTGTCTTTTAATTATTAAGAATTATATTAAAGTTTTTATTGCTAAGAAAAACAGTGGAAATTTTTACAAAAAGTTTTTTTTTTTAATAATTTTGCTGCTATACAAAGAGCAAATTCGCTTGGTTTCATGACCCATCAAGTTTTGAAGCCAATGAGCCATCAGACAAGTTACAATTTGGATTCTTAGAAGAGCTCTACTATTCGTTCGAAGAATTGACTGAAACAAGGTTAATAATGTGAATTAAACTTAACTTCCTCCAATTCCTACTCTTTCTTGACTAGCTGTAATTTGTACGTAGAGTTATTTGATCATTTCGTTCTTCATGACAGAACTCGATCTTGTTTAACGACAAACGCTGTAATTCTCAAACGTAAATCTTACTTTATACGGCGACATTACTTGTATATGTAGTTTTGAAAATACGTCTTTTAACCTCAAGTGGATACTTACCATTTTTATCTTTATTCCACTTAATTGTGCTGGACTCAATGCCAGGACAAGGACAAAGCCGGTCTTGCACAAATTTTAGTGGCCGTAAATATCGTCATCGACTAGTTGTTTACACAGGTTGGAGAGGATTCTTCTAGATTGGTTATTACTGAGGAAACCCCGTAAATCAGTCCGGGAAGATAAAAAAAAAAAACATTGGAATCCTTCAGCGACCAAGATTTGTAGTAAAATAGTTTTCATTAATTTAACAGAATGGCTTCTCTTCTTTCTAGAATCTTCTATTCTGGGGTTGAAAATGTAAGTAGAATTTCAGCAGGACTTCATTTCAGTTTGTTGTGACAAAAGGAATATAAAGATCTGCGTATTTGAGCAATATCTTATTGTGATTTTTTTTTCTGTCATGTCACTGTGTGACTTATACAAAATGCTACTTTCTCTGAAGGGGTTAAGAAATAATAGATGAGATTGCAACTATTGATGGAATGAATTAAGAATGATGGAATTAATCTTCCTCAGTTTTTATCATCTAAAACAAAACTGTAAGCCTTGACCTTTCATTTAACTTTACATATAGTTTCTAGAAATCGTAGAGATTCATTGGCTGTCGTCTGCACCTATTTTCAACTTTCTAACTTTTCAACTGTTAGCTGGAGACATGAAATCGTAATAAGTAATAAACTTTGATGACCAAAATGAGCTCCTAAGTTTCCTTTTTGAAATTTAAGATTTCTCGAAATTTCGATGATGGCAAGTTTACCGCAATCCAACACTTCGTGATAACATGAAAACCACACAATAAACTTTGAGATCTAACTTATAGCGATTTCCTTAGTTCTTTGAGTATCTTCCATTCGATATTTCAAAATCAACAATGTAGAAGTGCATCGTATTTCTTCTTATGATCAGAATCAACTTATGGTAAAGAAACATCTTACATTTTTAAATAAAACGGATGGGCCTCGAAATTATTCTACCAACACAGGATTGTATACCAGCAAAGATGTCACAAGATTGTGTCTTTGTCCGACGTTAGTTCAGTTACATTTATGTCTTAACACATTTAGATTTACTTTATACTTTTCTTGATTATTGAGGAAATCCTTTTTGTCTTGTTCCTTAATTTTCCTTAATTTATAATTAATGAAATAGAAGAGAGACAAAATTTTCTCTCATTGCTATTTTGAGTTTTTAGTGCTATCTTGTGACAGTATTTCTGTGAGTGATCTTCAAACATCTTTCGTACCATATAGTGAAGTAGTATTTTTCATGAGTAATATATGAGAAATGCAAAGAGTTGAAATTTGGAAATAAAAAACAAACTATCTATTAGGATGATATTCTTAGCAAACGTGCAAAAAAAAAATCTCATCTTAGTTTGAACAGCAACGGAGAGTTTCGTTGCCCTCAAATCTGCAAGCTTTTCTTAAATGATCATTCTGACTCTAAAAAAAATAGTAAATTTGTAAGAAAATCAGTTATTTAAAAAAAGATTTTTTAATAAATTCATATTCTTATTTTCTACTTTTTTTCCACGCAGAATTGAAGCTATATTCGAGTTTAAAATATTTATTTTCTTTTGTAGGAAGTTCTTTTTTCTGATCCAGTACATTCTACAGCGAATTCTTGTCTATTCCATCTTGCGACTTTTTACAACTTTCAGATCTGAGACAAAACATATGTCTGAGAAATAGATCGTAAATCCGTACAATGCTTTAAAAGTGTGAGAGCTAAGCTATAAATAAAACAATGACGATAAAAACTCGGAAATGACCGAACATTTCGTGGAGTGAATCTTATAGGCAAGACTTTAAATCAAGAATGAGAAACTCTGGCCAACTGCTTCTTCGAGCAACTAACGTAAGAATAAATGATTTTTTTTCGATCCATCAGGAAGTAAGAAATGTTATTAGGGACTAAATCGAAAATAGCTATAAACTAAATTTACAATAAAAAGATGTTTTTATGTTTGTTATAATAATTTCTTTGTTGTTTCCCGTCGTTATTTCTTGTAAGTTTCATAAAATTTCCTTGTATGGCTTTCGTAATATCAAGCTTTTCTTTATCGACCCCTAGAGGGAGGAATTAGATTCTCCTAGTGTTTGTGAGTGTAACGTCCTCTACAATCCAAACTGGAAGTCGCGCAACGTGAGTAATACCTCGTTGGACTCCTGATGGCCTGGAGGTTTGGAAAATTAAGTCGGACTTCCAGTCAAAGCTTCTTCCTGGCCCGGGTCATAAAAATTTTGTCCATTGCGATCTGTCGACACTGAAAAATTAATTCACTGAGAACGAATACCCTCAACCATTTTGGCAACTCTTTGACTTATTAGAGTCATCGGAATGGTCAAAATGGGGCTCTAGACATATTAACTAAACTCAATCCGGGCACCATTCCCAATAGGAATACTTGGGCGGCAACGACTTTCCTGCAAGCCCATTTGTAAGCCAATGGTGTGCCGAGGAAGACATGAAAGAACTCGTACTTGACAACTGAATTACAGTGGCGTGAATAAATTAGTTTTGGGCGCTAATCAATAATTGCGTCACTTTTAACAAAATAAGCTTTTGATACTTTAAGGTAGTATGAAATAATTCTGATCATTATTTTCTTCCGACACAACAAATTAAAATTTGTAATATTATTTAACTTTATTTTTTTTAAATTTCTAAAGCAATATGAATTCATAAAATAGTTCAAATTACTTTTTTTCTCGTTTTTGTTTACGTTATTTATAAACATGTTTAGGTCTAATTGTACTAGTGAATTATGTGGTTTACGACTAAGTTCCCGACGATAAATCGGAGACAACTGTGAAGTTTAGAGCGAGAAATGTAACCAGACCCTGGTAGAAGAGATGCGTAAACGTAGATAGAGTACAAACAGCGGAATTCTCTTCTTGTTAGGCAAGTAGCCTCTTTTCAGCGTCTAATGCCTGTTGACGTAAAAGTGTTTTTCTTTTTATGCCGCAGCGTGTGTAATAGAGGATTCCACAAGAGATAAATGTGTCTCCCACTTGCCATAACAATAAGTGCTTTATTTTCATAGTCAAGTGAGTGAAAAAACGCGCTTGAAAAGAAAAAGGAAATATAAAAGAAAAATATATGAATTAATTAAAAAAAATCATTGTATATTTTAATCATCTTCAGAATATAACTTTATCAAAAAATAAATTGGCCTAATAAGTATTGAAAAATTTCAATATATTAAAGCGTTTTCATTTCAAACTTAAAAAATTGTTTTTGTGATAAATAAGACAGTGAGTACTGTTTACAGAGCAAATACGTAGCCCATCATCAATTCTGCATTGTCAGTTTGTAATTTCTCCTTTTATAGCATTTACATCACAAATTAGTTCAATATTTTTTTTTATTCCTTGTTCTATTGAAACTTTAGATGATGTTTTTCATAAAATTTTATACATAAAAAAAAAAATCATCTTTATTTAAAAGAACAAAAC
The DNA here is from genome assembly GCA_023159025.1 of Thereuonema tuberculata. Classification (NCBI taxonomy): domain Eukaryota; kingdom Metazoa; phylum Arthropoda; class Chilopoda; order Scutigeromorpha; family Scutigeridae; genus Thereuonema; species Thereuonema tuberculata. The sequence goes on from JAFIDM010000001.1 coordinate 48,776,581, forward strand.
ATACTTTTGGATTTATTTAGGTGAAAAGAAATAACAAAAATATGTGTATATCGTTCTGCCGACCTTACATTAGGCTGGAGATAAGATATTTATCCGTAAGAAATTTAACCTTTTTATTTTTTATTTCGACTTATTTTTTTTTCCAACTTTTTTGTTGCTGTTCAAGAAACTTTTTTTTTCTAATTCTCTCATCTATTGTACATCGGGAATGTAACGAGTTGCTGAGCTCTTGTACTTTTTTTTTTTATTTCTTCTTCTTTCCTGTCATCCATCATTGAGTTATCTTCGTGTGGCAGTTTGGAGATGATAGTAATGTAAAACCTTGCGTGGTTTTTATCTGAAATGCCTTTGTCGACCTGTGTCGCTGGCCAGGTGAAAACCCAGGGCGCTGCTGCTGATGTATTTATGTCTTCTGAAATGGAGCCAAACCCAGGGCTAAACATGCACCGACGAGAGATGGAATGTAGATGACGTGGTAAAGGGATTCGTTGGCCTGGCAAGGAAAAGGCCGTATATAGCTACAAGATTGACAGATGGGATTCATGCACGTCATACACATACAGATACCAACGCGCCTCGTGTTTCTAATAGCACTCTCATCAACAACGACTTACTATGCAGGTTTTGATAGTTTGCCTGAACTTTTCGTTGTTCTTTTTCCAATTAGAAAACTTTTTTGGGGGCAAAAGTTTAAGTAAATAGAAGTAATTAAAAAAACAAATCAATAAAAAGCTACTGGTAATGAATGGTAAATCATATCTATTTATTTTTTATTTAATTCTCATTAATTTTAATTTGAATTCTGCTGTTTACTCTATTAAAATTTTTTATTATAAACGACAGAATATATATTTTTTGACGACTGAACCTGTTCTACATGTCTGTCTGTCCCTACCATGTGCAAAAAACTGAACCGCTGTCGTTGGAATGTAGCGAAATCAGTGAAATTTGGTATTTAATTCCAACAACACCGAAATGGTCTGAAAATTAGCATTAACTTTAATTTTTCCATCAGTGTTTCACAATTTTATGTAGATGCTACAGAATGTAGAACATGCTTCCATCTGGTGAATGTTTTTTGGTAATATCTATTTCAGTTTTCTTGATGGTGCATAAATTGCATTTAAGTGACAATAAATGAAAAGTAATATGTCTAATAAATTGAATGGTTTACCATTTATCAAATCTTCTTTAATTATAGTATTGTTGTAGTATAATATTTCCAAATATTTTTGTTGTTACTGAGTCATATTTGGTATAGTTGCGCCATACTGACATGGCCTAGTCGATTAGGCGACGGCCTCCCACAAAATCGGAACTGGGTTCGAATCCCGGCGTCGGCATGGATGTTTCATTTCTTTCTTTCCTGTATTGTATCTTCTTTCTCCTTCTCTTCTTCCGCCTTGTAAGGCACTGAAAAAAATATTCCAAAATTATAGGGTTTGTACGATAGATCCTCCAAGGATGAAAGTACTCGTAGGATGTTCCCGCGGCTCTAATCAGAGTGAAGAAAAATTGATGAACATACTGAGACGAAGTAAAAAAAAAAATAAGTATATTTGCAACTATAGTTTGATGCCTGATTGATAATATGTGTAAAATATATACATATAATAAGTTATTATAACGATTAGAAATTGTAGACGAATACACTATTCATTTCATTAAATCTGTAAACCGTAAATGATAATTTTTAATAAATTTCAGGATTCCATTGCAAATAATACTGAGCCATTTTGTCCTCATCTTTCATCACAATTCTGTAACTAAATTCGGATGACTTTTGATCCTAAACAAAAATGATCCTCCGATAAATCGAAGATAAATTTTAGGATTTCGCCATTATTTGAAAATCCAATTGTGTTCAGGATTAGGAAAGCATTTCGGGACTAGCAATAAAGACTTTATGGTTGATTGTATCTTCCTGACTTTTGCAAAGCATTTAACTAGTCTATCATAGAAAGGGGGGATATTGATAGTAAATCTATATTGATTTCTTTTTCATGCTTGGCCTAGCAATGATAATCTTCCTAAACCCTCCAATATGTCATAAAAGTTGAAAGTTTTTTCATGAAGAGTCTCTATTGCATCGAGATATAAATGTAGGCAGCACAAAAATTTAGATGTTGCTACAATCATAAGCCAAAAGGGCAAATGATTCTTCAATTATTCTTTTTTTTTTTTCAGTTCATTTTCAGTTTAATTGCAAGAAAGAATAGGAATAATCTTTAATAATAAGTTGTAAAATAATTCACAAGCTGTTTAACTAATACTATACTATGATTCTTTTCTTAAAATAAAAGCTTTTAAACCTTTTTTTTCTGCAGTTTTCTATTACTCTGCAGTATTCAATTGCAAGTATTGTTTACAGGATTCCGAACTTTAATTTATTAGTTAATCTATCTTAGTACAGTTTCACTGAAGGTAATGCTATTAGTTGCAAATTTTCAGGTTTTATTAAGTGGAAACTTTCGAATTTAAAACTTTCCAATATATAAATTGATCAAATAAATTGATAAATAAATTGATCAAAATAGTTGCTCTCAAAGTCAAAAAAGAACTTAAAAATGGGAAATGAAAAAGTAACTGTTTGAAGGTTACGAAACACTGAGAAGGAAAAAAGTAAACAGTTTAAAGATCAACTGAGAGGAGAACAATGTATTTTACCAAAAATTTTATTTTTTGAAATATGATAATCGAATGTCAACGTATTTTGGCGGCTTTTGGCCTTAAACTTGTTAACTATTGATCCGAATTGTAGCAATCACAATAGATTCTTACTTTTATACTTTCTGTTAAAGTAGAATAAATACTACATCAGTTAAAAGACGGACGAACACTCGCTTTTCCACTTAACATTATATTCTAAACTTCTGTTTCTAATTTTTTTCCTCTGGTAGATTTTAAGGAATATTATAGTCTGTAATATCCTATAATACCAAGCAGTATAAAAACATTTCACGACAGAAATACGAAGGTTATGGTTGCTTATAGTTCGGAAATTTTGTAAAAATAGTTTTAATTACTAGTTTACAATGTTGAACATATTAAAGTAAATGAAGTACAAGATATGACGATATTTCCAATTACCAAACACTAAGAACCTGTTTTGTCGCGTCTTGGAGTTGGAGATATGCATGGAAACAAACCTAATTTATGCGACGTTAATTGTTTTCAAGTGGAACAATTGGAACTTCGGCTTTTCTTAAAGTTGAAGTAGATTTCGACTATTTCAATGAATCACAAAACTACAATTGTGGTGAAAAGGTTCAACACAATCATTGTTAATACTTGAATTGTTGGTCGAATTTTTAGAGCTTTACTTTGCGATTCTGCTGTTCTTTAAGAGTACTGCTCAACCTTTACAGCTTCAAGGCGCTCATATATTTGGTAAATCCCGCGGCAGAACAAACTTTTCGTTGCTTTGCTACATGTATTGGAAAACTTTGAAACAAATCTCCGAATTTTTTAAATAACAGTCGGTGGGTAAATTATGAATTGATTAGTTGATCCTATCTGCAAAAGAATGAAAAAGTTGAAATTAAAACAAAAGATAACTATGGTGATGTAATATCACGGTGATAGATGACAAAGCACGCATAATAAACAACTGCACGATACCGCTCTTAGGATAGACCAGAACGAAGACAAGGACTAAAAAACAAAGCAAGACAAAACAAGACAAGACTAAAATAATCTTAAATAGGATAGTTTAACGTACAGGAATGTAACATGAAAAGAGGGAATTTCAAGAAGGCTTTCGCGCTTTTCTGGGCTGATCATCGAGTCCTGATGAGTCAAGAATGAAACAGCTGTTCCAGATTCCCGTCGATGATGGCCCAAGGCGTGAAAGCAAACTCACTGTGTATTCTTTCAATTACCGCTTTTTTCAAACATGTTGAACTATCCTATCCAAATTTTTTCGATGCTTAATGTCACTTACGGAACCTGCCTTTTTTTAGGATCAGTTGTAATGAGGAAGAGATGTCCTCGTTCAACTAAACATAATTTCTTTCAATCAATTTATGTTTTCTCTTGTAAAACATTTTACAACTTTCTTTCATGTCACTGTATTAAAAACAATATATTAAGAAATTGTTGACGTAGGGCTTAGCCGAAACCCATAAATAATAATATTTGGCTTTAAAATTTAATTGCTCAATTTAAAATCAAGGAGAATTTGTTCTTAAAGTGATTTATTGAAAACTAACTAAGTTCTAATGAGTTCAAGAATTCACTGCTAATGAAAAATGCATGGACAGAGTGAGCAGCAAAGAAATATTGCCAACATTAACGAGTCAATGTATTTGGAAAAGACAGACATGCGTTTGAGTAGAAGAGCATTTGCGGTAGTAAAAACGTTCATCGCTCCTCTAAGTCAACGCCCACCTGCGTTTCTGAAAATCCCTCTAGAGACGAAAGAACGTGAAAATGGAGAAAGCATTTTCCCACTATCAATAAGAGATAAGAAGCAAACAAGGAAATAATATCAATTTATTTCTTTTTAAGTTAACATTCTCAGAAACTTCCAAGAAAACAGCTGCAAACATTAGATACTGAGAGAATATTGTTACTGTGTTTAAGGGGAGGCTTAAGCCTCCCCTCCAGAATTTACACATTTAATTTTAGTGAGTTTTGTTTGATTATTGGCAATGTAAGATAATAATGAAAAATCATTTTATAGTCTACAGTTTTTTAGAAGATTAACACAACATAAAAATTGTAAATGGGATAAATAACTTCCCCCCAAAAAATAAATAAATAAATAAAAGGGTCCATAAACACTTGTAATACTAATTGGAGTATTCTATTTAGGATTCTAGCAAAATACTTTGCTGAAATTGAAATAGACTAATACATTAATAAATTAAAGCGAAGAGTTCATTGATACTGTAGGAAGAAGGCGTTACTATGCAAATTGTTATATAAACAAAATAAAACTAAATAAATAAACAAAAGCTTCTCGAACCCTGAGCTATCGTGTCGGGAATATGGGACAGCTGTTTCAGCCTTATCAGGCTTCTTCAGTCAAATTTACCCTTGATTGTAGATCAGAATGCGAGACAAATATGAGAGAGCTTTATCAGCTCCCCGAAATGTCCCTCAAACAAAATCAAAGCAACAATTTTTAAATTCTTTTGAGCTCGGCAGTTGCTGGGAAAAAAGAATTTGAGGCCGCGCGGTGCACTGTTATTTATTATTGTTGCGTTGATTTTGTTTGAGGGTCATTTCAGGGAGCTGAAATAGTTTCCTCAAATTTGTCACGCACTCTGAGTTACCATCAAGGGTAAATCTGACTGAAGAAGCCTGATAAGGCTGAAACAGCTATCTCAGATTCCCGACATGATAGCTCAGGATGAGAGAAACCTTTTGTTTATTCATCTGCTGTTTTATGCGAGTAGTTTTTTCTCTAAATCATATGCCTGCACGTTAAGCTTGTTTATTGTTATACAAACATTTTAATTTTATTGTGTATTTGTATATTGCCAAAGCCTTCTGTTGTAGTTTTAATATGCTTGTAGATTTATAATTATGTGTTTACCTAAATATAACATTTCATAAATTAAATCCACCACGTCACTATATTTTGAACTTTTCAGTCTCTAGTTTTAGAAGCAAAAACTCTTCAGAATAATAACTTGTCGAAGTCAGGTTTCTTCCTACTCAAGAAGAAGCAAGTTCCAATGTATGTTGTATTTCCTAAAATCAAACTTAAGTGAACTACTGCAGTTGTGAAATTGATGATAAGAAAAAGCTTTTAGAAAATAAATGCTATTACTAAAGAAGAAAACTAGTTGACGCTAAAGTAACAGTAGATTTGGCTCAGGTTTCAATTAGTTTTTAATGGATGTGCTGGAGGCAGAAGTGATACCTTGCCAGAAAGATTATCCGTCCTTATCCTTATTAGTGGTGGGTACAGATAATAAAAATCCTATACCTAAGATATTAAAAGAAAAAATAACTCGTCTTCAAAGCTTATAAGATATTTATTAGTAATTTTAGTACTTTTAACGATGTTAATCGTTGTTATTAGATACGAAGCTTGCCTTAATCGTAATTTATAAGTAATATTTTATAAATTGGGAATAGGCAGATTCTTCCTTTCTTCTTGCGTCATTCCTGAATCATAAAAATATATTCGTGGTAGAAATCTGAAACTATTCAGTAACTTATTTTTAATGTTTTTTCTTTAAAAGTAAATTGAAAAAATGTGGATAAAAAAGCATTTATTTTCAGTTTCTTTGAATATCTCAGTTAAAAAATACAGTCTTTGAGATGTGAAAATATCTGTTATATTTAAAATAAAAATATCTTTGAGTTTATTCTGTTCTGTCATTTTACGGAAAAAAAAGACAAATTTATTGAATTTCTACAAATGATAGACTTACAAAAGATCCTGAAATAAATTTCATTCAACTTTCCAAGAAGTCAAGGTAAAAATCGGGTAAAATAAATTAAATTTATCAATTTTTCTAGAAATTAGCGGAATTAAAACTCATTTTATACTTGATTTTATCCTTCGTATCTTACAAATGTAGATTCATAACCTTATAGGTCATAATCTTATAGCTCAGTGATGATAGTCAAGTAACCTTTTTGTATTTTTGTTTGAAGAATTTTACTTATACTGTTAAATAGGAATTTTGTGTGTTTTATAAGTAAATGCTCTAAACAGCACGTAGGTCTTGGCAGTTGCGCAACAGCCTGGCTCGGACCGCGTGCAGTGGGATGATTTTTTTTTTATGAGTGACTTGACTTAGAATCTAAAAATAATCACGGTCATTATGAGTGGATGAACGACTGTCGTGTGTATAAATGACGCACAAGCACCAACCTCTTTTGTCGTCAAGATTTACTTTGTACTTTAAAAGCATCACTCATTCCAGGCACGAGAAGTGGAAACAAAAGCTGCTATAATCAAAGGGTCAACAAATTATTATTGGCTGTTGATTTAACAGGGTTTGTGTTGAATTACTTGAGAACCTGTCTCCGTCTGACTTCAGGGCTTTTATCTTCCTTACTAATAGGACAGTCAATTAATAAATTAAAAGTATCAAATTAAAAAAATAATAATTAACGTTTAGCTTGTAAATTTATCAGTTGAGATGCAAAAAAAAATAATGTAAAATTAAAGAATAGTGTGATAAAAAAATTTGTAATTTTTTTATAGTTACTAATGTAGACAAATTAGTATTAAGAATTAAAATGTAAGTCACACAAGTAACATCTAATGTTGTTTCAGCCAAAACTATTCATAAATTTCGTCTTTCATTTTATCTAAATGTATCTGTCAAGTTTGGTTTCGATGTGTTTTTATTTACTTAAGATTTAATTAATATTTCTACAATTTGTTTAATGAGTTTAATAAGAACAAAAATAAAAAATACAAAGAAACAACAATATAGACTCATTTTTTCTTGAAAAGCTTGAAGGTTTCAATTGAGACTATTTTTTTATTTTAGAGATTTAATATAGTATTAAATGGTGATTTTTGTCTTTCATCATTGTATTGCTAGCTTCCTACGTAACGACAAAAAGCTACTAAAGAATACCACAATGGCTACGTTGGGAATATAAATTTATAAATGCTTACAGCCTAAGAAGTTAAATTAATTTAATACATAAACTTAACACGTAATAAATACTAATAATTTAATAATGAAAATTTTTAAAACCTGCTACGTTTCGGATGTCTGACAGAATTACTTTTGCTAAAAGTTCATACAACTTATATTCCACCAGTAAAGTCTTCTTGATATAACATTCGAAACCTTATATCAATGGAATCCTTTTTTAATAATAATTAAAGTCTTATGAATTTTTAAGTCTATTTTGGTTTTTATAAATCTTAACACTTTAAATCTTTATCAGTCTATGAATGACTAAGTCTTAGACTACAGTAGAACCCCGCAAATCCGTAATTTCGGATAATCCGAACACAATCTGTGATGCAGGAAAAAATTTAAATCTTACTTGCAACGTACAGGAAGTACAGTATTTAATCATAGCACTGTAGATATTATTAAAATAACAGTTTTTAAGCTAGTATTTAGCGGAATGCAACATCACTGCAGTATTTTAATTTACACGAGCTATGTTTCCGTTTGCTTGTCATTTTACTTTACGATGTTCACCCCCACAAGGTCAAACAACTCTCATTCTTCTGTCTCACCGTTACGCTACGTTGCCAAATAGGAGCGATTACCATAACTACTATACTGTACAGGCCTACCATGTAGAGTACTAATATTTTTTTTTCGGATAATCCGAACAGACCACAGCACCAATTAGTTCGGATTTCCGGGGTTCTACTGTATTTAGGTTTCAAATACAACCCAGGCGTCAAAGATTACATTGTTTAAAATGTTTTGTATTATTGCTATTTTTTTTGTATAAAATTTGGAACAAGTTATATAACGACTGTCATCAAGAGCGTAAAGTTCATTTAAGATGCTAAAATTTTCTTTTTCTTTCCTCATATTCAGTTTTGTGTGAAATACGAAAAGGATAAATAATTTAAATGCTGTAAATAATGAGAAGGGAACTCGATTTTTTCTTGACTTGTAAATTTGAAATACAACACGGAAAGCTGTCATCAGGAATCAGTAATTTCACTTTGAAGCTTCTTGTGTTTTTTTTCTTTATAATGAGACTCTGGCCAAATTGACATCTTAGAAGTCTCACATTTTCTCATTATTTTACATCTGATTTTTGAAAATCTTGTTCATTGTAAAAGAATTCCTGATAAATTGCTATTTTCCTAACCAACATTAAGGAAAAAGGAAGAAAAGATAAAAAAAAAAAAATCCCCTCTTTAAAAGGAAAAAAGTAAAATTGTAAAGATGCTTAGAAAGTAACCAAGTAAAAGTAATAGTGATTGGGTATCAAAAGAAGACGAGATTCTTTCAAATTGCACAAAGTGTTTTAACTGTGAATGATTTTTAGTATCTGTAAAAAACAAAAACAAAAACTAATCTTCTTCAAATTTTGTTGAATCAACTTCTATGTAGTATTCAATGTTTTGTGGCACTATCCACTCGTTAGTTGAAGAATGTACCTACATTGATTTCACTGATCCAACAATAAGTTCAGTTCATTACAGCATTTACTGAAGAATCCATATCTCAAAAACAAAACAAAAAATGTTGTTTAATTACCTCTATCTTGATCAGATATTCAGTCAGTTACAAGTTAATTTCTGAAATCTAAATATTAGAGTATTTTCTATCAAATCCAAGTTCTCTCTTTATCGAAGTAAACCACAAACAAAAATAATCTCTTAATCCTCTGTTGCTTAATGCCTTATTTTTTTTTTTTCCTTTTTGGTTAGTTAACTTGATAAAGGAAGTCTGTATCAAAAACTCGGAAAATCTATTAGTTTGGGTAATTATATATTCCAAGAATGTTGTTGATGTAAAGAATTGCTACCAGAATCTTTATTGAATTTGTGTGATAATTTGTCAGTGAGCTTCAGAACAACTTGACATTCCGTGTGCAGCAGCAACTGAGGTTAAATCAGGAATCTTTGGGCCTCCCTTTGGTGTCCGCTTCGTAACTTCTCTTTCCAATTCCTGTCACAGTTTTTCTTGGGATAGCAGCATCCATTTCAATGAAGATGTTCTGAGCAACATTTTCTGATATGTCTGTCATTATAACATAAAAACACAACTTGCCTGCAATGAAATCTCTCGCTTTAGTAACCAGAAAAGTTAAATAAGATATATTCTGCTTTGTCTTTATACTTTTCTTCAGGTCCTGTACAAATATCTGTATTTCCCTGCCCAATTATTACTCATAACAAATAAATCGTTAATTGAAGTTAATTTGTAGTCATGTAACTTTACATAGAGTAGTTAAGAGCTCGACAACTTTTAATTTAAACACCTGAATGTAAATACAGTATTGCCAAGAAGGGTACAAAAGAAATTTACATTTTCAATATTGCTAAAAAATCTGCTTTGATAAGAACCTTCGGTACCGAATTTTTGGCTGCAGAATATTAGATATTCTATTTGGAGAAGTCGACGATCAATAATCATTGTAAGTTTCCTATTTGGACGGCACTTGATACTCGACCTAAGATTTTTTTACATGAATATTTCGGCATAATGTAGCTGACTGAAAAGACACTGCAGTTATGTCATTAATTATGTAAATTATTTATCAACGAAGACAAATTAGATATATCAGACAAACAGAAAGTCCAATACAGAAGAACACAAAATTTCTATCATTCAGTTAATAGAATATCAACAAAAAACTAATGAATTTTCACTTAGTTACGTAATAACTTACAGTTACTTATTATATACAAGTTGTTTGTGAACGAATTATTTTGTAAATAGAAAGAAAAAAAGGAACTGTGCGCAAAAGACTTAAGAGATCTCATTCGAAAGAGCTTTGCGAATAGCTTTTTTCTATTGTTTAAGAAAAATTCCGTTTACTTTTTTTTTAAATCCTCGTGAAAGCCTTTTAGATATTTAATTTTTACAGGGGATTACTTAGGAAAGTTAAGGAAAAAAAAACCTTTGATCCCTTAGAGTCGGACAGATGGCGTTGCTTGGCATCGATTGCATGGACGTTGATGGAGCATCGGTTTTAGCTTTTGTCGTAAAGGAAGCAATCGTGTAGCGGTCCTTCACGGCGAATGGGACTCCGGACGCCCTTTGTCTGTTGTTGGGGCGGCGCTTCGGGCGCAGAAAAACCGTATCTAAAAAAAGGGTCGCGACAGTCAGTTCCGCACTAAGATGGCTCTTTTCTCTCTTCAAATCCACCTTCAAGTAGAGCTTTTAAATCGTCCTGACTAAGGTAGATCGTCCACAAGTCTTCACTCGATTTTCTTCACCTCTTGTGGACAACACAAATGGTTTAATTGCTTACATTAATGTTTTATATATATATTAAGATAGATCTAAAATTTAAAGAAGAATTCATAACCTTTTAATTGCTTATAATTTTTTTTTTTCCGGAGATAGAAATATGGTCCGTAGCGTATTAAATAATTTCTGAATGAACAAGTTTGCATGAAATTTGATACAGGAATACCAGAAAAATTTCATTAAAAATATTGACCAGAAGCTTCATCTTCATTCATAATAAATGAACTGTAATTTTAAGATTGTATATGAAAAGCTAAATATCCCAAAACATAAAATTAAGAGTTTCTGGATATTTAGCTATTTTGTTTTAGACCTTATTTACACTGGGAAATGATAGGACCATAGACAATATAAAAAGTGAAATTAACACGAATCACGTTACAATGTTATAAATAAGCTCAAAATATACAACTTATTAGATTTTGAGTCTTTGTGCGTTCCCTAGCAGAACATAGCACATCTATTATAGAAGGTGTCTTCATGTGAAGCAGGATTCGTATCTTCTTCTTGAGCTTATTTAATCATTTAAAGAAAGGGAATCGTTTCGCTCTTGTGATCATCAACTATGACTAGTTGTTTGAGGAATAGCATTTCATTATTTCTATTTTTTGATGCTTTTAATAACATTTCTTCAACTGTAAGTTCAACTATAATGTTTTCATTAACTGGTACTTGTAATACACATTGAATAACGGTTCATTTAATGTGTAATGGGAAGTTAGACAACGGCGACTGTTTCATGAAAAGATGAATAAAATGATGGCATTAGTTTACTTTACAAATAGTAACTACGGAAGACACAAAGAAACCGTAAAGATTTCGCAACTCGAGCTGTCACCAGGAAGAGACTAGGACGGCCGTTTCGTCCTCTTTAGGACTCATCAGTCAGACAAATTCCACCGATGATAGGTTCAGAAGGTGCGAACATTAAAAAGTTCCCACTCTCGCTCCGGAAGCGAGACCCCCATAAGCACAACTAAAAAATACTCAGGCCAAGGATTTGATTTTTTTTTTCTATTTTTGTGAGTTCCGCTTGGCTCAATTTGTCTATAGCATAAAACAAAGCTTTTAAACTAACTAGTTTAAATACTAGCAAATTTCACGTGCCTAATTCAACAAAATGTCAACTACGGAAGACACAAAGTAATCAAATTAGCTTAATTTCGAACGGAAAGGTTTCGAAATGTCTGGAAAGTTAAAGAATGTAGTGTTATTCAATTATCTTATTTTTAGTCGTTTCTATATTTTTACTACATTACCATAAGCTTACATGTTCTTTTTACTCTTTTTCTTGGAAAATGATATCTCAAAAGATATTTATCAAAATCCTTTTTAAAATCGCAATTGTCACAATTTCACAAAACAGACAATAATTCAATTGAAAGAAATATAATTTTCAAACAAGTTTTTCCCTTGAGTTCAAAAGGTTTTCCTTCGGAACGTGTCAATGAACTCAAAAATCAAAAGCCTAATGAATTTTTACGACTTAAGTTGTTAGTAACTTAACCATAATAATCAATCGATTGTCCAAACGAATGTGTTTTCTCTCATAAGAGATTCACTGCACATCATCTTTGATATTAATGATTGGAATAACAATAAATGCAAAGTGATCGACTACTGGAATATATATATATATCTTCTGCTTATTTTTTATACATCTTTCCTATATTGTTTTGTTTCACATTTTAGGCAATGCATATTGATAGTTACTGGATAGTAACAATAAATCAATAAATTTGTTGGATTTGTGTAGACAAGTAAATAATATGAAAAAATTGTATTTCACATGGAAATTTTATGGATTGCTCAAAAAAAGTAGAATAGAAGTTAAAATTTTTTAATAATTTATATAAGGTGACGAGTGTTTGTAATAAAGGTATATTAATATGTTCCGCTGAATCAATTTAAAATAGAATGAGATTATACTAAAAGGTTACACTTTTATATATTTTAATTTAGAATATTGTATTAGTTTGTAGACATTATACAAAAGTCAATAAAATAAAAAACCTTCTTCTTTAGCGTCCTTGAATCTGCAAACATATTTCGTTGGCGCTTCCGAAAAAAAAATCATTTTCACTTTTCATATTCACATAAAACTCTTTGAAGCCATGTTCCTGCGGGGGAGGAAATGAATCAAAATAGCAACTGACGCTTAGAACAAAAAGAAGTAGAATAAAAAATGTCAAGAACGAAGGCCAAAAAAAAGTTTTTTTTTTTTTTGTTTGTTTGTTTATTTTCTTTTTAAGATAAAAGCATTCCATAAATAGATCTTTTTTTTATATCGAATATTTCTTTTTTTACCTCTACCCGAAGTAATGATCAGATATTTGGCAGAGGAAAGCAGATGCTTTGGTTTCTTTTATTTTTTCCCATTACTTTCCTTGCTGAAATTCTATATCGAATTTTTGGGAAGATTGGAATTACAAAGATGCTCTCTTATGTGCGTGTATGTGTTTTGAGATGTGTTTTGAGTTTTCTTCTCTCTTTCGAGTTAATAGTAATTATCTTTAAAAAAAAAACAAACGAACATTTAAAGAGAATGTCTTTGTTGCAATGTGATCTCCTTGAATTCGTTATTATGGTGTCTAATTTCTTTTTCGTCTACTTTTTTGTCTTGAGTTAAAAAAAACCATAGTAGCCTATCTGTGTTTGTGTGTATCTGTATGCTTGTCTGTCTGTCTTCCGATAAATAACTTCTGAATAGAAGTAAATAGATTTTTGAAGTAAACAGATTTTGAAGCTTTTTTAATCAATCAATATTGATTGATGTCCATAGAATTATACAGAGTAATACGATTCAGGCAATGTTAAATTAATCCTAACCTAAGCGTTCTCTGAAATGTGTTTTTATAAATGTGTAAAAAATGGACAAAAGGTTGCTATAAGTTCTGAAATTTCTAGATACTGTTATTATTCTGCAAGGTATTATGAAAGAACCATACAACGAAAGTATCTTCTTAAAAATTTCAGATCTTTCAAAATTAGTTCTACAAATAGGGCTTAACAATGATTCTTAAGTATGGTTTATCTCAACACACTCTTAAAACATTAAACGAAACCATTTGTATCTATCGATAAAATTCAATTCAAACTAAACTTCTGAACAAAGATTGGTTTAAAACCAAGTGTTTTAAAGCTCAGAAAAACCAAATTTAACGTCTGAAATCAAGAATTCGTTAATATGCATCTTGGATCTCATTCATTCATTACAGTTGAAATATCTTTAGCTCAAAAAAATCCGCAAAAAATATAACTCATGGTTCTTAATTAATTAGTATCACTTCTTAAAAATTAATTTTGTTTCTCGTGATTTTCTAGTGTAATATTCCAAGTTTAATACTTCTCATTTTTAATGCAACAATGTATTTTCGTAGTGTCTACGTCTTCATTGACTTTTTTCACAAATATTCCACAAAAGTTTCCATATTGTTTTTAGCAATGTTATCTGTTATTGCGTTGGTAAACACAAGTTACACCCACGATGACTACTCATTCTTGTTACCCAAATCATTGGAAAATAAGATAAAAACAAAACAAATTCAAGCTCACTTTAACATGTCAGGTGACTCAAAAAAGTCACCTTTTATTATTATTTACGTGTTGCTTTCAAATTTAAGAGAGTAAGGTATGAGAACTCTTTTTTTACTCGTCTTTACTTGATTTCAATGTATATTCACGTTGTTTGAATAAGTGGAGCTTTTAGAAAGTTCGTCATGAAAATTGTTCAATCGTGGTGGTCAGTAACAGACTGAAAAATCAGCAACAATTCTTCAACAGCTTCAATGTTAACTTGTGAATTATCAAGAATGGCTGAGGAAACCAAATTGCGGGATAAATCTAAATCTTGGTTAATCCAAATTTCCAGAATAGCTTCCTGTTTACTGGAAATAGTTTATGAAAAGTACATTATTTTATTGAATATGCATATTTTCTACATAATACAAAACAAACAAATTTTTTATATTGTCTCTACAAAGTAATTTGTTTCATAATCCGGAATCCGGTTAATTCAGTTTTTATAGTTTTTTTTTTTGTTTAATACCTAGTATTGTAATATTTATTGTAAATATTTATTTACATATTGTTATATGTACTTTGAAAAAAAAATGATGATTTGAAATTCTTTCTTAATTGTATCCCTAATTTCTCAACCTTGTTACATCGTTTTCACGAATGACGTTGAAATCTTTTGCCTAGTGAAATCTGTTCTATGAAAATTAAATCCGCATTTTCGTATTTTTCGTAAATATCTATCCGTTATTTAATGTCTCATCTGAGAAGTCACGAAATTATTGTTTGAGTTTAGAGAAAAGCGTTTCCATTTGCGGAGCGACTCCAATTTTTCAACTTCAAGCTTCGTTAAAAGCGTGTAATTTCAAGAGCTATTCATCATCATCATCATCTATTCTGTTTTGTTTCCACCTGTTCATCCTGTTAATCCTTTCCATGACCGCATTAGGAACCGCAACTAAAGAAGGAAAACTAACAAAACAAACAAAAGCAACAAATAAATATCTCTGCATTGGTTTTCCATGGTTGAAAAGCAACGCATTATTCGCAATGTATCTCACGATCGCAGCGGCACCTGATGGAAATCAATTTGTTTTTCGTTGACGGAAGGGTCATTGTAACATGCGGAGAGGAAAAAGAGTTTCTTCGGCAGCAGATTGTACCAGTAACTCGGTTCGCAATCGATGCAGATCATTTCATTCAGTAAAGAGCTGGTGCCGTGAAAGTGATTTCAATAAATAATACGTGATCAAATTCCGAAAGGCGTTTGTAAAATAAATTCTTGCAACAGAGGTTTAATGGAAAATTATTTTGAATAAAGACAAACCTTCCGAAATGT
>JAFIDM010000001.1:48792715-48812441 GCA_023159025.1 Thereuonema tuberculata
TTTTTTTAAAACTACATAATCAGTAACAGTATTAGTTATTTATAAATAAGGTTTCCATATTCTTACCTCCTTATTCTTCATATTTATTAAAAAGATTAATTCATCTCTCAAATTGCATATATTTTTATTTAGATATTGTTGTTAATAATAAGAATTTAAATGTGAGCGTGCCAAATTGTAAACTGTAATATGAATCTGTTGTAATTAATACCATGTCTATCATTTTGTTGAGAAACTAATTATTAATCTTCAGTGTAAGAAAGGCTTGAAGAAGGAAAAGCGGAAATATTCTTTTCCGAAAATTTGCAGCATTAAATAAATCTATGCAATTCGAGAGATAAATTATTCTTTTCACTATTAGTTATTATTTACAGAATAAATATTCAGTGTTCTTACTGGAAGGTTTCTTTAAAATTACAAATTGTATATTAGCTATTTAATACATTTACGCATTTAGTTCATACATTCTTATTTTAAATTAAAAAAATCACTTGAAAAAAATCAATTAACTACCGGTAATACTAAAAAATCGTGAATCAATCTTATCTATTCCAATATTCTATACAACAATTCCATCCAGAAGAGCAGGACAGGATACAATAAAAATAGTCTTACAGCTATTTTTCTTGAATTTCCAGTTCTTCAAGATTTTTTCCCAAATTAAGTTCTTAGTGGAACTAAAAAGACAATATTTGCTGGGTTTTTTTTTAAACATTAGTACATTTTCTCATCTCTTCTTTTCTATTTCCTGCATAATTGATTATCTTTATGTTGTTTCTTTTGTAATTAATGGTTAGGGAAATTATTGAATAGTGTTTCTGTGAATATTTATTATCTAGAACTAAATCGATTTATCAATTACAGTTCCATTTCCTGATTTGTTAATTTGACTTGTTAATTTTAAGTTTTTCGCCTTCTATTCAATATTTATGGAAATTAATTATCCTTTAAACCTACGAACGGATGTCTGTTTTAACATTTTATGAAGGTAAGGAAAAAAAAGGGTTTTTATGTAATTTTTAAACTTTTATTAAACTTTAATTATTCAAGTGTACAGGCGTGATTTCTAAATTGAAATACAATTTAGTTTTACAAAAGTAAAATTGAATAAACTTCAAAAAACTTAAATTATGTTTTATAATTGTGTATTATTTATTTTATAAAAAAAGTGACAATCATTCGCTAGTCCGCAATTTATTTTTTAAATTTTACCTATCCATTAAATCAGAAGCCTGGAATTGTCTGAGCTAAATAATTTCGGAACTGATGCAAATTTAAATTTTAGTTTTAATTTAACAAAGATTCTACAAGATGAGGTAAGTTTGCAAGATCCATTTCATTAGCTTATATTCTACAATTCCGGAAAACTTAGAATAGAGAAGAGTTATAAAGAATTCTTAAGATTATCAATTGAAAACAATTTATTCTTCCTTCCTGACAAAGATTAAGATAACTTAAAAGAAACCATCAGGTAGAATGATCAGATAAACTTTTGTTTTCTTTCTTGAGGTATCGAAACAATTTAAAGATAATGGGCTTTCCCAATTATCTCATTTCCAGAACGGAAATTGGATATGAAAAAGGAAAAAAAAATCAATTTACAAAAAACAGGTAAACGTGAACTAATTGGACTGTTTCTTCTTCTTCTGCAATGTTTTCCAAACTCTCGTTTCCATGTTGATGACTGGCAATTTTATCAGCTAATATGATCTCAAACCGAAAGAAAATTGAAAGAAACCCGTAAAAATTTCCTTATTTAAGAACTCGAAGAAATGTTATCCAAGATATTTTTAGGCATCAATCATTGAATTCTTTCCCTTTTTCCTGATAGGATCTTCAGGATGTTCTCAAAGACCTCTTATTAGAAAATTTCATTTTGCGTTTGGAAAAACGTTCTTTTCCAATGCGCTTTTGATCCTGTTTCTGTGTATTAGGGATAATCAGTTTTGTGCCCTGCAATGGCTTATCACGACCACTTTCCAAGAGAATATCCTCCTTTCGAAGAACCATCATAATTACGTACATAAACCTTTGCCAATTCCCCACTTCCAAAGGCCCATATTGCAAATGGCTCCGCGGAGCTGCTTCGTCTCTGACTTTGCGATTGCTGTAATCCGATTTTACTTCGTGACTTAATTCCATCAGAATGTCTTTTGCGAAGGAAATTTGTAAAAGCAGTGATTCAGAAGGAACATTCAGAATAGAAGAGAATAAATATTGTGAAGAATAAGAAGAAAGGGAAAGTTAGTAAACAAAACTAAAAATGGGTCAATATTGCGATTCCGAGTTATTGAAGTCATATTTAATTACCAAGATTTATGCTTACATCATCTTTATATTATCAAGGAGGATTAGTTCTTCGCGAAATCAATTACATCTTTTCGTATGATTCGATTATTGCAAAGAAAAAATTCTTGCTAAAAACAGACGTACTTGTGCACCAACTTTCGAATGCTCGTGTCATCTCAAGAAAAAGAAAGAAAGAAACGAATTGTTCAAAAAACCAAAATCTTTATTTCTAATAGTGAAACAAGATAAGTTCAAAGATCAATTGAAAACAACGAATAATGTTTAACAGTAAATTAAACTTCAGTTGGATTTTTTTTTTAGACATTGTGATATTAGAAATGAATCTGACATATTTTGTCGCTGTTCGGTCGGTAGCTCCTTCTTTTAGTCCTAGTTCTTATAAAAAACATTTGTATTTTTCTATTTCAGTTACAATTTAATTCTGATACTTCATTCTCCTAATATTTTTATCTAATGCTGATAAGAGATATTACAAAAATAGACCCTATCTAGTCCTGTAGTCCTATAGTGGCTAGCTGTACTCACTTCAGTTTATTGTCTGTGTATTTCTACTTTTGTTTCAAAGAATTAATTTTATTTTAATTTAATTAATTTGTAAATTGAACCATCTTATTTTTTTTTTTTTTGCTTATTTAGTATTTTACTTCCTCTCACCGTTATTTTTTATTTCATGGAACTCCTGTAAGTTGATCTAACGTTTATAACTTCGATTGATTTGTGAGTAAAGAATAAGGGCAAAAAAAGCTTTAAATCGGGTGTGCAAGTCGGTCCGTATTCAAAATAAGTCAAACATTCTCAATCACTAATCTTGTAGTAATAACTGAACATCATTGTGTAGTAAATATAGTAGAGCTTCGATTATCCGCGAGTGCCGCGAAAAAAATTTTTTAATTACGAACTTCAAAAAAACCAATTTTAATCCATGCCAACAACAGGGAAAGTATAAGAGGCCCTATAGTGCGAAGGTCGAAAATTACTGACAGGTTTATTGTGCATCGTAATCCTATATTCCTTCTCGGAATTTATGGATGAGTGGCAGGCTCTTGCTCTGCAGAAAGGTTTCTGCTGTACTGTACATATTTTAAAAGTTTTGAATATTATGTTTTTTGTTTAATAAAACGTAGTTTTTATACTAAAATATTTTATGTGGTGTTTACACCTCATTTTTAGTCTTTTTTCGGGTTATCCACGATTTTTGCTATCCGCGGTACCCTTGCCACCCAATTCCGCGGATAATCGGGGCTCTACTGTAAAAGGTTTTTAGCGGATTAAAAACTGTTGACTACCTTTAGCACAGTTAATTTTGATTCTTAGATATTCTAAATAATCGCACACTAACTTTTATTACATATTAAAGTATACCACTATAAGCCTATGCAGGCCCCTGTAGTCGCACAAGGCTCCCGGTGTTTCGTGACCAAAGGACTAAGTTGAGGTCGGGTGGTCCCGGAAAAGAAACCCGGTACCACTTTATAGAGGGTTGGGTAGGCCCTAGGACCTGTTTTGGAGGAGAATGAAGCGTGGAAAAATCCTCGCCCTCCAACCCGCAGCCAAGCGCCATAACCACTCGGCTACCGGGCCCACAATTACACATTTCGTGCCAAATATAAATTTGTTTTGGAAAATAAACACTGCTCTTTTTTTTTTGTTAATATTATTAATTTTCTAATACTGCAAAAATATTATTTCTATTACTTCAGTATCATTTTAGAATCTTGAAATGGTACTAAGTGAACCTTTTAAGGAAATCAACGGATAGATGTAATTCTCATAATTTCAAATTTGGATTGAACCAAATCACTGCATTGGAATCTGATCCACACCTTCATTTTCTGTGCCAACGATTCGCAGAACTTATCTGTAGGATAAAAAATTTACCTTGGACAGAATACAGGAATTGACTGAAAGGATTATCCTCATATTTGGTTGGGAAGGAACCAGAGCAATTAGTAGTTTTGGCAACTTTGTAGCCGATGCGATTTTTTAATATTTTTTTTTTCTTTCCTAAGTGAAGTCAGAACCTTATTTGGAGAGAAGAAGATTCAGAGAAGAACGAATCCTACTCGAAATCCCTGTTGAAGTAGAAATAAAAGTAGTGGAATATTCAATTCCTTTCCTCCCTCATCCATTCGTATTCATCCATTCGTATCCTTTCCCTATCTCTCATTGAGACTGAAAATAACCTTACGACTGAAGCAAACTGTTCTTAATCCTTTATTTTCTTTCGCAAAGAACTTATAGGAATTCACTACCTTACATAAGCTTTTTTTTTGCTTGCATACATATACTTTGCTGTAAAAATCTCTTCCACTTCATCGTTACCTTCTTACAAAGTCATTCGCTAACCTACACCTGATTTCATTCGAAAAGAGTTCTTTTTGAAAGACGAAGAAAAAAAAAATCCGAGCTAAAAGCAGTTCCATTTGCCCTTGACCGTTTCCTTAATAATATTGTGAATGCATGAATGCACAGATATGTTCATGCTTCTGTTTATAAATATATTCGTTTCTTCTCATCACATTCTTTTCCATCAGTTTCCGTGTCATTTCTTATGTTCTATTTCTGGCAGTTTTCTTCCAAAGAAACAGCAGATCATGCTCGTGGCATCCAGTTCATTATGTCAATTTGTTTCTCACTTCTCAGAAAGACAACAACGTTTACGTAAAGGTGACATTAACGTTTTTTTTTTTTAGGAATTCACTTAGTATAAAAACAATATGGAATAAAAAGTTTCATTTTGGGATTATTGACTTGTTTATTGACTCGAAAATTTTAGTTTGGCCTTTAAATTTCGATTTTTTTTTTTTAGTATTTTATTTTAATAAATTTTAAATGATTTACAATAGGAAGACAAATGGAACCTCCACAAATCTAAAGTAAAACATTAAAAATAAAGTAAAAGAAAATTTAAGTGCTAGCCTTCGCCAGCGTCAATGAATATGTTATGCGCATATATATAAAGAAAGAGCGCCTAAAAATGCATAAACACATTAAAAAGTGAGACCAATGTTCATTAGTGATATCTCAAGACAGCCTAGTTCACGCTAGTGCACGCCTAGTGCACGCCTAGTGCACGCTGGCAAGCATCAGTTGAGAGTAGTCACAATGAACAAGAGGCCTCATAGGCCTTTAAAAATTTAAAAATTAAAACGAGAGTCCAGAGCTTTCGCCTCCCTTTGGACGAGGCTTCATCGGTGGTTGGTTTAATTAATCGTTAAGTGGCGTTTTAAAAAAATGCTTGATAAAAAAATTACAGAAAATGAAATTTAATATAAAAAATAAATTAATTTTTTTCTTCTTAGGGCACCCTTTTCGAATTTTTTTTTCCTAACAAAATTTCTAAGATTAACTACTGTAGATAAGCATAAAAGTTTCAGAAGTCATTGTACTGACAATTGGGCCGATATAAGAATTATCCATAGCCATAGGCAGTCGAAAGATGAAAAACAGGAAACAAACACAGAAATAAAAGAAAACATTTATGCAGGTCTCGGGATTTGAACCGAGATTCAGACATATCTAAAATCATCACTAGAATGCCCCGGATTTGCCTGAAAGGGATACTAAGAAGATAGTTCAAAAGTATTGTTCTACTATAAAAAAAAAAAGGAGTTTTGTGCCGATAAACTGCTTTTTTCGGCATTACCAAATAAACTTACACTCACGAGATTAAAGTTTTAAAGAAAGAATAGAGAATTTCCTAACACTTCAGAAAAATCTATAAATTAAATAAATACATGCAGGGTGAACTGAAATGTGCTACCAAACTTAAAGTTTTCAATCATGCAAAATAACGAATAAATGTCATATAAGCGTTCCATGGGTCTGGAAATGCTTTATTTCCAAGATATGAACGATGCAACAATACAGAGATGTTGGCCGTACAGTCACTTAGTTTGACAAAAAGTGTTCGAAATGTCTTCCACCGGCAGCAATGCCCACAACACAATGTCACTTCATCGACTGCCGAACATGGTCGAAGATGCCAGATGCACGTCGAATTGTATTGCAACCACCCACTATGCGGATCATGCAGTGCGTGGGCATCAGGAACGACGTCAGGAAGTGCGATGTACACTAATAGTTCAAGATAACTCCATACGAAAAAGTCCAGATGGTTTAAATCAAGAGAACGAGCAGTCCATGCTGATGTTCCAATCCAACGGTCAGGATAACGTTGGTTCAAAAGTCGTCGGGCTGTACGGCTGAAATGAGGTGGCGCACCATCATGCAAGAACCACGTGTGACGACGAGTGTGCAAAGGAATATCCTCCAGGCATGTAAGCAACTCATTTTCCAGGAAATCCCTGTAAGCATGGCTTTAATGACTCTACGATACGACGAAAAGGCCAACACCTCTGTATCGTTTCATTGTTCATATTTTGGAAATAATGCATTTCCAGACCCATATATTCGTTATTTTGCATGATTGAATAAAACGTTTAAATTTGGCAGCACATTTCAGATACATCCTGTATATATAAAGAAGTAGAACTATATAAGGATATATGCTTTTCAAGTTTTTCATTGAAAGCTTCGAATTATTAAACCATATCAGCTACAGCAGATGGTTCTTACATTTTCAAACATTTTAATAAAGGAAAAAAAAATCATCATAAAAGGACAAACAATAGATTTTCAGCTGCAGAAACAGAGGAAGCCTAAGAATGGTAAAATTTAGAGATAGGGGTGGATTATACAGTTCTATTGATATCTCATTTATCTTTTACAAAGGTAAATGGTTATCAAGATCTGAAGTTCCCCGTGGAATAGATTTTAACCGGTCTTAACACAAAAGATTCATAAATATTTATTTATATATATATAGTTGAAACTTTTCAAGATTTAGAAAACCCAAGGCAAGAAAAAGACGAAAAAAATTGTCCTTAATTCAAAATAAGTCCAAAAGTCTTCGGACATTTTGGACATTGGTGTTAAAAATTTTCTCTGAAAAGTCATCCGTATCTTTTTTTTAAGCTCATTCTTGAAGAGAAATAACAATTCACAGCATTAATGTTTTTATTTTGGATACTAAATATTTTATTGATCATGAGTCTGAAAAAGTCTTATGCGTTGAATTGCTGGAGAAAACTGAAACATTTTGTAATGCAATGCTTTGCAACACGTAAAAAGTTTCAGCAGCTTGACTGCTCTTTGCAATAGATAAATCAATCCAGAAAATAAAAAGAAAATTTTTGAAGATTAGAGAAAGGTTTTTAAGCAGAAGTTTTTTTTTTTTTTTTTATGAAAATGCTTCAGGTAAAATACTGTCAATTTATTTCACCACTTTATAGAGATACTTTCTTCCGCATAAAAGTTTTCTAATTCTTCGAAGAATTGTGGTCCCTTGTGTTTTGATATCTAAGGTTCATAGTCCTAGAGTGATGAGCCTCAACTGCGACCATCAACAGGTCTCCTAACTGCTATTATTGCAATGCAACAAAAATGACAAGATTAAAAGTTATTTTTCGCAGTGAGACTGGAATTCCGAGACACCCTGTTTGCTCCTGTATTGAGATAATAAAGGTGGTGTTTATCATTTGCATACAAGTGATTAGCTCAACAGCAACAATTTTCCTAAAATTCGATGGCGGAAAGATACAAATAATTCTAATTTTGTTTTAAAGTGAATATTTAACAGTGATCGGTTACTTTCTGATAATTACTATCTCATTTTTATTACCTCTTTATCAATAAACTGCTTTTTCTTCTACCATGAATCAATCTTATAAGTAGGCAGAGAAAAAGCTGCAAGATATATTGTTGGCATTTATTATTTGCCTAATATATCGTACCAATGTATGATTCTTCCACTTTGATTTACGATTGACGGTTACTAAATGAATTCTCGAGCTCGGGGACAACTTTAGAGCTTGAGTTTAGCCTTGGTTGACATTGGTTGCTCCAGTGAGAACGTGTTGGAATGGTCGTGTGTGTGCAGCAAACAAGCTTCCTCCCAGGTCAAAAGCCTCTGCTCTGGCTTTCAAT
Organism: Thereuonema tuberculata; assembly: GCA_023159025.1. Taxonomy (NCBI): domain Eukaryota; kingdom Metazoa; phylum Arthropoda; class Chilopoda; order Scutigeromorpha; family Scutigeridae; genus Thereuonema; species Thereuonema tuberculata. The sequence continues at coordinate 48,801,014 of JAFIDM010000001.1, forward strand.
TACGTCATCAACGCTGCAATTTCCATACTTCCGTTGCTATCGTTATGGGGGACCGTCCGCCCGCCCTCCTCAAGAAAAATATATGTTGAAATTGCCGGTAATTTGGACGCAGAAATTGTCCCACTAATTTGCTCTTAGGTCAAGTCCTCGGCGTCAGAGACAGTCTAGGTTTCCAGTTTATTGGTGGAATCTCGAAGTTTCTGGAAGCTCTTACATATTTCCTCAAGCAAAATTAAGAAATTTTTGAAACAGAAACCTGAAATTACCAAATCAAATACACTATCAAACAATTTCCCTCACTTAAGAGCTGCAATCAAAGAGATCGTGAATCATTTCCCTAAATTAAGAAATATTGTGCAATTTTAAGTAGGCGCATTTTTTTTTTTTTTTTGCTTATTTTTTGTTTTTTCTCTTTCGCGTAATAAGCAAGCAGAATAAATGCCAGTTTCAATTTAGTGGAGTAAACAGATGCAGAAAGCACTTAAATTATAAGAGGAGATTTGTGAAAACAAACTACAGTAAAGTTGCAGAATAAAAGGAAATGTAGATTTCCTTAAGGCAACTAGAAGTAGTATAAACATACTTGATGAAGATTTAAATTGTTATCTTAAAAAATACTGAGAAACAAAGTCGAAATAGTACACTACAACATAGTGCCCACACGCAATGACAGCTATTTTTAGATCTTCCCCATTTCAAAGTGGGGAAAACATTTTACATCATTTTTATTTCTCTCTTTAAAAAATAATGCTTTTTTTTTCTCACTTTCAGAATTTTTGAAGTCAGTAATTCTTGTGTAATTCTGGTCCAAGATTCTTCTGAGGATCTATTTCTTTGTACAGATTCAAGTGAAACTTGCACAGACGAAGCAAATCTACTAAGATTTCATTTTAGTTCATTTCTAGGCTTGTTTTAATAGTTGATTTTGAAGCCTAAAAAGAATGCAGTGTACACAAAAGGGAATAAAATCCAATATCCACTCACCCCTCCATCCCCATTTTTTTTTTATTTTAGTCCCAGAATTTAAAAAGAGTACCAATTTCATTAAAGGTTCCACATTTCTATGTCCAAGAAAATATCAAAAGCCACTGTCGAAAGCTACAGAAGAATTTCACATCTTCCTCACAAGGATATTGAATTTTTATCCATTCCGTAGTTATTGTACCGTATTGTATTTGCATTTCTTATTTTTAACGCAAGCTTCTTTATCTCTTTAAGTTTTATCAAATTTTTTGTAGAAGAAGGAATCAGCAGAATTATAGTCAGATATATTAAAACATAGATTACAGTAGCTAACGATATCCCAATTATTTTGTCGTACGGGAGATACAAGAAAACAGTAGAATCCTCACAACAAAATAATAGGGATATTCTTTCTTTACTATCTTAACGATGGAATTAATGATGGAAATAACGGGGTTAGAGTCGACCGTTAAAATGTAAAGTGATCTTAAAATACCAAAACAATAATTGATTAATTATAAAATGATTGATATATAAATAAGAGATTGTACCTGAAACTCCATAAACTGAACATCATCCAAATTACGTCAATACCTAAATATATTTATTCCAGGAATTTTCCCCATTCGAGAAACAGCTTCTTCAGACAGAAAACGGTGCACAAAAATTAAAATTTCAAAATTACAATGAACAGCTTGTATAACTATTTTAAGCAGTCATACATAAGTGGGAAACCTAAGAATAATATTAACTTATCTTCCGTAGCTTACCTTAAATAATGATCCAAATCCTCAGGTTGACATTATAAGCAAGGAGCACAATGATACGGAAAGGAAAATTTTGGTAGCTGTAATAATCCAAATAAATTGAAGAACTATTATTTTTATGAATCGATGTAAAGGAGTAGAATTAACTCCACAAATATTGGAAATAGCACTTAAAATAATAATGCCCCTGTAGTGAATTATAATATATTTATCTATAACAATTGTTAATAGTTGTGCTAAATTAAATGTTGTTTATTACTAAAACATTATTGATAGTTTTCGACTTACATGTCGTACTAAAGCAGTTATCGAATTGTTCATTATAATTTTGAAATTTTAATTTTTATGTATCGTTTTCTGTCTGAAGAAGCTGTTTCTCAAACGGCGAAAATTCATGGAATAAATATGTTTTTATGTTAAAAAACAGATTGCAAACTTAAAACACTACTCTAAAAACTCCTTTATCCGAATCGCGTTTATCCGAAAATCTGGTTTGTCCGAAACGATTTTTAGCATTTAAAATTTTTTTTTCCGTCGCTATAATCAATATTAATAGCGTACACAAGCGATTATGTAAAATACAGAATATCAATACAGTACAGTATATCAATATTGAAAAGAGTTCAAAAATACGAGAATATCTCGTATACCTTGACAGCAGTAACTACAGCTCTAAACTATGGTAATAGTTTTACCGTCCATTGTAACGTTCACTGTAATTTTCTAATGTATAGCACATGTTTAATACAATATATTCCGGATTATCCGAAACGTTCGCGGTTCCATTTAGGATAAACGAATTTTTAGTGTATTGCCTTGGAAACCAAAGATCTTTCGGGTACAGTGTAATGGACTGTTTGAAAAGCCCGGTGAACATATTCCATTACAGTCATTTCAGTTATTAATTAATTCATATTTGACATAATAATGATAAAAGGAACTTGTCCCATCAATAATAACAGCAATTTGAAGCCTTTCATCTATTTTCAGAAACTTTCTGTAAATTAATATGGAGTTAAATATCCTCCATTTTGCTGCGAAATGGGAATTTTTGAGTAAGAGCGGTGTAAGTGGGGAAGCAAGGCTGGTTGCGAAACAAAAATATATTGTCTTGAGCTTAGTAAACATTAAAACGATCAAGTAGCCTGATTATGATTAAAATGCCCATTTCAATCCAAATACCAATGGCTGATGGGTGCTTTTTTTCTTCCTTTTTTATTCTGCAGTCAACCGTGAATGCTGTGGTCCTGATGAAGAGGCTTTTGATTTATGAAGGGATAGAGAATCGGGCTCAAAGGATTGCTTTCCATGAAGAATGAGATAGAAAAAAAAATGTCCTGAAATGTTTGGCTTGAACGAAGCATACCATCGTGACTGAATCACTTCTGGAAATGGGAAAGAATAGCAACTCGTCAATCTTGAGGAAACATTTTGCTTACGCGTAGTTCCGATTTGCGATGATACGCCAGTTCATCATCAACTGAAAAAACAAAAATGTCGCTTCTCCGTGCGTTAAAGCTAAGAAAACAAAAATAGGATCGTTCAAAACATCCAATATCACCTGTTTCAGCATTGAAGCTCTCATCCGTCTCTGGAATAGAATTGTCATTAAAATCACTTTCCCTTTTCTCTGATCATGATAGAATTACATTATGATAACTAGTTTTTAAATTATAACTCAGATAGGTAATAACAAAGCAACTCTTTGATTACTAGGTTACGGACTGTCTCTTACAGCTCCTGATTCTGATCGTAGGAGTTTCTACATCTTTTGAAAATATCCGCTTTATTGCTTTAACCCTTGAACCTACGAAATAACTATCTGTAAAAGCCAAACACATTAATTACTTATTATTTACCAATTTTCCAGCATTGTATGAATCAGTCTCGCTTATTCAGGAGAAATTGCTTTTTGCCCAGCTGTCTAGGCCTTTCGCCAACATCTCGTTGTCACAGAAACACGAAAGAAGTTAGATAATAAGACTGTCAATATCTCTTCAGGTAATTCGTCGAATTTTAGACAGATAAGGAACAGAACCACCCAAGCCTTAACATAGAATTGGTCTGCTATGATTCTCAACAATTTGCCATCCCAAGGATCCTTATTGTTTAATGTTAAATTTAAAGACTTAAGAATTCCTTTTTCTTTTCCTTTCTCTTTTTTACTTTTTGTAAGTAACATAAAGAGTTTTCTGAACAGTATATATAATTGAGAAGAATATCGCATTTTTATTCTCATTCTTAAATGAAGCATCAACTATTATTCATTTACCTCTAAATGGAGTTCTTGGACTTTCCCTAATTTTTATTTTAAATTAAAAAAAAAAGGATAAAAATTGAAACATAATATTAATTAGCTTCTTGTAAGAGAAAAAAGAAAAGTTGAAATACTGAAGAGTGTTTTGCAGTTTTATCTCAAATTTGAGGGCTTTTATGTGTGAGTGTTTTTGAAAGAAAAAAAAAAAAGTGTTTCTAAAATAAAACGAAATGGGACTTTTTTGTTATTACAGTTTTAACAAGGTCTGACGAGGTTGTTTGTTTTTTTTTTCCAAGAAGGTAATAGCCTGTTCTCTGACCTTTTATCATGTGATAAAATGTCGTTCATTATGTTTTAAGAGCGGCTGCTTCATTCCCACCCTCCCCATCTCTTATTTAACAGTCCCCCTGTGCCACCTGGGCTCAGTTGTCTTCGCTGAGTGAAATTTCACGCATTCCAATCTCTTTCCTCTCACATTTCGCGCCAATGATCTACTGGAATGTTAACATTGCCAACATATTCTCAAAGTACTTTTTTTTTCTTTGAATTCCCATGTTTCCTCCTTTACTGAATCTTTTTTATTGTTTAATAAAGTAACTAATTATAATCCCTTTGGTTTTAAATTTCGAAGGAAGTCGCTTGGAATTCTTTAGTAAACTAATTTTGAATTTCAATTAAGCTTACTGCTATTTACTTTAATAGACTTGAATGTATATGTATGTATACATAAATCTGACAGGCAAAACTCAAAGCAACCTCTTCGAGTTTCGCAAAGCAAAGATTTCAATCAATCATTTGCAACTTTGAAATTTAGAAAGTATAGAATATAAGAATAAAATTAACTTATATTACTAAACGTAAAAACCCTATATTACTTATTTGGTAATGCTGTGAACAGTAGTAAAATTTGAATCAAAGCTATCTATGCATCTGAATAAAAAAACCCAATTTAAATAGTAAAATTGTAACAAGCTTTTATCTTTGTTTAATGGATTATTCACTGAAATCAATCTTGCTGTGATTCATTGCAAGTAAGCTAACCAGCAACGATTGAAACACTACTAATCTTGGATATGTCTTTTCTTTAAATTGCACAAAAAAATATTGACTAATATTATATCGACAATTTTATTAGTCAGATAAGCCTTGGAAGACAACTTAAAATTTCATTGTAGAAGGAGAATGGAAGCAAATATGATTTTCAAAAATCATTCAGAGATGGTCAGTGTTTTGTAGTTTTGAATAGGTAGACTAAAGAGTAGACTCTGTATATTTACTTTGTCTATCGCCATTCATTCTTTTATGAATCCTAGTCTAGTAATTTTTTTTTTTTTTTTTTTTTTTTTAACACTAACCTGAGATGTGAACACAACTTTTACGATACGTGATTTGTCTTGATAGAAACTTTAACAGAGAATTAGGAAAAAGCTAAATTGAAAACTTATTCTTAATAAATGAAAAACCAACGACTAAAAATATGTAAACAAAATCACGTCTTTTGAGTTTGTCAACAGAGGGAATGAACGGCCGTTTCGTTCTTATTGGGAAACCATCAGCCCTATCCACCCTCCCTGATGACAAATCCAGAAAGGCGTGAAACAGAAATGGGGAAGTCACTCTCCCTCCCTCCGGATTCCCGTTTCCCTCTTTTGACAAACTCAAAGGGACTCAAAGGCGTGATTTTGTTTATTTATGTGCAGTCTTTGGTTTTCATTTATTAATAAATTTCCTACATATTAAATTGTGTACTTGTTTTTATTTATTTATGTTAGATCAATTAAAAAATAGTTCTCGATTACATGGAGGTTTAGTAGCGAAAAATTGCAGTATAAGGACAGAGAGGAAAGACAAAGTATATTAGTAACAAATATGATAATCTAGGATAAGATTGCGTAAAAACCCTAGAGAAATTAAACGATGAAGTAAATGTTGATGAGCATGAACATGACTATGACAATTGCAGAACTCAAAAGAAAATTCAAGACTTATTTATATTATTAATCTTAACATAATTGTTTAAATGTAGTTTTTATGAATCTTTGGTGAATTCATTGCTGAAGTCTGCAATGATGAATGTTTGCAACAAACATCTTCTCTTTATGTTATGTATGTTATGTAGTGAATGTGGGTGGCAGAAAAGCCAAGCACTGCGACCTCCACGGAAAATAAGGACAGATGGAGAGAAAGACGGAGAAAGTATGGTGGGAGAAGTGCAGGGGAAACGGGAGAACCCCGAGAAAACCTGCCCAGCGCGGATCGTCCACCATCACGAAACCCACATGAGAACCGAACCGGGTACTCAGAGGTGAAAGGCCGATGTCGTAGCGACAACGCCAACCGTGCGGCCAACATCTTCTCTTTATATAAGCAGATATTTAAGGTTAATTCAAAATATGCATTTTGCATCCTAAATACATATATTTTTACCCAAATTTTGTAGAAACCTTTTCTGATCTAGTAAAAGTGAAAAAAAAAAAAGCAAGTCTTATGATTTAGTTAAGGAATCATCTGCTACTAATATCGATTTTATGATTGCTTATAAGCTAAAGAGAATAGTAAATTGATTAATAGATTTACAATGCATAGACAATTAGTTGTTGGTTACTACCTAAAGCTCTGAAGACCTTTCAAAATCATAAGAGGAAAAGTGCTGATGTTTTTGAAGCAAAGTAATAAAATAGCAGCTATGAAACTCATTGTCGTTCTCTTGCTCATGAATGTCCTTTTTTTATCTCTGTCTCTTGTTTTTATGAGAGAACTGCTCTTCTCATTAGTGAATTGACAAGAAAACACCTCTTCTTGTTAAGTGGACGCCACTGAGATCAGTCAACCTGGAACCCGCGTGGTATCGTTCTATCACGCACCGCAGTAACCATAAATGCCACGAAGAATTTTAAGCCACAGCCATAAAACTTGAAGTAATCGTGGGAGTTTATTACCATCGAAATTGAAATTCTAATTCCTGTAAGTTTGCAATAATGGGCTACTTTGCACACTTAAGTTATCATCACTTCCTCGTCAAATTGTTTTGAAAATTGTTGTTCCTTCATCCAAATGAAATTCTAGCTTTAAAGGAGTCTGCTTAATTTCTGAAATTTGTGATTCAATGAGACTAAAAACTTTTGTTCTCAAAAAGTAAATTTTCCATTAACTCACAGGAATTTACAGAAATTTTCAGAGATTTCTTTAACATTAAAAAAAGGTTTCTTGTTGCCAAGGCATAATTGTATTCATAATTAGAATATAATTCATGTTTTCTAATATGTGATCCTTAAAAACTAATAATTCTAAATTGTAATGAAACTCATTTGGCCATTTAACTCATCTCCTGCTTCCTCTTTTCTGTGTCGTAATTCTCAAATATTTTTCCTGTTGTCGGATAACGAGATTATTTTTCAAATTACTTTATAGAAATGATTAAACTATTTTCTTACATTATAGAAAGCATATACTTTCAATACAATCTTCTATTTTTGATTGATTACCAAATTCAATGCACAAATGATTAGCTTCGGTTTAAATTAAAGTAATGTCTATATTCCTTAGAAACTGTCCATTCTTATAATCTTTTCATGTACCGGTATCTGCGTTATCATCTCCTTCGTACTTCTTCTTTGTTCAGTTGTTACAAACTTCCTTTTTAAACTTTTCCGTCGTTCTAGCAACCAATTATTAGTTATCCGCTTGTGCAATCATGATTTCTCTTTAAATATTTGTTATCTGTTGCATATCGTTCAACTTACATTGCACGTCTGGGGATTGTAAACATTGAAAACAAATTATTAATGTTTTTTTAACTCCAATGCTTACACAAGTAATTTCGATAATTATTATTAATTATTGTCACTTCTTGTTTTTCACAGATTAATTTCGTAATAAAAGGGAATAATCACAGTGGAACTTCATAGAATTTTCTAGGTTCTGTTTTGATAATTTAAAATGATAGTTGTAAAAGGTCCAAATGATCCTTTATTAATTCGTACCAGATCATTTTTTTTAACGAGGAGAGACCATCCACATGCCGTTAATGTTATAGATCCAAGTACAAGATATTGTAAGAACTTATCTTTAAATTAAAAGTAAAATCATATTAACCTTTATATTTCCTTTGACTTCTTGATGAAATCAAAGCAGCTTATGTTTTACCTATTCATAACTGTTGTATTGTTATTGTGTAATTTTTCTGAAATAGCTTGTAAATTCTATACGCTTGTTTAATTTTTCAGAATTATTTGAATTTAGGCTGTGAAGGACTTTACATTCAGTTTATGAATACTGCCTATGCTAATAATTCGGAAGAAATTAAGGCAATCTTCACACGAACAAAAATAAATACAAAAATAAATACCATCTTTTCAAGTGTATAAAAAAGAATTCAAAGATATTCGTTAAGTTATGAATATAAAATACTGAGATTATAGGTTTCAGTTGAAACACTCCACAATTTAATGTTGGAAATCATGTTATCTATATTCGTATCTTAAAAGAGAAACAGATATGAATTTAAAATTTTATTCTGAAGAGCATCTCGATTAAGAGATACAAAAAGGTATTTCACGAGAGATCTCATTTTGAAACTGTGAATGCTTGCAACTATTTGCATGACAAAATACACACAATATTAGATGTGGCCAATGCGACACATCTCTTTATAGAATAGCTTATATATTGCTGCTTGTATTTGGTTGATATATATACGCCTACTCACATGTACTCAATAGCGCATCCATGGGGTAGTGGGGGGGGGGCTAAGCAGACTGAAGCCCTCCCAAATCCAAAAATAAAGAAAAAGAAAGAAAACGACGAGAAGAAAACCTTTATTAAAGCACTCCCTTGTCTGTATTTTATTGTTTTGGAAAGTAGACTAATCTTCGAAACAGTCTGTTTTTAAATAGGCCTAAATCTGAATGGACTTTTTACTATATTCTAGCCCCCCCCCCCAACTTTAATCCTGAGTGCGCCACTGCACATACTTAAACGTGTAGCCTTAAGAATAAGAATTAATGATGAAGCACTTAAAAAATGAAGGAATTCAGCATTGTATGATAAAACATCATTTATTTCAACTGTTGGATCATTTAATAAGCAATTGATTCTTTTAAAGATTATATCTTTACAGCTTCAGATAATATAACAAATACATTAAACTTAAGAAAATAATATAAATTGTACAGAGATTAGGTGAATTTTTCTTTGTTTCTTAGAAACTGGAACTAGGATTTTTTTTCAATTTTCCTTTTTTTTCCCCGGTATTTTATTCTTAATTGCATGAATCACTGATTGACTTTCATTGTAAACTTTAATGAAAAGCGTTGTTTTTATACGTGTTGCTACGAACAAAATTAGCTTCGTAAGCTACTGTTTATTAGCTATTCAAAGATTAAGCTTCTCTAACACTGGTTATTTCAAGATGCAGAATGTTTGCTTTTTGTTAAGCCGATCGCTTCTTAATCTGCCACAAGGTAAATGTGAAATTCCTTTCCGTCGCTGCCTGCAGCCTAACGAACCATCGCTTCGTATCCATAAAGAACTTAAATGGAACAATTACGACTCGTCGGGACACAGCACAACTTTCACCCGATCCAAATTTCGTTATTCCGCCTCCGATTGAAGCGCTCAAATCCCAAACGGCGTTCGTGTTTCCATAAAACTCACTTCCCTTCCACCCTCATTTCTCGTCCTAAAGAATATTTGGAAAATGGAAACAATATGCCCGAAATGCTCTCTCTTGGCACGCCGACGCCGTTCCACTGACTACCCACACGCACTCTTGTTGACGTATCGCATCTGCCAAGGCTTTTGCATTTTTCTCTGGTTCTCTCTCCCATGGAGACCGTAACATACACGTTACCTGTGTTGAGATGATAAGCACTGAGAGCACTGATTGGCCCAACCAATATTGGCAAAAACCTCTGTAGAAAGAGAAGCACAGAAATCTACTTTAAAACATATGATGAGGTGATTTTATTTATTTTATCTAGTGAGGTAAGTTTTCATCTTATTAAATTTGTAAAGGTGAAAATTCTTTAAAAAAAATAGTTAAGTTTCTTTAAAGGTAACGTTTTCTTCATTACTAGCAAGATTTGATATCTTTTTTAATTCTTTATATCATCCAAAAAAGATAATAAATGTAGTTCATATTTACAAAACTAGTTTATTACTTAATACTATTACTTAATAGGTAATGAAATGAGCAATATATTTTCTTTATTGTAATAAGCTATGAGCAGTATGTTTATCTTTGTAATAAGTAAAATGAGCAACATGTTCTCTTTGTTGTATTTTGAATTAAGTTTTTCTTTGTTGATTTTGCTTCGTTTTATTTTTCCATAATGTAAGCCTGATGAAGCAGGAAAAGCCTTCCTGCGAAATATTGCTGATGTTATTAGATGGAAGTATTAAGTAATAAACTAGTTTTGTAAATATCATCATGTTTTCTGAATTATCCTGCAGTGCTACGAATCAAGTAATGCTAGAGTGCAGAAATTCAAATCAGTCTTCTGAAATTTCATATTAAATCATTATCAGCCCTTACTAATCACTTTTTGACTTATAGTTAACATTCCTTTATTAAAAAATTCATATGACTATTAGTTTCTGCTTTATTTCTGTTTTTATCAAATACAAATAAAGCATTGAAGCCAAAGTTATATCTTCAACTTCTGAAATAACTGTACTATTTCATTCCCGAAGTTAAGCATCGTATCAAGGTAATATTGAAAAAAATGGGTATGGAAGTAAGGGACGTTGGGCCTTCTCAGAAATTGTTTTCTTCTGATTGGCTTGTCGGATTTACTTTTTCCCGCCTCCCAGAATAAAATCCTTCTGCTTCAATTTTCAGCTCTGGCTTGGATAGTTCTGCTCTCTAATACTTTGGGAATTATGCTTACAACTACTGTAGGTTGTGTTTTTTAATTAATTCTGTTTAATTTCTTTGTGGTATTTTATATTTTGCTGTAAAACTACAGTATGTTATTGCGTTTTCTTTTCGGTTCTTATGTTGTTATCGGGACAGAAAACTAAACCTTTTGACATATCTTCTTGCAGTTTGAGGGAAGACAGGAAATCTCAAGCTGGCAAATAAAAAATCCTTATATTTTTTTAATCATATGGGACGATGCAGAGCAGAATAAGCATCAAAGAGAATAACAAAGATTGCCTCTGTTTTCGATTCGGAGAGCTACTAACTCGAAATTTAATGGAGGACATGACTCGATTCAGAGTTAGAATATTTCGACAATAACAGACTTATATTACCTTCATATTCACTGAAAGATTTCAGTCTTATTTCAAGACTGATAAGATATAAAACAAGATATAAAATAGTTTTCACAAAAATATTGATACAATTTTCTTGTCGCATCAATGATAAAGAGTTGAATCAGATAAAGATTGTAAAGTCAGATAAAGAAAACTCTATTACAATTAATAAATTACAATA
>JAFIDM010000001.1:48827441-48851332 GCA_023159025.1 Thereuonema tuberculata
TTATACGTTTATTTTGTTTTTATTTTGAAGATTTGAAGACTTTTCAATAGATAGAATGTCTAGAAGAGGGAGAATTAAGAAGACTTATGGTAAAAGGATAATTTGTTTCAGAGAAAAAGGCAAAAGATCGGAGGAGTTAATACTCCGTTGGACCCCCTCTAGCACGAATGCACGATGCGATACGATCGGGCATTGAGTCATACAAGTTCTGTATGATGTCTTGAGACATTTCGTTCCATATTTGCTGTAACCTTGCCTCTAGTTCGTTCAAACTCGTGGGATGCCCAACTCGTCATCCCAAATGATCCAAGATATGCTCGATTGGAGACAAATCTGGGGATCGGGCAGGCCAAGGAAGGGTAGCAACAGTGCGGAGACACCTTCTGACACCTTTGCCGTATGAGGCCGAGCATTGTCTTGTTGAAAAATGGCTCCTGGGAGCCGTTGCATGAGTGGCAACACATGTGGTTGCAGGATTTCATGAACATATCGCTGGGCTGTCATGGTGCCACGGAACAATACTAGGGGTGACCGTGTATTGTAGGCAATGGCACCCCATACCATCACACCAGCTGTGGGAGCGGTGTGTCGCTGTACACCAAAGGCAGGATTGAAGCGTTCACCACGGGCTCTCCACACACGAACACGATTGTCATCACTGCCAGGATTGAATCTGGATTCGTCGCTAAAGACGACCTGGTTCCATTCCGCTGCAGTCCAGTTTCCTCGTGCGCGGCAAAACTCCAAACGGAGGCGTCGATGGGTGGGCGTCAAGGGCAGCACACGTAATGGGCGCCGCGATACCAACTGTCCTGCAGCCAGGCACCTTCGTATGGTTCGAGAAGACACAGCGGCCCCTAGTGAAGGTGCTACCTGTGCCTGGATGGCGGCCGATGAAGCAGTTGGCTGTACGCGTGCATTTCTGACTATGTGGCGGTCTTCTCGACGACTGGTCTGTCGAGGGCGTCCTGAGCCTGGTCTTCGTGTACATGACATCTCTCGGGTCCACTGGTCCCAACACCTCCTCACAACACAATCAGAGCGGCCTAATTGACGAGCTACTCGCCTAGCTGACCACCCAGCTTCCATCATCCCGACGATTCTCCCTCTCTCAAACTGCGACAACTGCGTATACTGTCTTCGAACACGGCGCAATGGCATGTCTACCTCAGCTCTTCCTTTGTAAATGATTCAGCACACTCAAACAAGCTTTGATTACCTGTTTTATACTCCACAGAGTACGATGTTCAACGCCCTCTACCGGCTATACGTAATGCGCAATCATGCTGCATTTCTAATCATTTGCATATCTCCCCGACATGTACCTTCATTGCAAGTTTCGTTACGATCCCGCAATTATTTCTTGGTGCGCTAATTTTTTTGTCCATGAGTATATTTATTTCAAGCTTTATTTATTTATTGACGAAGTGTAGTATTACGAAAATTATACTCTCAAAATAAAAATTTAGTAAAATCTGAAACTTGTAATTAATAGCCTATAAGATTTAATTACTTGTATTTTAAAGAGATATGAACAAGTACTTTCTTAAAGATGTCGAAGCCTGTTTCACTTTCAAATAAGGGTTGGTGGTTGACTTTTTCTTTAATGTTAATTTTGAAGAAAATGCTGAATACAAAAATTTAAGGATATTAAATTTAAGATACTATCTGCAATTTTAGGAACAGACAGCGCTTTAAAAAAAACAAAAAAAATGAAGGGCCATTTCCGTAATTTCTCACCATCATATTAAATTATTATCAAAGTTGACAGTAACTGTATCAAGGATTCATAGGAAAACCTATTTCCCAATTACAATATTCGTTGTGAAGATTTACTTGAGTGCCTTAAAAACTGCGAATATTATTTAAGAATCATATAAAAAGCAAGGAAAAAAAATACTTTGAAAATGAAATAAATAAAATAATTCTTTTAAAGGTGAAAAGAAAAGACGATTACAGTTACTTAAACCGGCTTAATTTTTACGATTCTAGGCTAGATTATAGTAAATGATGCGTAAAACCGAAAAGATAATAAAAATACCGAAAATAAAAGTTTTAAAAATCATTGAGAACATGGCTGCACATAAGCAAGCGTCTGCTGTTCTGCACTATCTCTTTCTGGCTGGCGCATCTGTTTCGTTCGTCTGTTTATGGGTGCTTAGTTGAGAATTGCTGTCTATTATCGTTGGAATAATCTGGAATGAAATGCTGTCTAAATTATAATTTAAAGACGCTAAACTACAACCAAATTGTCAGGGGTCGTTTTAATGATTATCCCACGCGATGGTCGCCAGAGAATTCCACTGGTTTTCTTTGAATGGGCTCGTGGATGGGTGTCAGACCATTCTATTTTCATGTCCCTCACTATCCTAGACACACAGGTTGAAATATTCTTCGTGACTCAGAAAACCAAGAGAACAAGACTTTTATAGGGACAATTTTGAGTCAAGAGAAGATTTGATATTTTCAGAATCTTTTTCACTCTGTAATAAAAAATAATAAAACAGAGGAGCAGAAGCCATCAAAGGCACTTCGCCATCTTTTTTTTATTTTTATTTATTTATTTCTTCTTCTTCTTTTTTCTTTTTGTGTCTCTTGAAAAATTGCAGTTGTTATTTTTCTGTACATTGTGGTTTTTTTTTGCTTGTTGATTTTTCAAACAATTGTAGTAATACTGGTTCTCTAATTCTTATGTCGTTACTTCTTCTTTCTGAAAACATTAAAAAATAACTAAAACAAATTTTTAAGTTTGTAAGTAATTACTGTAACGGTAAAAAAACGTCAACACACTTGGGTAATTATTTAAAAAATATAATTAAACAGATTAAATTAGACAATGACTTGCAGGGAAAGTCAAAAAGTTGTATTTTAATCTATTTAATTATATTTTTTAAATAATTACCCAAGTGTGCTGACCATTTTTTATCGTTACATTAAAAAAAAATGTTTATATATATATATTTTTTTTTTGGTTATATTCAGATATCCCAAAAGAACTTGAAATATTTTTAAATATGTTGTTACAAAGGTTGACACTGAATGACTGTTTTAAATTCCTATATATCCCCGGATTCTATGAATTATACTAACTCTTTACTTATTAGTTATACGTATGTGATCTGTTACATTAAACATTTCACAAGTTGATGTTAAAAGTATCAAACAGTAAATTAGCTATACATTTGTTTTTCGGGTTTCATCAACTTTACACATTCAATATTCAAATTCAATAATACATCATCGTATAAAACGCCAGCATTGTCATGCCAGAACAATCAGTCACTCAATATCGAACTATGTGACGTAACGCTACTGTAGCGGGAGAATCGAAATTTTAAGTCTCTGATAACAGAATCTAAGTTTTAAGTTCTTAATTCCACTCAAGGGCACTTTTATACAGTTCAATTTTATTACTGTTTTGTTATTGGTAATCGTTTTCCTGAATATATTTTATAGCTTCTTGCTGTTTAATTCGACATTTAGGTATAAATTTTTACGCATTAGTGGAGCTGATATATGGAATACATGCTAGTTTTCATTATTTTAAATTATACAAAGCTGTTTTCAGTATAAGACATCGGAAGCGCAGTGGTGCATCAATACTCGTGTAAATATTCAATCAAGAATGCTTTCCTGCATCACTTCTTTTACTTAATGTACTTTGTAGTTAAGCTTCGTAATGGCGGTTTAGAAGGGTTGTTGCTGAACCGCGGTCATTAACGTGAAATAGTAGCCGTTTATTATTCGATCTGCCGGAACGACAATAATTCTACGTCGGAAGTTAAACTGCGCATGAAATCGAAGATGGAAACTGACCACTCTCCGAACAGTTTTTTTTCCCTTCAAAGCTGATATTTTTCCCCTTGTGCTTTCATATCGTTCTAGTTAACCTATTATTACATTCGTGTGATTTAAGGCTGCTGCCATTTTCAAAAGCCGAAAATAAGTAGGCCTTTTACTTGAGTTATATCGTAGTTTTAGTTATTACGAGATAGTTTCAAGCAGAACTGAAAAGAAACATTGATTGAAACACTGATGGTGTCTTTACCAAATTCATTTGAATGTTTGAAATTAAAAACGAAAAGTCAATGTTGTCAATTACAGAATTACTTATATTCTGAGCAATTTATTAAAGAGCAAAACTGGCTCCAGCACAATCTGCAAGATTTTACGAATATTATCGTAAAGCTAACTAGGCAGGATATGTAAAAGCTTACAATCAACTTTAAACCACCAATAACTTAGGATGCTTGATTTATCGTAGAATGCAAACAGCGATAGAGGCCGCTGTTAAACGATATCTGTGGTTTAACTGACCAATGGTCAGTCCGATTTTCATATTCTGGACACTAAGCAAAACTTGAGACATAATGCAATTATTGATCATGTTTCTGGGAGTTAAACTGTAGGAGAATTGCAGGTTAAAAATCTTTAAAAACTATAATTACGTATATGATGAAAAGTTTCAAAATAATACTTTCAATTACATGTCCATAATGATATACTACCAATAATTATTTTCTCGGTCAAGCAATTTGAAGTATCACTACGAATCTAATATTTTTATTCAGAGAATACTTGTCATTATCCTTTGATACTTTTGCCTTCATTTTTTTATAACTTAAATAACTTTTTAATTTGATATTTGCCCGAGAAGGCTACAAATATTTCCTTTAAAAAAGCATGGGAAGCTTAAACAATTAATTCTTATTGACAGTGAATTTTTTATTGATGTTAAACAATGAATTGTAATTCAATTTGTTTGCGCATGCTTTTATTTGATGAAAGTTAATTGGTTGTAGATGATTTATCGTTTAATTTACAAATTTAATTTTCAATAAATGAAAAACGAAGACTATTTTATTCTGGGTTAGTTTATAAAACGGAGACGTTTCTTTGAAAATGTTTCAGCGATTTTAAAAATAATAAAATTTCTGTATTAAAAATACAAAATGTGAAATGTTAAGGAAATATTGTAGGTTAAGTTTTATTTTACTGGTGAATAAATAAAACAATTGTCTTGTCTTCCACAGATGGTAGAGGGTTAGATATTTAAAAAAAGTTTTTGTTTAAACTTGTAAAAATTTTGCTTTTGCTTTTAAAGTTGCTTTTTTTTTAGTCTAATAAAAAGGAAGCAGGATTTTGTTTGGAATTTTCATTTTGACAAAAGGAGATATTTATTTACAAATTCTTCATTGAGTTTGTTTGGGATCGCCATGATCCATTTGTTAATCTCTTCATATTCCAAATCTGTATCTAATCCTAAACTTAGCGTCATCACATTTCAGGAGTTTCGCAATACATAAAAAACGTTTGTTTACTGTGTTGTAAAAATTTAAATTCAAGTTATTCTAAATAACTTCTAAAAATAAGTTACTCTAAATAGAATAATTTTCTAATTTTTAAGACACAGAGCTTATTTTGATTTGTTAATTCAAAGTACGACAACTTAAAATCAACGGTTCTTATGAAGTATTTTTTTTTTTTTTGATAATTTATGCTTCTGTTAATTTGTGTAATGAGATTATAAATATCGTTTTGAATAATTCATTAGTAGGCCTAACAAAAAAAAAACTCTTTAAAAATACAAGAATTGAAAAATTTATGAATTAATTTCATTTATTTGCTGGATCTCATTTCAGACTCATTTTCATTCATTATCTATTTTGGAAAGTTTGTAAAGTTTTTTCTCGTTTAAAAAAAAAAATGACAATTCCAAAATTAAAGGCGATGTAAAATCACTATCAAACTGATTAAGGTAATTGTTAAGTAAATTAAAAACCAATTTTTTAGGTACCGATACATAAATTAATGTGAATGTAAATCGTTGATTTTTACTTTATTTACTTTTAATTTCCATTATGATTTCATTGTAAAATCTACAATTGTATATAAGTTATTTACTTACAAGGTTAGTAATACAGTATATTGAAAGTATCTTTGTTTTCTTTCAGTATACTTTTCCCCTAAGAATTATGTGCAGATGATTAATCTACAAACAACCAACTTATGAACAATCGCACGTACGTCCAAAATTTTCAAAATATTATCAAAAAAAAAATAAAAATAAATAAATAAATAAAATAACGCCGTTCCGCGGAGCGGTCTAGACGGCGGTCTGCCGTGAGGTCGATGTGTCGGAACCTGGGTTCGAATCCTGGCCTGGGCATGGCTGTTTCTTTCTTCTTCTGTGTTTCGTCCGTTTTTCCCTGGGAATTAAAATCTCAGGGTTATTTCTGGATGAGATGTGAATCTCGCCCCCTCTTCTTCAATTTCCTAGCCTCATCCTGACGTTGTCAGATAGAGCTAGCTCGTGGTCCAAAGTTGACCGTTGTCGATGAAAGAAGAAATAAAATAACATATTTAAAAAAATCAAATACTTTTTGTATCGAGAAACTTGAACGTATCTAGAACATGTATAAACTACATATATAAGCATGATACTTTACTTATATTTAAAGACTGTTGTCGTGGCTCCAATATTTGTTCCATCTTCACTTTTCAGAACTGTTTAGATAACTTTTACCAGATTTAGATTGCATTGGAGAAGAAAAATTCCCGGCGTGGATTCCTCTCTGTTCTCTTGGCAACAGTCGTAATTGATGTCTTCTACAAAACAGCCGTAGGAAGTGTGTTGGTCTGAAAATATTTATTCATTTTACATCCACATACATACTATTTATTGTGTCTATTTACTCAAAGTAAATTTAATATTTCGTTGTTCATTTCCTGAATTACATGAGTTATATATATATATTGATATATATATATATATATACATTTATATTATTTATAACTACATAAATATTTCCTTTTTTGGGCATTTTCGACTTATAAGCAAGCTGTCGGAACAGAACTCGTTCGTAACACTGGAGCTACCTGGAATTCGTAACTCGGGAGAATAGTTTTATATTCGTAAGATCAAGTTAACCATCAATAACTACTGACCCTAAAAAGATAAAGCCTTAGTAAAAAGTTTAAATACTTATAATAAGAATGCTCTCCGCTGATTTTAGTATATATCGAACTAATAGGTAGGGTTCTGAGAGTAGAAAATCGCCAATTGCCATAAATGCGATACCTACAAAAGAAATGACTTCCTTGTAACAAAGTTCCTTTCAGAGTTTAACTTTTGAATGTTTGCATCGTCTGTCTTCTTTATTATAAGTGGGCTCCAACTTCTTTTACTTGATGTTTTCTACTTCTTTTTTGCTAATACACAACAGTTTGTTTTTTCCTTTGCTTCTTAATCAACTTTTTTTTTTCTTTTTTTTAATACTTGTGTATAGAAATTTAACACACACTATACCTAACTAACTATCTTGTTGAACGTTCCTTTGAGTGACCTGCCGTACGTTAGTCTACTCAAAAAATGAATCTATCTGTCTCTGTGTATAGAAGACCTATGTGTATTGTGGTTTCGGAGGAGTGGCGGGCAAGAAAAATCAAAAAAGGATGGCTACATTTTACTATTCATCGACTTGGGTCAACCGGAAGTCACGTGACGCAAGGTCACCTTCTAAACCGTTCATTGTAGATGACCAAAGTTGTACCTCTCATTGAGATCAAATTTTTACAGGTAGTCTAGTCGCGATCAAAGGTCACGTGACTGAGAAATCGACTCAGAACCCAATGTCACGTGATCATTAAAATTTTTACTTGATAGATTTATTACTATTATCAAAAAACAGTCCTGTTTTTTAATCTTTCCTATTTCTTTGAATTCTGTAACTACTTAAATAGATCTTCCGTAACAAAAGAGACCAGAAACCAATTACTTCTTTGTTTCGTGCATCTGTTGCATGATTGATACATTTTCCCTTTCAAAATTCACTTAGCTAAAGATGCCTTTAAATTTACTTCCACTGTTAATAAATATTCCCTCTTCTTTTCTTTCTTCTTCTATTCCGTTCCATTCGCTATTTATTATCTGTCAACTGTTATTTGTTTTCTTCGGAAAATCCAACGCAATCCTGATCATTTAAGCATAAACGGGATTTGATTACTCACTCAATATCTTCTCACTTTTTCTATCTCCAACCCTTCTGTCACGTTAATCGCAGATATCTTTCTTTATCTGTATTTTTTTTTCTTCTACGCGTTCTTCTGTTCATCATCTTCATAATTTCCTCTTCAACGAGAATTATCTGAAAATGTGTTAATCATCGTCTTGCCGAAGAAAACGAAAAACGATGGAAAAAAAAAGAAGAAGAACCTAATCAAGACCTTCCGTCTGACGATGAGGTCGACAAAGTTTTACAAATTAGTTTTTTCGTTCTCTAGGAATTGTCATCGCATTGCATTGCGCCATCTGTTGGTGACAGATAGCAATTCTTCAGATATCATCACCATTGCTGTAATGTTTATAATTATTTTTTTTCTCCCATCAACTTCATTTGTGCATTTGCCTTTGTGAGAAAAATAATAATAATAAAAAAACTAAAGTCTCTTTTAATTGAGTGAAACAGTAATAAACGTGGTCAAATTGCCTTTATTTAGTAATTAATTTTTGAATACACACTTCTTTTAATCTGAATCGATTCATGGATTATTTTAATTGTAAAAGCATTTCTTAATGAAACAGGAGCAAAAAATAAATCCCAGTTTCAAACAAAAATTTCATGTTAAAAATGGAAATTAAAGGACATATCCTTTTTATTATTATTATTATTTTCAAGAGAATAAGGGATAAAGCATTTAAAAACATAGGCGTTTATTTTAAACAAATTGTTTTGAAGATGCATAATAAATGATCAACAGATAATGAAAAGGTTGTAAGTCTAATGGTATGGGTCCGGTAGTCCATCAAATCCAATGGTTCAGCGGATTGGAGGATATCGGGTTCAATTCCAGGCTGTGATCATGATTATTTCTCCTCCATGGTTATTTTCTCCTCTAGGGTTCGCCCAGCCCTCTGTCAAATGGATCTCGGGTTTCTTACTGGATTAAAGGCGGGCGGAGCGTTGGACTGACCATCCGACCTCGACTAATCCCGTTGGTACAGAATCGCTGGAAACCTACATTTTCCGTGCATTCAAGGGCCTGAGTGTCATGAGGCATGAGTGTCTCCATTTATGTGCATATTATACAATATTTCAGTTTTTATGTTAAAAAGTAACTTCTTAGTACGGTGACCTCTAATTAATGTGATAAATCAGTAAGAAACTATGTCACCTTTGCCAATATTTTGACTGATCTTATCTAATTCTTAACAAACTAGTTGCGATTATCTGATCTTGGATTGTCATCACATGTCCACACAGAAGAGGGAGAGAATCGAAAGGCACGCGCCAAAATCTCCTTCTTTTATCACGCACGAAGTCCGTAATTATCGCGGATCATTGATGGACAATGGTGTTACAGTCACGTGAATACAAGTGTAAAAAAAAAAATCACTTTCAATTTCCAAATCAGTTTAATTAGTTAGTTCGAGTTCTAAAATATCGTAATCTACCTAAAGCAAATAGCAAAAAATTCTATAAGCAGGACACTATAAACTATAAACAGGATGACTTTAGATGTAAAGAATGAATTCAACTCAGTCAGGAAACAACATTTGACTGAAGAATGAGAAAAAGTATTAGTGTTTGCCAATAACCCTTTACCATCAAAGAAACAGAAACACTGCATCTAAGCATTTTAGTTGTATATTGTGGATTTAAGGTATTATTCTCCTATAAGTTTGCTGTTTAGTTTGTGTTGGTACTTTTCCATTAATAATCTTCCCTTGAAGGAATTTCCAAAACTATCTGTTTCTGGGATCAATTCTCTAATTGTTGTTTCAACACAGCTTTCAACTGAATTTCAACATGAAGATTGATAAAGAAAAGTACATCATGGACCAAAATGATGTAATGCATGTCTTCGTGGGATGATCGTTTCCGATTTAAGACACTCCCACATAACAGAAGGAAATTGAAAACTTAGCATTTTCATGTTGTTTTCAACTTGTCCTAAAAAATTAAAAAACATATTATCATATTTTCCTGAAACATAAGTCACAAACTGTCGAGATAGTCGTATTGTTTCAGTAGACTCAGCGAAATATTTGAATTTTGATTATAAATATCTTATGTAAGGTATATAGCCCAAATATCGCCCAGGTTCCTAATACCGCCCAGTGCGATGTAGGACGGGATAGTGATGCTATCACGCGGGAACCGTTGGAAACAATTTGCCATTCCTTTCATTAGCACCCTGTGTTCGTTTGGTGGTGTTAGTTCAACCCGTTTCTTTTTTGTGAATTCTTGAAGTTTTTTCGTTCTGGTAAGTTATGAAACTACTGTTTCTTTAAGTACTGCAGCTTATGAATTATTGATGCCATCATAACCATCTAATATCGTGAAATAGTGAAAGAAATAACCTATCTGTTGATAATTTCTGTAACTTGTTAGAGGTAGCCGGTTTGTCTGTAGCGTCCGCCATATTGACAAGATAGAGAATGCCCAATATCGCCCACCTCGTTGTTCCATATATCGCCCACTGTGTGATATTTGGAACTTATATTTATACATTTTATTTTGGTTTATTACAGATGTGTCAACGTAAGATATGGGACAGAGTCAAGATGAAGGAAGCTGTCACAGCTGTAAAAAATAATAAAATGGGCCTTCTGAAAGCTTCCAAAACATTTAATGTCCCAGTCTTGTGAGTGGGTCACCATTCAAAATTGCTCTAATGAATTCTCTCAGCAAAAGGAAATTAAGTCCTAAGGGGCTGAACTTAGAAGATCCAAAGAAAAAGAAGCTCGCAACACCTAAAAAGAATTGCGAAAAGATTAAGAAAAAACAAAAAAAAATGCAAAGAAGTGCAAAAGAAAATAAAGTATTTAATGGTGTGGGCGATATTTGGAACACTTTCACAAAATTCAAAATATGTCTCTTGACAGAACAAAAATTGAGGAAAAATAAAAAATAATTGTTATATCTATAATTGGTTCAGGAACATGTAAGTGAAAGGTTCATATGATATATTGTAATTGTTTGAAACCAGTGAGAAGATAAATGACAAGAATATGTGCAGGTTTTCTTAGATGGGCGATATTTGGGCCATATACCTTATCTGTTTTCAATGAATTTATTAAACATAATAATAATGGCTTAAAATTGCTTTTTAGAACTTGATGAAACGAAGATTGATAGTTCTAACCCCAGATAAAATGTTTGGAATAATAAGAATTCAATAAGAACAGGTGTCGGGAAATTTTCTTGGAAGTAACTAATGATCCTCTGCTTAAGGTTATGGCAAAAGAAAGCAAACAGTTTCTCTTTCTTCAGAATTACTTGAAAAAAACGACATTGAAAAGCTGTAAAATGTCTTTGCAGAATTTTTTTTTTTTTATTTTATTGCCGTCGACCCAAAATATATAAAATAATTAATAATGAAAGAATATTAAAATTTATAGAATTTATAAAATAATAAATAATAATAAAATATGAAAACAAATCTGTTATATAAAATAGAGTATATTATTCCATAAAGGACTTTCCGTTCATTAGGATTTCTTTATCCATAAAATCAGTACAAAACAATGACTTAATATTGGTACTGTCTTGATTATTATCATTCAAATGTTTGTAGTTTTAAAAAAAGCAATTGGTTAATAATGAAGCCCAAAGGTTGAATTAATTCATACATTTTAATTAACCTCCCGCCAGCGCCAGTTGTTTGTGTTTAAAAAGCTAGTTAACATAAGGGATGCTTAAGATTTCGAATTTCGTTGATCTTTACATTGTTTGTAAGTCGTAAGGAGCAACTTCGAACAAGAAAGTAAGCTTGCATACTTGTAGTTACAACAGTATTATTAGTATCTAACATAGATTTGGCAAATTTATTTATTTATTTCTCAAGCGATTTGTTACTGGCAATTAAATTATTTTTTTCATATTTTTTCCCTATTCATTCATATAATTCAGGTAGTATTGGAAGAGTCCCTACTTATTTCAATTGTAATTCTTTTCAGTTGCCTTTCTGCTCCGTAAACATTGTAGTCCACAAGTTAAATGGCGCTTGCCAAACATCCTTTGCCCTACGATGTCCGTTATGAGCTCTAGTAGCAGTAGCACAGACTCTGAAGCATTTATAAGTCGTCAGGGCAAAATCAATAGAACACAGACTACATTTGAAACTTTCGGACAACGCTTTATATGAAGCAGAAGACATAGGCTACTGTCTCTTGGGTTTATCTCTTATTTTTGGCAATTTTCAGTTCTAATCTAATATAGTTATTAAATCAAAAAGAAATTATTCCAAATGGTTGTTAAAATTTCGAGATTTTTTTGAAAGTTTTTTTTTGCAGATTTCAAGAAGGATTTTGATATTCATTTTGGAAGATTATTTACAGAAGCATTTTGTCTATTGATTGAAATGTTAAAAAAGCAATTTTGAATTACTTTTTTATCGATTTTTTAATAAAGAAAATTTAAATTTTTGTAAAGTTATAATTATTGTTTAAATACTGAAAAAAAAAAATCCATGTTAGTGGTCATAAAATATTTAATTCAAATACAGTATATATTTATTAAATCATACCTTTTCGTAACATATTTCGGATGTATGCATATATTCAGATGTTAAAACCAAAACCCACTGTAATAACTATTGAATCATTTTCTTAGTCATTACAGCTAATTAAATTACATTACCATTAATGCTGAGGGTAATGTAACCTTTCTTTTTTCCCTTTCCTACTGTTTGAACATCAACGTTACCTTGGCAACTCTAGAGAGTGCATATCGTTATCATTCAAATATGTATTATCTTTCTGTGAAGCCATACAATGAGGAGATGTAACCGAAGCAAAGAAAAAGTTGAATTTTCCGAAACTGACACTAACTATAAGGCACCAGGGTCTTGTAAATACACGTGAATAGTTTTAGGCTTGTGTATAGACTTCACTCACGCAATAGAAGAATTTCCAACTGAATGAACAGAAACTGAATAGATTGATGGGCATAAATTCACTCTTCATAATCTTCTGTAATAATTCTGAAGTTTCTTTAACAAACAATTGTTGACTGTTTAACTATTATTACGTCCTTAACCTCTAAACATAAGAGAATTGCTTGGAAATCGTATGGCCTAAGTCCGTGAATTTTCTTTTTCAGAAATTAGTTGAGAAATCGCGCTATTCCGTAAAATCATCGAAAGGTTGTATTCTGTAATGCTGGTCTGAATTCTATGGACTGGATTTCATTGGTTATATCTATGATTTCCTTGGCTTCTTTTTGTTAGAAGTCGAAGGTATCGAAAGAGGTTCTACTGTAGATCTCTATCTTGTAATATTGAGTAAAGTTTCTTCAAAATTTTCCAATTTAGATATCTAGATCTGTTTAATTTGCAATTCAGAAAAGAAGACAATGAAAATGCAATTAAGATACGTACACTGCTTTCTATAAGACTTCCAAGTCTTTGACATCTCAAGATTACTTTTATTCGACGACTAACAATTATTCGTTCTTATGAAGAATTAGGTTGGACTACATTAGTGGTAAAGTGATCTTTTTTGGCAAACTTATTCACACTTTTTTTTTTTTAATTTCAGATTCGTTTTTGTCTCATCCTTTTAAGTCATGTGCTCGTATGTGTCTGGAATATTCTTTTATCACTTCGCGAAATAAAAAAAAGATAACTTTTCATGATAGACATTCTTTACTTAGACCATATTTCAACTGGACAGTTTGGGTATTTTATTCTAACAATGCATCTTTTTGATGCAGGACTTTTATTGTGGTTCTCATTTTGAGTTTCTTGGAAATTACTTATTTGAATTGCTTTTTTTTCCATTTACTTATTGTTGAAATGTATTTAATTTCGACCTGATCTTTTTTTTCTGTAATAAAATGTAAAATGAAATGTAAAAGGTAATAAAACAGGAAATGGTCATTAGCTTTCCTCGCATGGGACAAAACAACACTTAAATCTTTAATATTACAAACTTCGACGTTTTTAACTTCGTTCGTAATTGTCTGGTGTTAATGTTTCCAGAGACTTATATCAGGTTTTCTGAATACAGTTGTTTGAAGTTGTTAGTATTTCTTGCGAAGCTTAAATCTAAAAAATTCATTGATACCGTACATCCGTTCGTCATTTCTTATACGTGAACTGAGGCTAAAGTTCCCTTTCTGAGTCACTGTTACTTTTGGCCTCAATTCAGGTTATATAACTTTTCAATATCCTTATTATTCAAAATATTCAATATTATTATACTAGTTAAACATTATTATTATAATTCTTATTGATTCATTGTATATCATATAGATAAGCAATATAACTTCTTACATATTGTAATGGTGTTTGTGGGAGAGTCTTTGGCATCTAAAGACAACGAGTCAAGTTCTGGAAATGAACTGAATTTATTTAATAAACGGAAACATTGGTTTTTTTATAGTATTTTACATAGTTTTAAGTGATTGGTTAAGTAATTAAAAATATACATAATGATTGGACAAGAACATGATGAATTTAAATTAATTAACTGATTCAACGGCTGCAACGGAAAAGAATTTAAAAATAAACAGAACATCAGTAATTAGGAAATGCAAAGGAATAAATAACGGTTAAGGATAAAAATGAATACAGATAAATAAATGATTTCTAAAAATATTTTTTTATAAACTGTTACAATAATTAAAAGTTGCTCATAAATGCACCATTTTTTTAAAATAATAATAATAATAAATAAATAAAATTCTATTTAATATTTTACATGGAACTTTAAAATTCTTAACCTTATTTCATGGTAAACATCATTCTTCAGGAATACTTATTGAAAATAACCGGTCTTTTATATCAATATTATTCTTTTCTACTAAGTTAAAAAAATTAATTGTAATCTTAAAAATCTAGGATTTGGGATTTCTTTTTTGTTTTGATCGAATCGAAAGTATTTTTTATAATGAGAAACGAGGAAGGAATTTCTTTTGAATCTGACGACTATCGAAGAATTGAAAACGTGAAATGAAAATGAATGAAAAGGGAACTCTTTGCTTTGTAGTCATTCCACGATATTGACAGTTTGATGAAAAATCCCAAAACTTTTTTTTTTCTTTTTTAAATCTCCGTTTATTTCGAGTATGCTACCAGTGTTCTTTCGCTCAATACAAAACTCTATGTTCCTTAAACTATGTTATTCGAGATGACTCTTCCAAAAAAAGCTGATGCACAGCTGTTGAAAGAAGCGTCTGATCCCGCATTGTTATTTGCATTCGCAGTACCTCCATCTTGCTGCACCGCTAGCGCCATAACGTCTGAAAGCGTTTACATATCTACCATACGAACGGGCCTATCTTCTTTCAGTAACAGCGAAAGTGTGTTTTTGTTTGTTTATTTGTTTGAAATGAAGGCTGTGAAAGATTCGTGAAATTCATTGCTTACAGCTTTGAAATAAATAACTATGAAGTTAATGAATTGACAGCTTCTGTGAATTTTATTTCTAAATATTAAATTCTTCTTGTTATTGTTACAGTACATATATTGTTATTTTTATACTGATTTTTTATATTTTCGGAAGATGAGAGATTGTTGTCTTTACTTTCTGCTTAAAGTGTTTCTTTGAATCCTGGGCATATATAAGGGAAAGGCCGAAAGAGCCCCCTTCCTTCCACCAATCAAAATACACGAAGCAGCTCTATTTTCTTTCATTTTTTCTTTGGTTGGGTTGGATCCTGTCATCCTCTCGAAGTGCTGAAGACGACTTTGTTTGTTTTAAAGGTTACTGCTGTAGATTCATAACTTAGGCCTCCCCGATATAAAAACCCTGCCTTCATCCCTGCTTTGAATAAATGACCAACATAAATAAACAATTCATTTTTGGTGAAAAACTTCTGTTTCAT
Source organism: Thereuonema tuberculata (assembly GCA_023159025.1). NCBI lineage: Eukaryota > Metazoa > Arthropoda > Chilopoda > Scutigeromorpha > Scutigeridae > Thereuonema > Thereuonema tuberculata. The sequence continues at coordinate 48,843,275 of JAFIDM010000001.1, forward strand.
TAGATTCTATGTAGATTTTCCGATACAAAAATTTTTTTAGAAATCCTCTTAGGAGCTATTGTGATAGCGATAGGCAATGTGTTTGCCTTGTGCGTGTCTATCCACCCCTAACAACTCCCGAACAGAAGTCGGATCGACAAACGGATTTCACCGTCGTGTTTCAGAGGATCAAACAACATAAGAATATGGTATTTTTTTAGGAGCCAATACCGCACCTATCCATGTTCGAGATATTTGGCATTGCTTTCGTTGGATTTCCGCTATTAGCTTAAATGTCTTATTTCAGTTGTCAGCTACAGCTTAATAGGTAAGGTTACGGACTAATATGCTAGAGGTTATCGGTCCGTGTATCTACTTTTTTTTTTTTTTTTTAGTATTACATTCTTAATCTTTTTTTTTTTTCTCAATGTCCGCGTGGTTTTTTTGTTTTTTGTTTTTCTTGCTTTCCTAACTTTTTTATATTATTATTTTTCCTTTCATTAATGTAGTTTCTTTTTTTATTATTATTTTTTTCAAATTTTGTTGTTATGGATCGCCCTTAAATTTTCGCTTTTTTTTTTGTTTTTTAAATAAACTTTTAAGTTATTTAATGGTCTGAAATCCATTTATGACAGGAATTATGAATGCCATTGAAACTCATACAGAGAAAATCCTACACAGAAAACTCCTACAGGATCGCTTTTTAATCAAATGTATTTGCTTCATGTTTTTTAAATCGTGGACAAATTCTGATGATCGAATTTATGTTAATTTTTGGACATTAACTAAACTGAATTCTTGAGTTAATTTTGAAAACATTGCGTTTTTGAAAACAAAGCAAAACAAGATAAGTTTGTTTTTTCTTAAAAGGGAAAGAACTTTTTATTCTCCATAAAATACGATTTTTGAAAAGGTAATTTTGGTGGAAATATGTTTAGGACAGAGCCTGAGCTTTTCTCGAAAAAAAAGTTAGAAGATGTGTTGCTTAGACAATAAGATTAAGCTGCTGACTTCTTTTTCTTCTTCGTATCCAACCTCTTTCTTATTATTATTATTAATGGTGTAGCTTCGATGAAGCAAAGTAGATAAAGAACACGAGCTTTATGACATTTCATAAAGCTTTCGGATGTGACCCAATGGCGTTCAATCTCTGCCACTGATTAACAAGAACTCATTATCAGATCATTGGAGTCGTTTTTCCGGGTGTGGCTGATGCCCTTGAATGGACTCGCGGGTCTTTTATAACTGTGACTTTGTGCAGGTGAATCCAAAGGCAGATGGTGGTGATTGCTTAAATTTACACTTTCATGTTGAAGCTGTGACGAAGTCGAATTAAAGCAGCTGTAGTTGCTTAGGTTTTTTTAACTAATTCTTTTTTATTTGAGAATTCTTAACTGCGAGGGAATCTTTATTTAATCTAATATAAAATTTCGCTGAAATAAAACTAGAGTTCGATTCACACTGGCATAATAATAAAATAAAAACGATTTTAACAATAATATTATACCTTGCCTGGAATATTGTGAATTGATTCTTCGTCTTGGACTATTGTATTGTTCTGTCATTCAAGGAACGATAACAACAATATTTATAATCATGAAATTAGGAATTGGCAGGAAACTACCAGAAATTTGTAGATGTTAGAGTAGTTTTTGACATTCCCGAAGGTTAACTTTATGTTTTAATAATAAATACACTGCTGTTTGTTAGCCATTAGTAAAATCTATTTTGCTAATTTCATAAGGATGTAGTTTATATATGATTATATCAGTTTTTGTTCTTAATTTGATTAAAAGTATATATATATAAGTATATATATAAAAACTGTTTATTTTCTGTACGATGTGAATATGATGACAGTGAATATCTTTTAATCATGTTTAAACTTATGTATTTATGTGATTACTAATTGTGCATATTTTTCGCACTTATATATGCTTGTGTTGGCGTGATTTCTTTGTTATTACAGTATTGAATGTTTTGCGATAGGAAGGCAATCGATTTATTTTTCTTTTTTTTATTATCAATTGTTTTTTTTAATTTATAATAGGGCTCATTTAATGAACTTACAAAATCAGATTGAAGTTACTGTTGACTGCCGTGTTTATTTTTTAAATTTTTTTTTGTTTTGGATCGCTCTTAAATTTATGCTTAAATTATATTTATCATTAAATTTATTAACATTATTAAATTTATATATAATATTATCATCGCTGTATGTAAAACTTTTAACTAATTTAAGCTTTAAAAAAAAATCTTAGTTTTTATTTTAACCTTGAGTTACATTTTTCTTTACATTACTTATTTTATTTAATTAATCATCTATTTTTCTTTAAATTTTCTTTTTTTTTAAATAATAGATTATTATTAAAAGAAAATTACCTATGGGGCTTCTTAAACCAGTGCTTTTTAAATTTCTTGTTGTAATTTTTTTGTGATCTAATCGGTCAATGTTTTTTTGTTTTTAATCCAAATAAATTGTAAATACTTTTGTTTTGTTTATTAATTTAGTTCAAGTCGCTAGTAGGAGATCTGTACTCTTAGTTTCCATGTGGCATTCTGATTATTTTTTATTATTTTATATTTATCAGGATATTTGTTAATTATGAATTTGCAATGCAAGTTTGGAACATTAACACGATCTACACAATTGAATTCAAATAGTTATCATTTTTATATATTTTCAATTTCAATTTGCTTGGATAAATTTTAACATTGTTATATAAGAATTTCTGAATTTCTATAGTTTTTACATGGTTCTTAATAAATTTTGTAGTTTATGAGCAACTAGAGTATTTGACCGGCGTTTGTTATGACGGATAGAAAATTAAAATAGCATTGCTAGGAAATAAATGAATTTGAAAAAGCCAACTATATCGGCACATACATAAAAAAGGAGAAAAACTTACATTAAAACATCAGCGTACGTATTCGAAACTTCTATTTTAAGTTTCATTATCAAGCAAAAGAACTGAGAAAGGCACAATGAATAGTCTTAACACGCCATCACCTGGTGGCCAATCGCCAAACTTTGTGGAAATAATTCGTCTGCTTTCAATAAAACGAAATTTACAGTATCTATAATCCATATTCCAATACGTTTTTAGTTGATAAATCTTGATTATAGCCAGATTCAAAAAACTCCCTTAAATATCTTATTTTTCTCTTTCCGAAAATCTCGACATTATCTGTGTCAAGGGAATGGCTCATCGTTTTGCAGTGGACCGCTGTACTATAACACATATTTTCCGTTTTTGCTGCAGTCTCGTGCTCTTTCATCCGAATAGCCAATTCTCTTTTAGTATTTCCAATATAAAGGCATTCGTTGTGTTTACATCGGATGCCGTAAATAGCTCCCTGTATTTTTGGCACGTTTTCTTTGGTTCGTGCTTTCTTTTTTCTGTTGAGAAACGTGCACAAAGTATTTTCTGGTTAACGACCAATCGTGTGCTATTACAGAGTCCTTTCTTTTGCAAAGGAGCATCACAATTGTTCCTTTCTTGAGACTCAACTGATGAAGTAGCATGACGCAAAATGTACGAAGAAACTCTGCAGGTTAGTTTTCGTTCATCACTTGGATAATCCCCATCTACTACATCTGTGCTGCAGTAGATGTGAGACTTGCCGGGCAGCTTTCCGATCTCTGATCTGTGCTACACACAGAGGGATACACGCACACACAGTATTGGAAAAACTATATAGTCTATACAAATTAATATTTTATTTTCAGGAAATATTTTTTCTATTATTAATTTAAGTTAAAGAAATCTCAATAGTCTGTACGAAATATAATTTCTTAATATTTCTCTGTCCAGGGATGTCATACTTCATTGGACAGTCTTCTCAAAAACACTTTACGATGAGTTACAACACTTAGCTCTACATTTATTTTACGAGTTTCCATTTAGGTATCCGTAGTTACTCCAACGAAGATTAATCAAAGCCATTTCAAGATCTCAGTTATAAAAACGAATGTAAAAAAAAATAATTATTAAAACTAATTTGGCATTACGGTCTCGCAACGAGTTTCAAAAAGATGATTAATTAAATATAGCAAAGCTCACAAAAGAAACTAACAAATCTACTCCCATTCCACTTGTCAGTTAGTCCTTCAGAAACAAAAGAGTTCATCTTGGCCTCGTGCATTGTTCTGCCATTCAAACAAATCGATAACAACAAGGATCTCTTGCTCACTAATAGCAAATGTCCTTGTGTGTTTTCCAATAATAACAATATTGTTTAGGATACATTGCACCTGGAATCGCGGTTTTATGCAAACAATATTATATCAATATATACATAACTTAATATAACATACCTTAATATTTCAGAATTTGATTTTAATAAGAGAATTGATGATTCTTGATGATAAAGACTGTTCTATTGTATATCGGATAAACGAAAGATCTATAATTATGTTGAAATATTTTAAGTGTGCTTAATGAATTAAAAATATTTTGTTTAGGCCGACACAGTAGATTAGAATAAAAAGTTTTATAAATTTAAAAAAAGAAATACTTTAAAATACAACCGGTTTCGCCTCGTCACGAGGCATTGTCAAGTGATTACAACTGAATGAAACATGGATTATGTAGCTCGAAGCAACCAATGAAATGGCAGGTCATGTGGAGATGCTTCATCCAGTAAATGGACTGACCAACTGGAAGCTGTCTGCTGCTGTGAGGAACGGAATTCTGCTGTTGTGTAACGGCATTGTTAGAACAAGACAAAGAGAAGACATCCCCAGAAAATGGATATCAGGAAGTTTTGCTCAGGAGTTTCACTTCAGGATATTTAAGGATCTGAAAAAAGAAGAGAGAGAAAAAAAATGATAATAATAATAAAGATTTTGTTACATGTTAAGGAATTATTAGTTGGGCTATTGGCAGATTTCAAGATCTCTTGTCTTTTTGTAGAAACTATATTGATATATGGAGTGTACTGAAATACAGTTTGGTCTGTAATTATATCTGCTAAAAATTTATTTTCGTATCAGTAACTCATCGTCCATATTTTCCTAAACAACGAAGTAAAGCCAATGTGGTGGAATTAATTTTCCGTGAACCAATCTTATATAAGAATTAATTTTGAAGCACATCAACAACTATTCGATCGTCATTGTATTTGCTCCCAATTTAACTAAAGCTTACATCCTTCTCATCTGATCGTAGACGATCAAAGTAGGTGTATAAATACATTTTTTATACATTACTGTTTTTTTGGAAGTATAACATACAGTAAAACTTTGCGTAATCGATAGAGAATTGTAGGATGTAATAACAGCATATAGATGTGTTTTATTTTCGAGCCAAAGCAAGTACATTCGTAAATAGTTCATTAAAAACATTACACACCTTTGCACACTTAAAAATATATTCAAAAACTTTTTTACAGTTTAAAAACCTACTAGTTTCGTCTATATTCGTTGACTATATACTTTTCCGCGAGATATTAGCTGATCGTAGAAATCCCATTTGTTAGAGCAACAACGTGAGAATCAATAAAATCCGATTGATCATAATTTTATTTGATGTTTTATTGGCTAAGTGAGTTACAGCGCTCCGCCCGTACTTCCTTTGACGCCCATCATGGATACCTCCCTTTCAAATGATACAACAAAGCAGATCTGGCTTGACAGTTTATATCCTTTTGTGCTTCTTTTGAATTTAAATTCAGCTTGATGTATCATGATGGCCATACATATGACGATCCTCGTATATGAAGATACAGGTGAATAACTGCAGTAGTATAAGTTTCTGAGAGTCATGTGACCCTGATATGGACACGTTGTTGTGGGCCATACGCGAGCACTCGCCGAAAATCTTGAACAGTCAACAATACATCGATGACGTACTTCGCTAAAACTGCTCCATTCCTGAAAAACAAGACTCCTTGCCACTAGACGATGTCAGGTGTACAATAGTTCGACAGTGCCCACTGAATTGACGAAACGCTCGCCAAATGTTTCATCAATTGAACATGTATGGGACATAATCGCGCAACGCCTCGTACGTGAGGCCCTGCTACCATCTTCCACTGATGATTTGTGAGTTCCAGATAATGCAGCAAGATGAGATATTCTCAACGAATATCCAGGATAAATGTAAAGCTTCGGCCCTCAATCAAAATTTAAATTATTACAAAGTGTAAACATGTAAACAATGTGTAAATTAATTAAACTTAAAAAAATTTCATCTGAAGATTACTTATAATTATTTTGCAAGAAAGTTAACAACAGAAATATTATACAAAGAAGCTCCAAGAAATACACACGAATTGTAATAAATATGTCAATACGATGTTCTACTCATAATAAGTTTATCATAGTAAAGTTTATATTTTAAAGTTTAAGAATAAAGTTTATTCTTAATTATTTATAAAAGCAATAGTTTTAAAAAAATAAAATCTGTATTTAATTTACAGTATGACAAAATATACCAAAGTTATGTATTTAAAAAAGGTGATTGAAGCTTTCTTTCCTTCTCGTTTAGATTACGGATAAAAGAAATAACGGATAACAGAAAGTCAGATTATAGCTTTTTTTTACATATATGTAAGAGGTTCGAAAAGATAATTGTAAATGACAAATTCATGAGAAATGAAAAGTAAAATGGTTGGATTCATCAGGATTCGCCTAAATTAATGAAAATTATTATCCTCCTAAGGTCGTAACAAATTTTCGAAAATATTTCAAAGAACTGTGTTGAGTAACTTTTAGACAGCACATTACTGATGTCTAATCTGATTACAAGAAAATATTCAATAATAACACAATGGGGAGTCTGCTAAACAATCAACGAAATAAATATCTGTAGAATCGTCTGTTTAACATCACTACCTGTTTATTATAATTATGATTATCTGTTCTTGTTTCAAGGTGTCTGTATTAATCGCGTGTTAATCTGAGCGCCTAGGTTAGCTTCTGTGCAAAGCGGGCTGTCTGTCAGATGGAGGCTGCTGCTTGCGCGATTGATGGTTTGGAGGACTCATAAATTGCCGTCTCCGTGCTGACCTTGCGCGAGCAGGTGATTGGAAAACGATGGTCGGTGGCGATACGTATCGCTTCTTCGCTTTTACAGTTTCGTTGTTTGTTCGATCTTCTTCACTTCGATTAGCTTTGCCGATGTCTTAACTCTTTCAGACCTTTTACTTCTTCAGCGTTCGTAGATGCTGTTACAGACTCTCGTCTTTCATAAAATTGCTTTTTTAATTAAAGAAAAAGAAAAAAAAAATAATAGATAACAAATAATGTTTTTAATGTTATTCTTTCAATTATTCAACAGAATAAATAGAAACATCAATTGGTTTGGTATCACGGAGTTTAAATTGCAGATTTAGTTAACTGTTTTATTCTATTTTATTTGTTTTTCATAAAAAAAATTAATATTTTTAAAGAAAATACTGTTCCAGATGAATAAAAAAATGGATTCTACAAAGGAATCAAAAGAGATTAAAAACGCACAACAAATAAAATCACTGAGCTGCTTTTGGAATATTTGACATCGGGAATCCAAGACAGCCTGTTTCAGGGCCCTTCTTCAGTTGGATTCACCCTTTATAAATTCTTGCACATATGTTAAAATTAATATTATATTAAAAAAATGGATTCTGTTTTGTATGATCATGTTCTAGAGTAAGTTATGCAAGTTCATGTTTACTTAGATTAAACTATTTTACAAGCATCTGTAGTTCGATTTTGGAGTCAAGTTTATGCATTCAAATAAGTCCTTTTAGACTGCTCCTCAAAATTAATTAATACTGTATTTTAATCCCATTTGTTTCTGTTTTATAATTGTTTCTCAACCTCTTTGACAGTATATTCACTATCATTTTCAATGCGATCTACAAATTTCATGTAGCTAATCAAAGTTGATCTTCAAGATTCTTTGAAACATGATTATTAACATTTAAGTTATGCTCACTTCTACGGAAGATAAATTTCCTGAAATTAGTTGATTCCCTTCTAAGGCGTGATTTAATGATAGGGAAAGGTTTCACGTGTCGAGAAAGTAAGCAGTCCAAGAACCATCACTGCGCGGTACATTCGGCAATTGATTGCTTTGAACAGAAGATTAAATG